>NW_017547915.1:0-184523 GCF_001854935.1 Bemisia tabaci
TCGAATTATTTAACCTCTCATTCATAACCTTTCATTTTTTCTTCCTTATTTAAAATGTCTTCCGACGACGAAAATAATGAGGCTCATCTGAACCACGATAATCATGATAACAATAACCAACATGATGATGGGCACCACAACGACAATACAAATGCAGCGGATTTGCAAGGGGTGTCCATCGTTGCCAAATTGGCAAACCTCTGCAAACTCGCCCGGAACACACGCGATGCTTTCCGGCAGGTGCCGGATGAGGATGACATAGAAGCCTTCTCTCCTTCATTCAAAAGGCTGGAAAAGTATTGCGAGCGTTTCGAAACGCTAATGGATGAAGCAATCGAATTTTCGGTTGCTCACCCGGATTCACCTTTAGAAGCAGATAGACTTCAAGTCGAATTTGAGCGACTTACGCGGGAAGCTCAAACTGAATATCTCAAGCGATCAAAGAGAAATGATACTTCTAAACAACAAGATGCCTCTGGTTTTCAGACGATGATCAATCAAACAATGTTAAACACCGCCTTCAGCGGTTTTAACCCAAAAATTCGCTTGCCAAAATTAGAGTTAACCCATTTTTCAGGTCAAATTGAAAATTGGCGAACATATTACAATTTATTCCTGGCATCTGTGCACAATTCTCCTCATCTGAAAGAAGTTGAAAAATTTCAATACCTTTTAGGTAGCTTGCGCGGTGAAGCCCTCGATCTAATTAAGAGCCTTGATATAACCACCGAAAATTACACAGTAGCTTGGAACCTCCTTTGCAAAAGATATCAGTCCACCAGAAGGCATATTTTCTTTCATTTTGCAGGGTTACTAGATCTCCCGGAAATTAAAGAAAATAAGCAAGTACATTCTTTGCTCGCCAAAGTACGAGAGCATACTCAGGCTCTTAATGCCTTGGGTCACGCTACAGCCACTTTCGACGGTGTGCTTGTCACAATTCTTTCCCGAAAAATATCACCAAAGCTTTGGCGACGATTAGAGGACCACCGAGGCAGCAACAAGGAATATCCAAAATTGGAGGAAATTATTTCCTTCCTGGAGAAAGAGGCCGCATACGCTGATGATCTGGTAACATCCAGAAAGGAGAATAAAGATGCGCAATCAAATTCAAATAAAAATGCTCCAAATAATTCGTCAAATAAAAATTCAACTAAAGCGCTAGTCACCACTACAAAGGACCTTAAGTCTGAGAACTCCTCTGGACAAAATCAGCGCAGTCCTGCCCCTTGCGTGCTGTGCTCAGAGTCTCACCCGATTTATAGGTGCTTAAAATTTAGAGATATGCCATTTGTTCAAAGGCTCGAGCTTGTAAAAGCCCGTAAACTTTGTGAGCGCTGTCTTAGCGGCATGCATACAACCGAAAAATGCAACAAAGATTTTCGCTGCATTGCTTGTAACGAGCCACACAATACATGGTTGCACCCCCCTCCACCTACCCCGACTACTGCCGAAAAACCGAAAAGTTCGGTAACCATGGTCGGCGAAACCTCCCGACCCGATACGGTGATCCTATTGGCCACTGTTCAGGTCGAAGTTTCCTCTTCGAAGAAAGCAACAATGCTAAGAGGCATCCTTGATCTAGGATCACAAACAACGATAATTGTAACCAAATGCGCTCGTGCCCTTCAATGCAGCATTGATCCTAACCTCAATCCGGTGAACGGGATATCTAGCTATCCTGTTCCGATTCGCGGCATCACCAAAATCAACCTCAAGCACCACGGTAAAGTATTGATTCGAGATCAGTTTGTAACTGTTCTCGACAAAATTTCCAGTCCGACTCCATCCACGCCAATTTCACCGGAAGTCCGTTACCGTCTTGCGGGCTATCCTTTAGCGGATCCTGATTTTGATAAGGTGAATGCACCTGTTGAAATTTTAATAGGTCTTGATGTTTTACCGCAACTTTTGTGCGGCGAAACAATCTCTCTCGGTCCCGGTTTTCCTACTGCCCTGAAAACCAAACTGGGATACGCCGTGATGGGAATAGCTCCGGTCGCAGAGCCTTCTCAAATTCTAATCTCGACTATCAACCATCAAAAAATTCACGCTCCGCATCGATGCCCTCTGTGCTTGAAGAATCATGGAGTCGATCGTTGCTTACAATTTCCTAAAATCCAATGCAACCGAAAATTTTCAATCATTCAATCTCAAGGATTGTGCGTAAGCCGCCTGAGTGATAATCACGAAAAATCTGAGTGCAATTTGGCAACCTCGTGCAAAATTTATAATCAGGATCACAACACTTCGCTTCGTGATCACCCGATATTTGGAGTCTCGTCTTCCGTATCGGCAACAGCGCACCTTATCAAAGAACTCGAAACCGAACACCGCGATCTTCGCGGCTGCTCAGTGGAAGAATCCTATGCCTATGCGGACACAGCCGCCGCTGGTTTAGTGCCCGTCAAAAATGCGCTCACTTGGCAAAACCGACTCGAAAACTTTTATAATCATAAAATCTCACAACTGAAACAATGGATTAGCAGCGCATCCCAGTTCCTCACTGGCGTAGCGCCTGCAAAACGAGAAATACCTCCCTCATTGCAAAAAGACGAGAGTACCACGTTTACGGTCTTTGGCATACAGTGGCCGCTCTCAGAGGGAAAAAACACCGAAATTGAGGTTTAAAAGATCCAATTTCAGTCTCGGTCCATTTCGATAAAATGTAAATTCTTCTCGTCAACCACTCGAAATTTTTATGTTTAGAAAATCATCCGATAATACAGCCTTTGTAGGCCGTAAAAAATTCCTAACCTTTATAAATTTTTTTTTTTTTTTCTTCTCTTGGCTTCGACTTCACGTTTGCCAAACTGTCTATCTCATATTCGGTTTATTTTTTACTTTGTAAGGCTCCAAGCAGCCACATTATCTTTAATTTCTTAGTTTTATTTTTCTCATTATTAATTTTTTTCCCTTTCTTCGGCTCATCGTAAGCCAAGAATTTTCTCTCAGCACCTGCTGACAACCTCTTTTCAGCGGACTTACCCCCGGCTCTTACCGCGGCCACCCAACCACCTTTCTCTCAGCGGACTTACCCCGGCTCTTACCGCGGCCACCCAACNGTAAGGCTCCAAGCAGCCACATTATCTTTAATTTCTTAGTTTTATTTTTCTCATTATTAATTTTCTCCCTTTCTTCGGCCCCTCACAAGCCAAGAATTTTCTCTCAGCACCTGCTGACAACTTTTCCTCCAGCGGACTTACCCCGGCTCTTACCGCGGCCAACCAACCTTTTCTTCAGCGGACTTACCCCGGCTCTTACCGCGGCCAACAAACCTTTTTTAGCGGACTTACCCCGGCTCTTACCGCGGCCAACCTACCTTTTTTAGCGGACTTACCCCGGCTCTTACCGCGGCCACAAAACCTTTTCCTTCAGCGGACTTACCCCGGCTCTTACCGCGGCCAACCTACCTTTTTTAGCGGACTTACCCCGGCTCTTACCGCGGCCAACCTACCTTTTTAGCGGACTTACCCCGGCTCTTACCGCGGCCACAAAAACCTTCTCTCAGCAGTTCTTTCAGGCTCTCTGCAGTCATTACCTTTCTCTTAGTAGCCTTTAAATCTAACTCAGCTCTCGATAGCTAACAAAAAATTACCCTCGTCAATCGACCCTGAGAATATTAATCTCGGCGATACTCTCCAGTCATGGAGAATGAAATAACCGTTGTAAATAAATAATCAATACTTATTGGTAATTTATGACAATAATCCTTTTCAACTCACTACCTTAACTTTTAATTTAACTTAATTCCCTATACTTAATACTACTTTATTCTCATTAATGCCTCAAAAATGATTTATTATTATTAAGTATTTAAAACTTGAATTAAACCCGAGAGCCTTAAAACCTCGGCGATGCTCTCTAATTTTTTGGAGAACGAACTAGTATTATGGAATAAATTAATTACTCTTCTTCACTTTAAGTAATTAAGAAAACATTAATCTCTTTACTTTAAGTATCCAACTATTATTCTCTTCAAGTTAATTTTCTAAGTATTAACTTATCCAAATTAATTATCTACATATTAAATTTTACTTAAGATTACTTACCCAATTATAACCTCACTCACTTAATTATCTAGGTATTATTTCGGTCACATTAATTATTATTGATAGAATATTACTCATTAAGATAACTACAATGTAAATAATATGTTGATATCTCCTATTAATTTTCCCACCCAAAACCCACCCCACCTAAGTGGCGATTTACTTCACACACGTGTGGAATGCATAATAGCTTCAAGCAAATTAAATCATTTTGTACGATCCGTCATTCGCTTTCGAACCAACTTACGTTGGTTCAACCCCCGGAGTATGTTCGATCCCGATCGAACAAACTTAGAGCAATTTCAAGAAAATTTCATCACACTCATTTTTTTATCCCCCCTCCCTTCACTCTTGAGGGTTCTCTCAATTTTGCACCGATCAATCACATTACGCGCCCGCGGTAACTAATAAATTATTCCAAATTTGCACACCTTGACCCGCCTCCCAGATTTGCGCGTCTTTAAAGGTGTCCTTTGCCTTCTATTAAATTGAAAGTGCTCTTCCTAACCATTGTATAACTCGTCTTGAACACCCTTTTTATGTTTCCAACCTTTTCTTCATAATTATCTTCAAATTTATCTCCATTACATCCAGTTTTCTTCGCTACCTAGAGTCCCATCCACATGCAAATTTTCCAAATTTTTCACTTTCTTTAGCTTCGGTTCTCTGATGGACCCCCAAAACCATATATATTCTGGAAGTACTCATTAAGCCCGACCTGCTCAAACCTTTATCGATCGATAAAGTTCAAATTTCATCATTCAACTCCAACTTTCAAAATCCACGGCAAACACAGATCCGCTCCCCCTGGAGCCCCCCACCTAGCGGCCGTCCCCGCTCGGTTCCTTTTGGCTCTTGCGCGGCGCTCAAGACGTCAGCCGCTCGCCCCTGAGAGTCACTTGTATCCAGCACGCTGAAGAAGACGGACTCGGACCTCACTACGGAAGCAGCTTTCTCCCGGATCAAGAATCTTTACCCGACGCCCCTGCTAAGGTGAAGTACTTGGACTAGGAGTAGGACTCTGGCTCTCCAACGTTGGAAAGGACACCTTCCCGGCACATGCAAGTCCCGTCAACCGACGGTCCACACGAAGCAAAGTGATCACTTGGCGCCTGCCCGCTGTACGAAGTAAACCGACGTCACCTCATCCCGGTTCTCTGCAGTCCAGCTTGGCTCACTCCAGTAATCTCTGCGTAAGTGATGAAAGGTATGCTACAAGCGCTGCCTCATCACTTTAAGTATTAATATTCTTTCTCATTTCAGGTTCAATTCACTCTTCACCACAGGTGTATCGCCTGTCTTGCTTTTGGGCTATCCCAAAAAAGTATACTCCTCTAATTGCATGTCACGTTCACTATTCCGATAGTGAAGGTTTCATGCAATTAGCCGACTTGCTTTAATAAGCACCATCTGTGCCTATTAGAACGTATTATTCAATTATCTCGTTTAATATTCCAAAATTTCTCATTGTCCCCATCTCAACCTAACCCCTAAATTGTGGAATTGAATCACTCTCGTTTTCAATCTCCATCAATTTAGTGGCATGCTTTAATGCAAATCTTCTATTTGCATTAGAACGTCCTTTTCTTTCCCCCTTTCGGCCGATCATTTATTTTAGTCACCTTTTCACCTCTCCTCCCTTTTCTGGTTTGCTTCTTTTTCCTCAAAATAAGCTGGTCCCTCGGTTTAAATTTATCTCCCCCCTCTTTTCTGTTTCGCTCCTCTCTCACATCCAAATTTTTCTCCTCCTCTTCTTTTTTTTCTAAGTTTTTCCTCTTTATATCGCTCAACATTGGCCATATCTTAGGCTTGAAAATGTACAACTCCATTAAAAAAAAAAACCGGGGAGGGGGGGGATCCGCCATGACTGAACCTTGGTCGCATATCTCCAGAGTGTCAATGTAACATACGCTTTTGGACGATTTAACTAAGACTTTCTTCAATCAACTTAGTTCTTTGGAAAAAAGCAACTTAAAGTGACCCAAAGTAACCATAAACACAGAAATTGTTAACTTTGCAGTGGAGCTACACATTTTACGCACTTTGTAGTATAACTGGAGCAAGAATTTACCAATTTTTTAAGTACAGTTTTCAAACGTTGGGTGAGGAATCACAAGCTCAGTGATTGGAAATTAAATACCTTATTTCACTAGATGAAGACCATTTATGACCGGGTGTTTCATAGATCGAGATGCCTCGCTAGAGATCCCACCGATAGCTCCAGAGTGGCAACATTGGATGGTTGTAAATATTCATGGGAGTAAATGGAAGGAGGGGGATGTGCGAACTGCCTACATGGGTGCATTCATTCCAAATTGGCTGACTTACGATACAGGTAATATTTGAGGATCAGTAAGTATGATATCACATTGTCATTATTAGGACACTGCACTGCTGAGTTGATTCGTCAGTTCTTGGTGTGGTCGAACTGACATGTGATATATAGCATTCGACACAGTTATCGATTTCTGTATCGAATGCTGGTATTTTTCCCAGACAGGATTCTACCTTAACTTTTCTAGATTTTCCTAACTTTTTTGGTTTGAATGATGCTGTACGCTCATGCGCAGAAGCTAACGTCCTATTTTGACTACAAATTCAAAATCTGCCTACATTGTTGACATAATTGACATAATGCGATATGCCGCATACCAGTTCGACCACGTTAGAAACCTTGACTGTACTCAATTTTACTGAAAGTTCACCTTTCACATCCATTTTACGACAGGAGAAAAAAAAAACACACACACACACACGAAGATTGACAGTAAGAAAGTAAATAAAAATAATTGAATTATTTTGTCCGACAGGTCCGCATCGATTTGTTTTCACTCTGTGGAGGCAAAAGAACGGTTTAACAAACTTTCAACAAAAGTTTATACACAATTTGTAAGTTGTAATTTTTATGTATCATATTTACTTAAAGACTAGAGGTCACTTTCTCATATTATTAATTTTTCTGGTCATCCCTGTGATAAGAGTGATCCCCAAGCCGTACAAATTGGAGGCTGGTTAAAATTAGAGAGTAGCCGGCCAGGTTGATCCAGTGGTTAGCGCGTCCGACTCTACAACAATAGGTCCCGGGTTCGAATCTCGGCGGTGGTGACAAATTTTCACTGAACTGACGAGTAGATCTGCAGAAACAGACTTCACTCGGCCTTAACCTTAATCCCTGAAAATTTGAAAAGACTGGAGTGCGGGTGTGCACGAATCAATAGCGGAGGCTGTTTGTCTATGGAGGCCCATGTGACAATTTAGAGATTAAGGCCCCAATCTCTCAATAATTTAACAAAAGATAAACAAATATGATAATTACAATTTTGTGAAAAGTCTGTTTTTATCGCGCGAGATAGTTTCAGCGTGTTTGAAGAAACGCTCAGATATGTAGATTATTTTTCGTCAAATATCAAAACTGCACAATAAACAATTTGAAATAGATTACGGGGAAAATTAATGGACGACGTATTCCCTGTCTTGCTTAGCTTATCATTAAATTGACAAGTTCCAATTCAAAATTGCGTCAAAAGATTCTCTGACAGTTTAAATGGACTGCGTTTTGTAATTAGGAGCTATAAATTCTGGCTCATCTGAAAAAAACACTTATGTGCATAGGGAAACTAATGGCACATACGTTGTTTTTAAACCGGGCCAGAATTTATAGTTCCAAATTGCAAAATGCAGTCCAAATGTCTCACGATCAGCACCCCTCCCGCCCGCGTGGTTTCAAATGTAACAAAATCTGGATACAGAACCTAGATGGCTCCAGAAGTGTATTCCGCCGTGCTCAGGAAGAACGCCGAATGAACATTCGAGAGTTGCCAAATATCTCCGGATAAAACATTTATTTTTAAAAAAAATTATGCATACTTTCCCTTGACATTTTTAGAAAATTTAGATTGAATTTCGAACAAAATAGTCTGAAAAATCGGAAGAAAAATGTTTACAATTTCCCCGAGACTTTTTTATTTTATCAGAGGAAAGGCAACGCCTGAAGGTTTACACGGTGCATTTCCTTAGCATGACAGTATTTCTCTGAAATCTAGTCAAATTTATCATCATTTCCATCTGATGGATCTGTTTCTCTCCTTTCCTAGGGTCTTCGATCTCCGAAGGACGAATTTCTCGACGCCACTATTTGCCGAAAAGTACAACTTAGATTTAGTAGCAATAAATTATTTTCGGGCCGATTGGCACGAAATGCCTCATGACAGGGAGTCATTATTACGGCCACCGACTCCCTCTACCCCTCGTCCAACGTATTGGAATGTAGCTTCAGATGAACCCGAAAAGTCGACGAAACATATCTGTGACGATAACTGTTTCGCGTAGGGTTTTGAATAAATGGTCATAAACATAGCAAAAGAACTAGCGAAACTAACTAGCGAAGTGTATTCATGTTCTGCTAATTTTGGTCTTTTGAACTGAAGTCAGTCTCACCTGAATTTGACTGCATTGAATGTAAATAATAGTTAGAACCGATTATATTGATTTAGTAACAAATTTTGTAAGATTAAAATTATTAATTTATGTAAAAATAATTAAAACAAAATATATCAATCATTCAAAAAAAGTTAAAAAATTATTATATGTTCTTTCTTTCATTATTACTTCAACAATCTTGACCATCCCCTTGCTTTTCTGCAAAATCTCCAGAATAAATACCTAGCAAATGAACGGAAAGAAGCTAAAAGTGCTCTTGTCAAGTAGATCGTTTATCTTATATATATTTAAACGTTATTAATTGTTACCCATCGCAAACTCATGAGAATATTGACGTGCAACTGTAATATTAGATATTTAACCTGAAAAGGGATCCAACCTGAAAAGACTCAAGAGTCAAGATCCGGATCAGTCTAATTTTTGAGTTTCTTAACAGCCTGTAATTTCCACATAGCTTGCGAGCTAATACCATATTGCCTAATAACATCAATTCCTCAATTCTTAGGTCCAAGAATTCTCAGCCAAATTTTAGTACATGATCTGCCATGGAAATATATCATATATTTTGACGTGCTAATTTTGATTATATTTCGTGATAAGGAACAGTTTTTTTTCTCGGCTTACCCATAATTCACTTACTTGAACAGGGAAAGAATGGTACAAATGTGGATTCTAGAATAATTGCAAGATTTAGTCTTACTGCTCAATTGGCCGTCTCTTAGACGAAGGAACGTAACTTCATTTCAAGGTTGCTAAATTGACTTAAACAATTTCTTTACTAAAAGGTCTGTGCACTTTCGATTCAAAAATTTTCTGATTTTTGCATTCAACCGGATGAAAAATAAGTGAAATTTTCAGTTAGGAATGCCCAAGATTCTCTCAGTTAATATGCCATTTGCGAGGAGAAATTTGGCAACATTGTAATGTAGTTACGTTCTTTTGTCTGGGAGACGACGAATTATCCGCCCCTGTGTGCAAAAAGTCATTGAAGCCGCTTGCATGCAACTAATCGTGTTTGAAGGATGTCCACGTCGCATACAAAACAATTGAAGGCGCTCTGGCTTTCTAATAACCCGCAGTGTACTGTGCCGTTGGCTCGTCCAAAGCTACGGATATTTGGTGATTTTTAAATTGACTTTTGAGTCATTCTCTATAGGGAATAGATTCCTGAACAGTCTCTCATAATTTATGAACACAATCTTAATGACAGGTTCTTAGCATGGCGTGCAGAAAAGCTGTTAGACTCCAAGAGTAACTGAAAAATGTATCGAGAGCACCAAGTACGGATGTCAAAAAACTGAGCCTCCGAAAGACACTTATTGGCGCTCAAACATCATAATATGATATCGCGAAGAATTATTTCACTTCGGACTTCGTGAATTATACCATTTCGGATAATTTTTTTACTGTAAAAACTCTGCAGACTAAACAGCTGTTATGAGTCAAAGATAAATAGTTGCTGTTGTCGTTTTTAGTCAATAATCGCAATATTTTAGAATCGAATTTACCTCTGTTGGACGATCCAAAAATCGAACATTTGATATGAACTGCTGCCACTGCAAAAAATCAAAACTTTCTCTAGAGAAAATTTCATTTTGTGTCTCCTTTGGTTGGTACTGTCCAACATCGATTGCGAAAACTTGCCACTCATTCTGCAAGAATGTGAATTGTCAAGGACAATAGTCTATGGTGCTTTTTCGGCTAATTGTTTTCTGTTGAATATTCGGATAAAATTTCAAAACAATAACCTAGTCAAAATTTTCAGTTCATATACAAAATTTGCCAAAAATTCTTAATAATTTATCGTAGTTAAAAAGGGGAAAGTATCGATGTGTGGATCTTTATTTGGTCTCATTACCAAGGCGTACTTGCCACAATCACAAACTAAAAATTGGAGAAATCTGCAAGCCGGAATAAATATGCCAACAATATCTGTGAGTTATGCTGCTCCTCAATCTCACTTCACATGAAATTCAATCTTTTCACTTTTACGCATATTTTTAGAATTCGCCTCGCCTCAAGGTGATCTCATGGTTAAGAAATGCGCTCAATAAATATAGAATGCAAAAGAACTTGCAACATCCAACTTTCCCCAAATTCGATCATAAAGATACAAGGGCATTTTTCGTCCAAATTAAGAGTTGTGTATCTTTCAGCTTCAATGACACATTACTCGCTCTAAAGTTTGCCCACACTAGGAATTTTGTGCGGCAAATGTAATTTTTACAAGAATCATCCTCAAGGGCGGGGAAAAGGAAAACACTCCATATTATGATGATTTAATACAACCTCTAAAAATGTCGGAAAGATTATCATTCTTCGTTTTGTGGCTCTTGGCGCTTGTCTATCAGCCCCAAAATGCGGAACTTCAGGTGATGAAGGAAAATGGAACCTGTCGAAATCCACGCTTAAACGACACTTTTTTGCCTTTGAGTGTGCATCCAGCGGAGCAAACATGCCCTTGGATTAAATTGAGCAATCCTGAGAAGAAGATCAATTTACATGTACCTAATAACGAAAAATGCGGGGAAAAGGGGCTTCAACATCCTAATTGGCATAATTCTAAAAATGATATCGGTGATAACTTTGGCAGTTCAAGCCAGACCATGATCAACACTGAATTGAAAACGAGTAGCGACGTGAGAAATTTAAGCGCAAAGTCCTCTAAAAGCACTAGTATTTTGGACAAATCTTCAAAACAAGAAATTGAGGGCGCAGATCCAGTTTTGAAAACTATAAGAAATCCACGAGTAATCAGCAAGTGGGAAGGAGCCGATGAATGGTGCTCAAACGCAGGCCAAAGTAAACCTGAAAATAAAACATGCGTAGGTTTCGATGCATCTCGGGAAAAGTCGCCATCGCCTCCTCTCCAAAAATTAAAACAGGGTTTCCAAAAGTGTGCTTTTGAACCGATCAAAAACGAAACCATCGAATCATACACTGCAAATTCGCGTCTAAAGACACAATTTAAAAAAGATCCCTCGAAAATTGTGAGAAAAAATGACGGTGGGCAGCTCGGTGAAAATTCGAAGGGGATGTTAATTTATTTGAGGGGTGAAGACAACGAGGAGGTTGGAAAAATCGATATGTATGAGGAATCTTCGGTAAATAAGGAGGACGAATTGGATGAACTTGCGCTGAAAGTCAGGAGAGGGGGAGAGGCAAATGTAACCTCGGAGCCTGAGGAATACGATGACGAGGATGAAAAAGATGAGCCGTGGCGACAGGAGCTGCATCGGCTACCGTCGCATGAAAGCATCACCGGAGGAGAACCGATCAGCATCACGAAAATGCCCTTTTTAGCCCTACTCAAGATGGACATCGGCTCTGGCACTTCCTACTGCACCTCCTCTATCCTCACAGAAAAGTGGGTCCTCACTGCAGCTCATTGCGTTGCTAGGATCAGGAGACCTTCCGACGTTGAGGTTAGCATGAAATTTCTATTACTCGTGTCTAGATTTTAAACGGTTTCCTCAAAAGAAGGATCCTGCTTTGCAAAATCCCCGCGTCATGTTATTTCTGACCGCACTCCAAAAGCTAGGATTTTTGTCATGGGAACGGAGTTCCCCATGATATTAGAATCGTTCCGTTGCTTTCGCTATGGGATTCCCTATACCTCTGCGACCTTGAGCGTTTCGCCCAGTCTCCGATTTTTGGTTGATTTTCCGATGTATCAAAAACCGTTGTATTTTTTAGCCAATCATGTCTCTACGTCAAGTTGTGTTGATTGCTAAAATTCGCTTTCAGCGAGTTTTTTTCCACCTTGAGATGTCGTGTCTGACTGGTAAATCTGCGCAGAACCACGAAGTTCCGTTTTTAGGCAAATTCTTTTTTTTGGGAGGTTCTGATTGGTTATTTTTCGCCATCAGTTTTCTGTTCGTTGGTGCAAAAGATCGCCTACCTCGGTGTTCTTGAGAAGCCGCCATTATCCCACCTCAAATTTGAAAAATAGAAGTAAAGAAATAATAACCATCGTACAAGGTGGAAAATTGTTCTGGAGGACTCGTTACGGATAAAGAAGTCAAAATCAGAGCTCGATTGATTGATTTAATTCATGGATACGCAAATATTGCCTTAGCTCAACTGCCGCGATCGGAATGCGTGCTGGCATGAACCTCGAGACGCATTAAAACAGTGCGAACCATGGCTCCTACAGCAAAACAGCAATGCGCTTCATATCATCCCAAAAGCAGTCAAGGTCTCTTGTGATAAGTCCCGCCCATTGCCCGAGTCTTTTGTATGCTATTTTTACTCTCGCCCACGTGGATCCATTATAGCCTAGTTGACTAAACCGCCTCGTATTTTTGATTCGGTGCGGGCACCCGGCGATCGGGAGTTCGATACCCGACGATGGGAACTACTTTTTAATGGTTGTATTGAATGTTTTAGACTAATCATCAAAAAATAATTAATAGTAGATGATAAATGTACGAACATTTTCTCGTGAGTTAATATGTTAAACAAAAATACTGGAATATACCTCCTTCATATAATCAGCCACATGTTCCCCCAAATTAATGACGTTATTTTCTTTTTTCAATAAAGTTAATTTGCATTCAACGTTCGTAAGTTAAGCAAAAAGTACCTATTGATACAAATAGAAAGACATGAAAATAGTATGTCTGACATTTCAGTTTTTTTTTTTTTTTTATTTATTTTTTGTTTTTTTGTTTTTTCAATAAAACAAATTGACTGGGACTAGAATCATCGTATCTCTGAAGACAAAAGCTAAGTTTTTTGATACAGAAATACTAATATATTCATCCTTTATATAATCAGGGAGATGTTGACCCAAATATTGATGTATATTTTCTCTGTTCGCCCAAATTAATGATGGTATTTTCTTTTTTCAATAAAATTAATTTACATTCCACGTTCTCAAAGCAATATTTTCTCCAAAATTCAGCAAAAAATAACAATTTATACCTACGCAAAAAGTAAATAAATAAATAAAGCAATGACATGAAAGTAGTATAGGTCGTACACATCTAACATTTCGGTTACATCTATTTGAATGAAAAAAATGGCAACTTAGGAAGCACATAGGTCACTTATCGACGGTGAAACTACCAAACCACGTATCTCGGTTTGCGACGTCGCAGACTTCCTGTCATACTTTATTTTTTAAATGAAAAGCTACTTACCTAACGTCCAGTCTTGAAAATTTCCGTGATTTTTCCTCTTCGTGCGGAGAAAATTCTGTGAAAATTTCAAGGAATGATATTGATTTGGTCTACTTCAAAAAAATAAAATGTGAGCGGAGATTTTTAAACACCGCAAACGAGATACGTGGTTTGGTAGTTTCACCGTCGTTATGATGCGTATTCGGGCATATGCGTAGAGTAAAAATATCATACTTTACGCCGAAAAAACGAAACTGAAAGTTAAATGCGTTAACTTCCAAAAACCATACATAATCCAACGAAAATAAATAATTGGTAAATAACAGCTTTCTTGTATGCAAAGAAAAAAAATTAAAAATGTTAAAAAAGAGATGTCGACACAAAATTACATAGCCTCTTCAATTCTGAAGATACTACAAACGAACTGTACCTACCTTAAAATTTTCATATCCCAGAAGCAAAAGTTCCCATGACGAATATTGCTATCGCTAGCGATTGCAAAAACCAACTTGTTTTTTTTTACATTTAAAAGTTAAGGAGGCTGGCTCCTTACATCCTGGTTCCTGGTATCAATTAGTTTTCACTGAAGCAACGGTACAATTGCCAGACAAGGTTATTTAGTGAAACGAAATAACCGCGAAATATCGTGCTATTTCCCTTTGAAGCACCCGATATAAACGATCCTTTCGGTTCGTTTCGTTTTAATCTTGGCAGGATATTTGAAAGAAAATGCCGATTTGGCGGTATCTGAATCTAATTGGCGCTCAGAGGCCCAGGGGCAGGCAGAGTGATATGGCGGATACAAGAGACCCGCTCTTTTGCGGAATGCATACGCTCCAAATCGAAGGCATTTCACCTGCAACGACTTGTTGACCCATTGACGTGATTTAAAATTATGGATCAGAAAGTTCCTCGTTCCACCCACGGAGACTGCCTGTACCTGGTATTTAAAAAATCATAGATTGCGGTTTCTTGGGAAAATTCTGGAGTCCACTATTCTTTAGGCATGTATTTAATTTTCATACCATGTATTTTATGTATGGCATTGCCTGATGGCAGTAATTGTGGAAAAACTTCGGAAAGTCGCACACTTTCGTGTTTTCCAATTTAAAGTAAGTTAATTATTTGATATATTATGTTATAGGTCATAGCGGGACAGTCAGGTTTTTCAAGTCCGCAATTCGGCGATAAAGCCCAAAAGAAAAAAGGAGTTCAAGTTCACATCCATCCAAGCTTCAAGCACTCAGAAAGTCCTGGCAATGGGGATATAGCATTAATTAAGGTATGTACGGGGGTATCACAAATTGCACTTTTTTGCCGATGACGCAGCATACTGACTGAACATTAGATATAATTATATGAGTGAGCGATTATTTAACAGGTTTACAATAAATACATGCTTCAGGCAATGAGACAATGAGCAATTTTCAAGCCACCGGTGGGTAAATAGCGAATCATACGTTTTCAAGATAAAGGAACAATATTAAAGCACTGATCATTTTGCCTTTAAAGTGAATAGACACTTTTCCCTCCGTGATAACTTGCAAACTACGGAGGGTGTGTAGAGAAATCCATAACCGTAGTTGGATTTGGATCGCGGGCAGGCAACTAAACTACATCCGTGACAAAGCGTACAGTATCACAAAAAATGAAGGCGCTCCAAGCCAAGATCACGCTCTTATAACCTATCAAAGCTTCAATAACAGCTTGCAAATTGCCGGCGAATGCTAATTGCCGGTGACATACTCATTCATCCAAGATAAATACACAAAAACACTGCACTAATTATTTTATGATTCTTGGATTATTCATTTTTGTTACGACGAAATAACAAATAAAAAAAGCTGGGCAGATAGCACATCGACGGTGAAACTACCAGACCACGTGTCTCGTTTGCGGTGTCTAAAAATCTCCGCTCTCATTTTACTTTTTTGAAGGACACCAAATCATTATTATTTCTTGAAGTTTTCACAAATTTTTCCTCGCACAGTGAAGAAAAATCACCGAAGTTCTCTAGAATTGACGTTGAGTAGTTTTCCATTTAAAAAATAAAGTGTAACAGGAAGTCTGCAACGTCGCAAACCGAGATACGTGGTTTGGTAGTTTCACCGTCGACATGTAAAACATTAGTGGTATATTTCATTGCCCTTTTCTTTCCCTTTTTTTCTTAACTATAATCTAAAACTAACTATACTAAACTACATTCTACATAACTATAAACTATATTCTAAACTATATTCTACATTTTGTGTTGATTATGGTGCAGCATATAATATCGGGCTTCGATTCAAATAGAAAATGAGAAACCCTGGGGAACTCAGAATCAATCGAAGGCCTTTGCTCGAGGCGGAGGGTTGTATAAATTTGTATTCCAGTCACTGTTGGCCTCATGTTGGCTATGTGTGAGTGTGTGACTTTCTCTTGATTTATAATCATCGATTTTTTCATTTTTTTTTTTTGTAATGATGTACATTTCTCCTTTCTTTTTTTGACCTCATTCGAGCTCCTCCATTTGGTAAATGCTTACATTTCAAAATATGTTTAATTTTGTCAAAAGGTATCGGTGCCTTTCATATTCGATAAAATACACGTTTCGAAAATTAAACTCCGGGGCCGCCCATGGTTCAAGGACGTCCGAAATGAAAACTGTACCTCAGCAGGATGGGGGCGACAAAAATTCTACGCTGCAAATACTGGCCCTCTGCAGAGCTTCAAATCGGTGGCTCTTCATGGTGAAAGTGCGTGCCCTTGCGTCCCATCGTGAGTCCACCGAACTTTTGCTTTCATAAAAGAATAAGGTTTTAGAATTTGTTTGGACCCAGCTACTTCAATACATGCAGGGAAAAAAGGGAAGTTAAATATGATACGTAATAAATTAAATCGATATCATTCTTACAATCACTTGAGCGCCCAAAAATCGAAATTTGAGTTTTTGGCGGTTCGGTATTTCTTAGGTATAGAGGCACTTTATTGCAAAGTGACAAGCAGAATTGACATGACCCGAGCGTCAAAGCGTTATATCGATGGCTAAGGTGCGAAATCACGTATCTGCATTGCGGTATAACCAAAATTTTCGCTACTTTTTACTTTTTAAAGAGAAATAAACCAATTTTATAGCTTGAAATTGTAAATTTAAACTATCAAAACTTAATTCTACAATACCCACCATTGAACTATTCCAAAATGGCTGAAATATCATTTTTCATTTCAGATCCTTGGATATTTTTTCTATTACTCAAAACATTATGAGATTGTAACAATTATAAGAGTGTTAGGGGTATTTTTTCTTCCTTTCCATTACTCATAGCCTTTTCTTTCAACCTTAAGAACACTTGTTCAACAAGAAAGACTAATAAAAAATTCCAAGTCCAGCTCTGCGTTTGAAGAAATCACTCCCTGATTTTGATTTTTTTACTTTCTGCATTTCAGGGATCAAAAACAAACTATTGTATGTCTAGAGAGAAGCCAAGGGAAGGGAATTTGCAAAGGAGACTCTGGGGGACCTTTGATCTGCAACGGGGAGTTGGTAGGAGTGGCTCACGTCTTGTACCCGACACCGTTTCTTTGCTGGCAAATTTTCTCAGGAGAACCAGAATGTGGAGACAGCAACTGGATCGACATATATATGTACACTTGCCCCTACCTGGATTGGATTAGAAACTACGTTGGCGACAAAATACCATCAAAACCGAAATCATGCTCCGCTATCCGACCAACGACTCAAACTCTTTTCATCGCAGTTAGCGTTGTCGCTTTGTCTAGGATCATGCACCTCTACTTCACTAGACTTTAGCATATCCGGTTTGTTGGGTGCTATATTAAAATTTATGGATGCGTTTTGGATTTAGGAAGTAAGCGCTTAAGAGGGCTTAAATCGTCATTTCTTTTAAGGAAGAACGTAATTTCCTTTCAATGTTGTCAGATTTTTCCGCGCAAATTGAATTCTCACCAGGAGAATTTCGAGAATTATTTCTGACTAAAATTTTTTCTCAGTTTTCCTCTGATTTCATGTAATAATCAGACAAATTATCGACGAAAGTTATGCAAATTCGTTTCCGAAAAAAATTGAATCAGGTGAGTGATTTTGATAACTCTGGAATGGAGTTACGTTTCTTCGTACGGGAAACTACGAAATGGACTGCATTTTGCAATTTGGAACTATAAATTCTGGCTCTTCTAGAAAAACACTTATGTGCATAGGGAAACTAATGGCACATATGCTGTCTTTAAACCGGGCTAGAATTTTTAGTTCCAAATTGCAAAATGCAGTCCAAATGTCGATCAGAAACTAACTTGTAATTCAAAGGAAATGTATATCTGTCACGGGCAAATCCTACCTCTTACGAAAACTACCCGGAAAAATCAGGCAGACCGTGATTCACCCGGGAAAATTACGCTCTACATCAGTGTTAAGATCTGTCTGTAATACGTAGAATGACGTAGGTACACTACGTCATCTAAAAATCGCAGATCATTCTTGTAACTTTAGAATAAATCAAAGGGAAGATAATAAAATTGACGTTTTACTTTGGAAAGGAACCGTGCACAAATGAATTAAAAAAAAGCACGAGTCACTCAAATCTTATGAACATACTTCTTTTTGGCTTGTTTGATTTTTACAACGTTCCTTGAATTCGTGCGATCTTGGCTCTACACTTGGTTTAAAAAAAAGAAAAGATCCATTTTAAGTCCGTCGATATTTTCGGTGGATTGAGCCCCTGTGAATCTTCTTTTTCGGAAATAAAGGTAAAACATGGCACTTTGACCGGACATATTTTTGTAAAAGTAATTGTTCAGAATATGTAACTTTGGACAAAAATGTATTTTCTTTATGTTCCTTCTACAAACGAACCTTACAAAAAATGATATCACTTACTCTAGCTGCTTGCGGCCCGACATTATTTCTTATTTCCTCCAAAAAATGAAATTAGCAGATACATGCGGTTTTTTTTTTTTTTTTTTTTTTTTTTTTTTTTCAAATATAATCCTTTCTCCATCAAAGTGTTTTGTAATTGTGTCATTTTTTTAGTGAATTTTTATAATTATTTTATGTCCTTCTTTCATTCATGTTTTATTTCTCTCCTACGGACTGGTCTGTATGAGTGGTTTCAACAAAAACGAGAGAGAAGTATAGAATTTCATATCTTAAATTCAAATCAAACCAGAAGAAACAATATTGTGAAGGTTAGAGAGATATTTTGTTTTCGATTTTTGGTCTTTTATCATCATCTAAATTATTACCCTCCTCCTGCCAATTTATTTGATAAAAGTTACCCGCAACTGGTCCAATCAAATCATATTTGTTTACGAATTCTGACAACGTCCAGTTTGCACGTGATTTCGGTAAAGGCCTGTGAACATTAGTAAAATGTAAGATGAATTTTGCGGAATGCAATACCAGCCAAAAAAAATGAGTCACTTAATGGAAATTAAAATTGTGTTTTTTCTTATAACAATATGACGTGTTTCGTACTTTTTGACAAACTTTTGCATAGCAGTTTGTCCTTCCGCTGATAAAAAAAAAAAAAAAAAAAAAAAAAAAAAAAAAAAAAAAAAAAAAATTCATGACCAAATCAAAAATATGCTTTCGAGATAATCATTGAAAATAAGATAGGAGGGAGGAGAAGGAAAGAAAAATTTACCAACTTACAAAGCAGGCAAAAATGGCTCAGAGAACTCAATTGTGGTCCTTGGTTGCTTATAAGCGAGAAACAAAAGCCTATGGGTTCCTGAAATCAATATATTTCAAGATACAATTAATTAACAGACACCCATATTCTCTCAGAAAAAAAATCAAAAGATCCGTAAGTCCTTTTTTGCGGACAAAAAATCAGAAACTTTCAATAATTAGAGTTTGTGCATGTACTAAAGTGCTTATTAAAAGAAGTAAACCAACTGGAATTTTCTAATGAAACGTTAAAAACGCGTAAGTGCCACTTAATGTTGAGTAAACCAATGAAATTTTACACCGCTAGGAAGATCTGCACAGTAAACTTGTAAAAGGAAGTTCATTGAAATCGGTTAAAATACACCACCGGTATGAATTTTTAGAGGTTTTCACTTTGAAAAATGGCAACGTCTCAACCTGGAAGCTTACGTTTGCTCCTTGTAATAGATTAATTATTAGAGAGCCCTGCTACACGATCATTGAACATCGCACAGTTCTGTTAGTAGTTCCCGACTACGTATACACGACTTTGACCAACTTTGAGCGGTAGTATCTCGAAACTTAGACGTTTTCCCGGGATAATCGTGTGCTTCCTAGAGAGTTGAAAAGCTGAAATTTCATTTACACCGGTTTTTTTTTTTAAATATTTCATGGAATTTAAGATCGTAGTAAAATAAAAACTAAAAATTTGTGTTTATCAAAAACTGCTGAATCCACGTAAGTGCCGCATAGTCCTAAGTATACCCCAAGACCTATATACCATCAGAGAGCTCTATTCAAGAGGTCTTTCCTTTATTTTGAATAAAAAAGTTCATTGAAATTGGTTGAAATGCAGCGATGTTATATTTATTTTTAAAGAGTTTCACTTCAAGAAGCGGTAACGTCTTCAAAACCAAGCGCTTAAAAGCAAAACCGTGGCCAGTTTTAGACGTTTCGGGAGATATTTTATCACGTCATGTATTCAAAGTTCGAAAACCCATTTTCGAAGGTTTTTTCATTCACCCCTCTTAATTATATAGTACCTATTAGAATTTTTCCATTCTTCCGTTAAACGTTTCGCAGTGCTTTGTGTTCATTGACATGTTACTCACCGTACTGAACAGGTGGAGGAATAGGCATCAAGTAAGATGACAATATTCTCCCATTTTCGACTCTTGCCTCTGGGATGTTCCCCACCAACCACTGAAGGTACTGGCGTTTTTGGGGGAAGAATTCATTCGGATGATCAATATCTAAAGGAAAGTTCAATAATAAGATTAGATAGGTAAGAATCCGACTGATTCACCCCCGATTTCTTAGCATGGAATGTCAATTTACAGGTTTGTTTACATTAAAATACGGTATAACGAGATTTCCCTGAGGGAAATCGAATATCTTTTGGAGAAATGCCTTGACCCGCCACTCCCCAAGAGGCGAGAGGTCATCAAAGGTAACAGAAGAATTTCAAATAGGAGACTCCATCGCGAGGTGTACTCGTTGCAAAGAGTATAAAACAAATATTTTTGTTTTCGGCAAACCGCAGGGTGGAGGTCATTTTCTATCATTTCAAAATGACGGCCAATTACAAATCGAAATGGTGGAACGTTGGTATTTTTGTTGCTTTCCGATGGGATTCGTCAAGAATTGTTTCTTGGAACACAAAAAACAAATCTAGCATCCAAAATCAAAAATATTGACCAAATTTTGAAAAAGATGACTTTGAAAATGGTGGAACATTGCGTTGGAAGTTTACCAACAGATCAAGTGAAAATTTGGTTTCCGGGTGATTCTAAAGCCAGATTTGTTCCTCTAAGGCCAAGCATACATAAAAAATGCTCAATTTAAAAATGTCACACATGAGCACATCACTTTAATTGACTCTCCGCACGTTATAGCAATAATGGGTATCGATGACTTCCTTTACATGGTATTAATTTCGTTATGTTCTGACATGCCAAAAGAGATAACTACCTACTGAGGAATATTAGCGTGTGTATACACCCAGGATCAGCATCCCAATAAATGAAACCTGGAATTTCCCACGTTTCATCGAATGTCAGAAAATTTCCTAATTCGACCGTGCGATTATTCCGAAATTTAACCTGTTAAAAAACAAATAACAGGCAATAGTAAATTTACTACTGAATTTAAGGAGAAGAATAGCGCGTATTGATTAAACGCCTTAGAGTCGGGACTTCATGCACAAACTTTAGAATAATGCCCTTTTCTAAGAATGTTTGAGGTAAAATCGACCGCCGCACGGACAATTGGACTCTCCGTAACGGAATGATGCGTTACTTGTCCTTCCTTACATCATCTCTTAGAATATAATCTCTACCAAATTTATTCATGAACAAAAATTTGGTACCCCTATTTATACGTATCCAATAAGTTCACGCGATGCTCACAACGCCTGGACGCAACTATTCCTGCTCAATGAGAGTTTGTGTTGCATATCGACGTTTTAAGTACGCAACCACGATAATAATAAAACAATTTATACAGCGGGTAACAAAGGCTAAGTTTCACGTAAACATTACCAAAATGTTTCGGCTGAATATTCAGCCTTCCTTAGTGGGATAAAACAGTAAAAATATTTTAAAAATCTAAAATACTTGGCTGTACCTTTCAAAGCGAGAACAATGTTTTTATCTTGTCCTTTTTTACGACATTGTTCCCTAAAACATTGGCTAACAACATTGCTCTCGCATTGAAAGGTACAGCCAAGTATTTTACATTTTTAAAATTTTTGACTGTTTAATCCAGCGGAGGAAGGCTGAGTTTTCGGTATTCACGTGAAAATTAGCGTTGTTACCCGCTAAGTAATTGGTTTTATTATTTTATATCTTGTCACAGGCTGCGGAGCACCAATCATATCTCATTTCCGCTTCCTTCCACGTATCTCGTTTACGGTCTTTGAAAATTTCCGTTCCTATTTTATTTTTTTAAAGGAGAACAAATCATTCCTTGACATTTTCGCGTATTATTCTTTGCACAGAGAAGAAAAATCACCGCAGTTTTTAAGAGTGGCCGTTGAGTTGCTTTCCATTCCAAAAATTAAGTATGAAAGAAAGTCTACCAGGTTGCAATCGCAAACCGAGATACGTGATTGCAAAATTACACCGTTGACAAGTCTGATTCAGTATTTTATAATATCCTGTTATTTCAATCGTTTTCTTTCTCGATTTTTCTTTTTCTCGGTGCTGATACATTCATCAATGTACTGCTGATGAAACAAAACTTACCACCATAAATCTATCCGGTGCCCTCGGAATAAGACCATCAGATATTATTTTGTGTTTTTCAAAAGCGTTTTTAACATCCAAACTACTTGGTAATATAGGCCGTCGGTGATCCTCGTCTATTTTACCGCAGACCAAATACTGTGATGAAATGGCTGCTAAAAAAGAATATACTGGAAGGAATTCCAGCCATTGGCTGTCTTTGTCTTTTAACATGCGCATTGTAATACAAAGCCACTAAACTCAGACAAACATCACGTTTCTATACTGAAGGCAGTAGTAGTCTACCCGGTCAAAAAATCGCTCTTATCTGAAAAAAAAGTTCATCCTAAGAGTAACAGAATAAACATTAATTTTACGTATCCTCCATATGCACTCATATTTAAAACTTGAAAATTTTTACTAGGAAACTTACAAATGTAAAACGCCTCTCGGTGCACAAAACAGTACATATGTGTGTACAGAACAGTCTTTGTTTATGTACTATTTTGGCTACCATGGTGTCGAAAATGGTGTACACCGTGGTAGGTCCTGCACCGAAAAATAACGAATTATCGTCAATTAAAGCACGCACCGCACCGTCGTGATCGCGCAATGCGTGAAGTATTCTACCGGTCTTGTAGGCGCTGCTATGCGTTCGGCGGGCCGCGCCGCGTCGCGCCAACCGCACTGTGTTTGACGCAATGCGTGAAGTATTTTTGCAGACTTGCAGGCGCAAAACACACATTAGCGCCGACTGCATTGTTTTTGGCGCGATTTTTTAACCCACGCAGGCAGCGCTTTTCAACTAGTTACCACTAATAAGTTTTTGAACACTTTGTATGCATTACTGTCATTTAAAATTATGCACGAATTTCATAAAATGTAACTTATTTCCTCTATTTTTTTTCTCTCTGATTTGTTAGCCGCTAGAAACTCGTAAATAACGGCAGTACTTATTGTTAACGCTTTTGAGAGGACGATTTCCTAGGTATAAAGCCGCACTTGAGCCAGGTCGACACGCTCACTCCCTGCAGAGAGAGTTGCTCTGTTGCCACGCTCGTTACGTCGCACAATGGACCGAATGAATGGGAGAGGTCAGACATGAATTTTTTTACTAGAACTGCAAATTTAGATGTTCATTTCATCAACTTTTAAATTTCAAGAGGTGATTCTCATGGAAAATTTTACGAGAAAACCAATGACACCATTTTCAAGACCGTAAATTTTTCTAAAAACGGAGTTAAAGGCGTTTAAAGTTCCCAAATTTTGTCTGACCTCTCCTATTGACTCAATCCACTGTGCTTCGGGAGGAAATTACCTGAATTTATGTTGGAAGTTTAAGGGATCGACCGATTGCAAATAGTATAATCTGGAATGAACCAGGGAATTTCGGGTTTGGCAAGGAACAAACAGAATGAGAGAAGGAGCGGAGAAAGGAGTTTGAGAATAAGCCGATCAAAGATTATACGAATAACTTTCAATTTGTGTAATCTTTATTCCCATTTGTGACTTCCTGAGGGAGGGGGGGGGTTGTCTTAACTCTCAGTACAAAGAGACTCTAGGAGGTAGGTCCTCGTGTATAGGATAGGTCCTTATGGCTCACCTTGATAGTGACCTGAAGAGAGGACTATTTTCAGCTAAACATAGATTTTTAGCACTTTGAGAACAGTTCGACCAATTTATTGATAAATGCTCTCTGGATTTAAGATGTAGTACAGCAAGATAGGACTTCTCTAAAATCTCTTAAAATTAGTTTAAAATCGAGAAATTAGCGATTCATCAATTAACTATATCGAGTCACATTCAAATGCACTAGATTCACCTTGAACCGATTGAACTTCATTGGGAATTCATTTGCTCAGGTTTACGAAGTATTGAATGAAAGTAAAATGAGAAAGTACATTATATTGAAATGCATCAGTCAATTTTTAATCCCTGGAAAAGATGGCCTTTGAAATTATAAAATATGTACAAAAACACAAACATAGTCAAATTTAATGAGAAAAATTTTGATGAATAATTGAATCGGAACTACTTAAGAACTAATCCTCAAATGCGGCGTCATGCAAATATCACAGTTACATTTTCTAATTCACATAATACTAACTAATATTCCCACTCCAAAAAGTAAGTAGTTAGTAAGTTTGTAAGTAGTAGTAAGTAAGTTTGGTAAACATTTAGTTTTACCGTCCTGCAGACAAATAAAAAGCGCCGAACACAATCTGTCTCATGCATACACTGATACCTGATACCTGATATGTCCTACATACTTGGAATGACAATCAAAATTATTGTGTTGCGGTTCAATAGTAAATTTCAACGCTGAGATTTACGGGTTCCCCAGCTCACGATGAAATAATTAACAGCATGAGGATCGCCAAAGTTGTAGCGGCTTGCAAAATCTCTGGTTGAAAAGTTTGCCCGAAACACGTCCGCCGGTCTAAAGAGGAAAACATGAGATTACAAAATCAAGATGAGACACAATTCAGAGTTCATGGCGTTTTTCTAGAAAAAGATGATATAGCAGTAACATTAATGCGTTTTTTTAAGGAAAACTTGTGCAATCGATTTGCTGCTTTTTATGTAACGATGTGACAAGAATCATCCAAAGAGACGGCTGCTGCTGCTATTGCATGTAAAATATCACGCACTTCCTAACTCATCCACCAAGACTAAACTCTTACGATGAAGTAGCATGAATTAACAATACACAAAAAGGAGGGTAATATTTTTAAAATTTTTATTGTTTATTCATTTTATAAGTGAATTCTGAAAATTAGGTTGGCTCCAATCCAGGCAGCCGTTATGATCTCTTAGCCTTTTCAAGTTCCGTGAATCGAAGCTTAGACCATGATCAATTAATCACCATTGGAATATTATTTATGAAATCAGTTATGTGGTTCTTTCAGGACTGGATCAGCCAAAAGTTCCTTGAAACGGCCTTTTTCTAATTATTATTTTGAACTTTTTTTTTCTTCTGCGAGTGGTCCGATCAAATGTTTTGGGGGCCTCTGAAGTCCCAGAGATATTGAAGGATTGGAGAGGTCCTGAAACTGGGATTTCAGGGGTCATGGGCCCATAAAGTTTTTGCCTGTGAGAAAAAAGTTCTGGAGAACCTGAGATTGAAATTTTTATGGACTTCAGGAGTTATGATTTGTACTGTCCCTCGGTAACTATAACTCTTTTCAAAGGGGCCCAAAGGCTCCTAAGTCATATTTTTTGATTTCCTGGGACTTAAGTTAGGGCATCTGGATCCCCTTAATTACTTGGAACGTAAGCCGCTTTCAATTTGCGAAGTATACAACCCGCAATGTGCGGGCCCTTTTACCCGCGAGTACCTTGGGCCCCTAAATGCTAATCCGGTCCATGAGTTCTCATGTTTCTTCAAAGGAATCTGTTGTAATACAAAATACAATCGCGGTTGTTCCCAATATTTCTCTTTTTTCTGTGAGAGGATACATTGAAATAACTCATCTGTGAAATTTGAGTGGGCTATGAAAGTTTTAACATGTATTAAAGAAAAAAATTGTATTATATGATAGAAATAACGTAAAATCACATACCTTTCGTCTAAGATTAGATCGGTGAAGTTTACTTTTCCATGCTGATGGTAGACAGTGAAAACGTACCTGTGCAGTCCTGGGGGAATAGTTCAAAGCTACGTTAAAAATTTGAAAATTACGAAGTTGAATATTTCATGCGCTGATTTACAAACATTTTCTCGATTATGCTAAAAGTTAAATTATTTTCGCGCACCTCCTTTTGGAAGTAAGCGAATGCAATCGTAAATGTTGCGAAACAGAAAAGCACTTGAGGCTCTTTCGGAGACTGAGAAGGGAGTCACCTTTATTTTGACGTGTTATAAAACATGTTCTTGAACATCTAAAAAGAACAAAAGATTATTTTGAAATTTCATTTTTACTCATTTTTCTTCGCAAATAAAAATAGCACTATTAATCTACTGCCTTATAAAAAGTGCAGAAAAATGTGGTGTAAAACATCATAGGACCCTTTAAATTTTGTTAAATGGCAGGCTAGATTTTCACCTACTCATCTGAAAAAGCAAAAAAAGATAAGCATGTTTTTATGAAACTGTATTGATTACTAGGGGCCTCTATCTGGCTATAATGAGCGGGATAGCCCCCCCAATGGTCGTTTCACGCTCTTAAAGGGTCGCTATGCAGCAGTAAGCAACCTGGGTTGTATATATATAATTTGAAGACAGTGAGCTCGTTTAGAGACCATTTCTTAACGTTTGTCGAGAAATCAGGGAAATTTACCTGGTATCTCGCTTGATTTAATTATGGCATGAACTTAAAATGGAGTTAAAGAGCTCGTGCATGATGATAAATTATTAAGGATATTGAGAGCCATAATAGGCAATGAAAAATTAATTATAATGCGCGAAAGCATTGAGCGATATTTAAAGTTACATTAAGCGATTGTTTTATGATGCACGGAATATATTGTACGACTATTTTATGTTTTATCATAATATTGAACAATATTTTTGGATATTCAACGTTATTGAGAATTCAATGATCTCTGATGGTGTCATAAAACTATACTGAACTCATACATTACCATCCCCTTTTGGGTGAATCGCTCCAATGTATGGTGTTAGAACTTCTCCAAGGTCTACTCTTAGTTCTGGAATATTTCCAACAACCCAGTGTTGCCACTCTCTATTGTATGGATTTGAAGTTGAGGGAGCGTCAGGATCTGAAAATTTTCACACATATATTCAGAGTTTCAAAGTCTCCTGCGCAGTATATTGAGTTGACAAAATTGTATCAAATAACTTCTGGATTTAGCATTAATTTAAAACCTACATATGGTTAAATAATTAGGTGTATTTTGGTCGAAAATTCGATTTAAAAAAGTTTTGACTACCATCACACACACGATTGCTCAAGAGCTGTATGTATGGGTTCATACAGAGCAAATTATGCCGTACATCAATAGATATGGTAAAGGATTGTGAACTTATAATATATCCCGTGCATGGATAACACACTTAATTAAGCTCTCTTTACGCCACCTACAGACATATGCAAATTGTAAAACAAATTAGTTTGTGTCGTACTTGCGTTGAAAGAAAAAAAGAAAAGCAAACGAAACGTGA
Organism: Bemisia tabaci; assembly: GCF_001854935.1. Taxonomy (NCBI): domain Eukaryota; kingdom Metazoa; phylum Arthropoda; class Insecta; order Hemiptera; family Aleyrodidae; genus Bemisia; species Bemisia tabaci. The sequence continues at coordinate 27,612 of NW_017547915.1, forward strand.
ACAGGTGAAATCACTGCGGTTAAAGATGTGATGTGGAAGCTCAGACAACTTTCACCTTGTAAAGTTTAAGATGGCAAGAAAAATCGTGGCAGCAAGGAGGAATAAACTTAAAAAGAAGATATTCGGGTGGTTTTTAAACTCATCACTATCGGATATGTTTGTGACTGACATATTTCACAAATTACTAGTATTCCTTCAATACCTCGAAACAAAAATGTGTTAGACGGGAAGGATGGAGTCGAAAACAATATAGTTCACTTATACAACCCTTACCAACTGTCTCCGAAAGCAATTTTGGAAACATCGGATAAATCTTATCAAATTTTTAGATTCACATCTCTCAGAGCTGCTATTGCTGCCATCCAAGGAAGCTAAATTGAGCCAAATTTTCTCTCAGAATGATTGGATTATTTTTTTAACCGCAAAAAGTGGCAACTCTTCCTAGTAGAGGGTGAGGCTTACGTCTTACAACACTTTACTGCCACCCTGACGTGAGACGCCGCAAGGACATCCAATTAATTGTAGCTCATTTTTTTTTTTTAATAAATTACGATTTCTCTGAAAAACTTGCAAACATTTTTCGATGACATTTTGGGGAAATTTTGTGGCTAAGTATACAATGCATTTTCAAAACACGAGCAATGTTGTTTGAGATAGAAAACTTGAATAAGCACAGCTCGCCTTAATAATCCATTCAGTGCAAATATTTAAGGGCCAAAGAAAAGAAAAGTAAAGAAGGAGGTTAATAACAAGTACATAAAATCACATTTTGCGTACAAATAATTGATACCTGTCATTATTAAAGTATAGAATGCTTTTGGATCATACGGCCAGTCGACGAAACTTGGAGCTTCATGAACAACGGTGGGCAGAAGAAGCGTTCCAAATTTTACAGATTGCGCTCCGTATTTAATCTAGAAAATAATATGATCCAGGAATACATTTGCAACTTGTTGTATTTGCAATTATTCTTAAAAAAGAAAAGAAAAAAATTGCGAACTTAACTGCATTTGTCAAGGATAATTTTGAGAGGAATAATTGCTCCCTCAGTATTCGTACATTATTTGACGGAAGAAAGTTTCTAGTACGTTCTTACGGTATTGATAACTCAAGTAGAGAAATGCGTATCTTCACTGCAGCATTTTAAAATCTCCGATCACGTATTACCTTATTTTTTAAACAAAATTAACCAATGAGAAAATCTCTTTGAGCCTTTTCAGGAATTTAATTCTGTACTAGTTGATTTCTTGTTACAAAAACATATTACGGAAATTTACCATTTTGTAATCGTAGATACACGCACTTTGTGACTTCAATCACCAAAATGATAAAATTATTTAAATTTGTATTTTGGGCATCCTTATGTATTGTGCTGTAGGTCATTTAAAAATGTGGAGATTCAATGAAAACTAATTGCCTTACACTAAATTAAACCTAGAAAACTGCTAAAATAACCTGACCTACCTGACTGCCGGTCCAGTCATTGGAATTAACAAAGTACCTACAAGGTTGAAAAAATAAAAAATAATCACAAAACATTTGATACCTACCTTTAATTCGTTTTGCGGCGCTACATCCAAAACATCGGGAATAATTTTCGTCTTTGTTAAAAGCGCACTGATATAATTGTCCGATTCACTAGATTGAACAAAAATCGATATAAACTCTAACAATACAACTATAGAAAATATTTTATGAACACCTTTTGATTGATTTAATTTTCTCATCGATACCATTATGTATTAAGCAAACTTAAAAACCCATCAAACCGTATGACCGGATAAAAATACCATACATTATTTGTGGAAAGCAATTATTCTTTGGGTTACTTTGTGAATAAATCAAACTTATTGCCTCATTTTGACTCCGGAGTCGAAATGTGCCCGTTTATGTAGAGCTTATTTGTCTGGCATTGTGCACGTCTACACGTTACCTACGAGAATAGAGAGGCCGTAACTAGTCAGTGTTATGACGTCAAGCTAGTAGATATTTACCGAAAACAACAGGCATCTCTGGGTCATCGGTGCATCGATGAGTGATTCAGTTGCTTTGTGGACCAATCAGAGTGGCCCTCGATCGGCCGAAGTCGCGTGAGTGGCGCGTATGAATCCGAGTGGAGTAACAATTTTCGGTATTAAGCTTTTCATTTCCTCAATTATCAGACACTGTCATATATGAGTTAGTTGATTTTCTGAAGTGAAAGTTCATCTCCTCTCTCGAAAAGGTTCCTCTGAATTTGTGCATCAGATAAACCCCCAAGAAGATAATGACACGAAAAGAACACGCAACAGGCGTTCTCCCGTAAGAACACATGTTAAACCGCGGCCGAGTTTCATCTACTGGCGTGACGTCACGGGAACGTAGTTACAGCCTCTTCATTCTCGTAGGCAACGGTCTAGATTGAACAACGACTACTGAGTTGACAACCTAAAAGAGCAATATCGATTGTGGTGCTAAGAGAACACCATAAAATACACAAATCAGGTCGCTCAAAAAAATAGCAACACAACTCAATAAAAAATTTAAAAAATTGGCAAATAAAGCTAATCTATTACAACACTAGAAGACAGGATGTTTTGAGCCGTCACAAGTTCAGTGAGTAGTTGTTTCATAAGAACAGGAACCAAATTGGTAGGCGATTTTATAAACATTTTCATTGTTTATTACTATTGTAAATCAGCCTAATACTCCGGCTTGTCCTCGAGTGTTTTAATATTTTAACGGCTTCTATTTTTTCGTGTAAATTAGAAGTTAGTGCCTGCAAAATAATTTATTCCGTCGTCGTAGTTAATTGAAAATCAGTAGTGTGCACGAATGAAAATGGAATCACAAAAATTTTCAAACCAAGTAAGTAGACAGAATCATATTATTTTTCAACACAGGTGTACGTATCTAATTTAACATTTTTGCTTGCAGTTGAATAAAGTTGTATTATCTTATTTTTTTTTTTTTTTTTTTTTTTTTTTTTTTTTTTTTTTTTTTTTTTTTTTTTTTGTGGCTGCATATCTCAATCTGGTTAATTCTAGATGAAAATGATTCTGCCTTGTATTTTTCACTCACTAATTTTTCGAGCACTACTTACCTTTACCACCGTGTATGCCTTATATTGTTAATGTTAGTACGGAGCTACAAGAGGCCAAAAAAGGTCCTTACTTCTGGGTCAGTTCAGTTTTACCCGAAAAAAATAGGAATTTGCGCCAAGGATCAAGCATTCCCACGGAAAATTTTTTCACGATGGAGATGAACCAAGGTCATGTTTAAATTAGCAGTCAAAAATTTACCGGATAATCTGTGCCACATGCCTAAAAAATGTCTCCTTCAATGTTTTGAGATTTCTGGTCAAAGGCCCCCATTGCCCATATATTTACACATATGATGCTTATTCGATTCCCTCTCTTAGTTAGGATGGAAAAAATATGTTCCTCAGGTGCCTGAAGAGAATATTTGCTCTTAATTTTTGCCACTAAAGTGAAGAGGTGACTTAATTTTTTTTTCGAACAGACAAACTTTCGCATGTGGTCTAGGTACATGTTTCGGAATCCTTACACTTGAAAACTCTTGCTTTCAGCTAAACTTTTGGCCCGATTTCATGAAGACTTTTCCCCCATCTGGATACAACCACAATTTCCCATCGAGCGTCTCCTTTGGGTCCTAAAAAATACATCACAATTAAAATGAAACAAATGATAAAGAGATCTCTACGTGAATGCTGATTGACGACTCAAGACTTTTTCTAAAACTCAAATAAGAATTTAACGACGATGAAATCCTGAAACTGGTGCCTTGCGAACATGCAAAACTGTGTTTCTTAATAGTAGGTGCAGAGAAAACATTATTTTCAGATAAAATAGTGTTTTGTAACCTCGATGATCAACATAAATTCTCGCGTGGGAAGTCTCTTTGAATTTGAAAGTTTTTCATCGCAGTCATCGTGAGCCTGAAGGTAGCCCTAAAAGATTGGCACGGTAAATAGTCCAGGCGCCTGGTAAGTCAACCTGGAATTTTGGGGACACAGCGATTTTTTTGCCTTACTTTATGTTTTTTGGGTCGCTGAATCCGAATCTGAAGTTTCCTACCGCGTATCTGGCGAGCATTTTCCGCTATTTTGAAAAAATGGCCTAATAAGGCCTTTTTTTGCGGTTTTTTATATAGCGGCTACGCATGAGAAAAAGTCCCGGATTTAGTTAATGTTTCGAATAGCTGACAAAATTTGGAAGAAAACGGTATATGAATATGCTAGGTTTGCTCGAAAATTGAGGAGCCTCGGATCTCGGAACTTTGGAACGCTTCGGAACTCGGCTGACCGCGGCGAGCCGGATCGCGCGCACGGTGCGTATTAAACAATTTTAATGCGGTCAACATACCACCCGCGATTTTTTTGCGGAAATGTCAACTAGAAGGCCTACTGATTGAGGAACAACAAACCGCGAAATCTGTGATGGGGCCGTTTTTGAGAAAATGCGATTTTTCGCTTTTTTGGCGGGAATTTCGGGTCAAGGCGCTGAAAAAGTCAAGTTAGGCTGTTTTTGTAGTTCGTAAATGCATATCCTATACATTTTGAGTCAATCAAGTGCCAGTAGATAGCTATTCGTGCATATTGCCCAAAATTCATATCCTTAAATCCACGACTTTTGGGTTTTTGGGGGGTTAGTCAAGGAGAAATCCGAAAAAAAGAGGGTTAACCCGGAACAAATTGCTTAACAAACTTTTCCTACGTAAACTTCTTCAGTAGGTCCTATTGAACAACATACCAAAAGTTTACCACGGTTCGCTCCCGGAACACCCCCCCAAATTGCCTAAATTTCAAAATGGCGGCCATAATAAGGCCTCTGGGAGTTCGATTTTTTTAAAAATACGCATACAGTGTCATGTGAGGTGTCAATTCCTATGTAATTTTGGTCGTAGATTTCAAATATGAAGTAAAAAAAGTCCCTTGATCAAAAGGGGGTACCCCAAATCCAAGATGGCAGCCAATTTTGAAAGTCAAGAGGGTGGATTTTTAAAAAGTTCGCGTGATAAGGCAAGTGAGGTATCATTTCTTATGTAATTTTGGTCGTAGATTTCATTTATGAAGTCATAAAAGCCCTCAAGTCAAAGGGATTGCTCCAAATGCAAAGATGGCGGCCAGCTTTGAAAGGCAGGAGGGTGAATTTTTGAAATGTTTACGTGACATCCCTAGTAAAATAGAATCAACCTGACGTCAGGGTATGTTTCATAAACTACCCTGAGTCAGATTGATATCAGCCTGAATTAGTCTGACTCAGGGTAGTTTATGAAACGTCAGGTTGATTCTATTTTACTAGGGATGTCACGTAAACATTTCAAAAATTCACCCTCCTGCCTTTCAAAGCTGGCCGCCATCTTTGCATTTGGAGCAATCCCTTTGACTTGAGGGCTTTTATGACTTCATAAATGAAATCTACGACCAAAATTACATAAGAAATGATACCTCACTTGCCTTATCACGCGAACTTTTTAAAAATCCACCCTCTTGACTTTCAAAATTGGCTGCCATCTTGGATTTGGGGTACCCCCTTTTGATCAAGGGACTTTTTTTACTTCATATTTGAAATCTACGACCAAAATTACATAGGAATTGACACCTCACATGACACTGTATGCGTATTTTTAAAAAAATCGAACTCCCAGAGGCCTTATTATGGCCGCCATTTTGAAATTTAGGCAATTTGGGGGGGTGTTCCGGGAGCGAACCGTGGTAAACTTTTGGTATGTTGTTCAATAGGACCTACTGAAGAAGTTTACGTAGGAAAAGTTTGTTAAGCAATTTGTTCCGGGTTAACCCTCTTTTTTTCGGATTTCTCCTTGACTAACCCCCCAAAAACCCAAAAGTCGTGGATTTAAGGATATGAATTTTGGGCAATATGCACGAATAGCTATCTACTGGCACTTGATTGACTCAAAATGTATAGGATATGCATTTACGAACTACAAAAACAGCCTAACTTGACTTTTTCAGCGCCTTGACCCGAAATTCCCGCCAAAAAAGCGAAAAATCGCATTTTCTCAAAAACGGCCCCATCACAGATTTCGCGGTTTGTTGTTCCTCAATCAGTAGGCCTTCTAGTTGACATTTTCGCAAAAAAATCGCGGGTGGTATGTTGACCGCATTAAAATTGTTTAAAACGCACCGTGCGCGTTGACGGGTGCGCCGCGAAATGTGCATGGGCGCGATGTTCACGATGCTGTATCTTCCTCAATTTTTTAGCCAATCTAGCATATGTAAACACCATTTTCTTCCAAATTATGTCAGCTATTCAAAACATTAACTAAATCTGGGACTTTTTCTCATGCGTAGCCGCTATGTAAAAAAAAACGCAAAAAAGGGCTTTTTAGACCATTTTTTCAAAATGGCGGAAAATGCTCACCAGATACGCGGGAGGAAGCCACAGATTCGGATTCAGCGACCCAATGAACATTAAGTAAGCCAAAAAAATCGCTGTGTACCCAAAATTCCAGGTAGCCTCATTTATAGCTACCAGGCGCCTGGACTACCTTGATCTCATTGATCCATAATCAATAGCATCAGGATTGTTTCTTTTTGAGAAAATTACATATTACTGAATAAAAACAAATAAAGAAATAAAACAAAATTAAAATTAAAAAGGGATAGATGAATTGAAGTAGGTTCAGCGTGACTGCATTTCACATTCCTGCATGATACCTAATTAGAAAAAAAAAAAAAAAAATTACTGTGCACTTTCCTTTACAAAATAAGCAAAAATTTCGGTATTTAAAATTGGAATCCCTTGAAATGATCTATTTCTAACATTATTCTGTTGAATATGACACTGTTAAAAGTAGACCATAAACCATGCGGACTGAATCGCTCAAAGACGCGCTGTTACCCGCAACTATTACGTGAGGAATTGAGGAGACGAATTTTTCACGGAGGCGCTGCATACAACTATTCGATGGATGTGCGCGTTGCATACTCATTCAATAGAAGGCGTTTTAATTTTCCTTGCGCTCGCCACGCAGCAGTTACCCCATGTAGCCATGTTAATAATGACAATCCAATGAATCTGTACCTTGCTCTCATCAGTCCATGATGAATAGCATCAGTATTGTTTCTTTTTGAGTAAATTAATATTTCTGAATAATCAAATAAAGAAATAAAATAAAATTAAAATTGAAAAGGGATGGATGAATTGAAGTAGGTTCCGCGTGACTGCATTTCACATTCCTGCATGATTCCTTAATAAAAAAAAAAAAAAAATACCTTGTACCTTTTTTTTTTACAAAATACGCAAACAATCCGGCATTTAAAATTGGAATCCCTTGAAATGATCTATTTTCAACAATATTCTGTTGAATATGACACTATAAAAAGTAGACCACAAACATGCGGGCTCAATCGCTCAACGACGCGCGGTTACCAGTTCCTGTTACGTGAGGAATTGAGGATGCGACTTTTTCACCAAGGCGCTGCATACAACTATTCGTACTCAATGGATGTCCGTGTTGCATACTCATTCAATTGGAGGCGTTTTAATTTTCCTTGCGCTCACCACGCAACAGTTACCCTATGTAGCCATGTTAATAATGACAATCCAATGAATCTGTACCTTAGTCCAGGCGGCTGGTATGTCTACCTGCAATTTTGGGTACATAGCGATTTTTTTGGCTTACTTTAAGTTTTTTGGGTCGCTGAATCCGAATCTGAAGTTTCCTACCGCGTATCTGGCGAGCATTTTCCGCTATTTTGAAAAAATGGCCTAATAAGGCCTTTTTTTGCGGTTTTTTATATAGCGGCTACGCATGAGAAAAAGTCCCGGATTTAGTTAATGTTTCGAATAGCTGACAAAATTTGGAAGAAAACGGTATATGAATATGCTAGGTTTGCTCGAAAATTGAGGAGCCTCGGATCTCGGAACTTTGGAACGCTTCGGAACTCGGCTGACCGCGGCGAGCCGGATCGCGCGTTGACGGGTGCGCCGCGAAATGTGCATGGGCGCGATGTTCACGATGCTGTATCTTCCTCAATTTTTTAGCCAATCTAGCATATGTAAACACCATTTTCTTCCAAATTATGTCAGCTATTCAAAACATTAACTAAATCTGGGACTTTTTCTCATGCGTAGCCGCTATATAAAAAAAAACGCAAAAAAGGGCTTTTTAGACCATTTTTTCAAAATGGCGGAAAATGCTCACCAGATACGCGGGAGGAAGCCACAGATTCGGATTCAGCGACCCAATGAACATTAAGTAAGCCAAAAAAATCGCTGTGTACCCAAAATTCCAGATAGCCTCATTTATAGCTTTACCGGGCGCCTGGACTAAAAATGGGCGTGTTGTATCCTTTTATATGTTCGAGTGAAAGAAAAACAAAAAATGACATGCATGCATGCTGCTTTATAGTATTCTCTCGCTTATTATGACACCTAACCGCTATTTTGCTCTGTTGAACCACAATTAACCCTTCAGGCATCGAGTACCTTAACTTTTCTGTTTCAATCCCATCCCTATAATATACCTGGGCGATTTTTGTGCCTTCTTACAAGGAGAATCCCGATCCAGGGCGACCTTCTTCTGCAACCTTTTCTCTGCTATTCTCTGTTCTTGACAATACCGTAGAATGTTGATGAAAATTACCTTTCTCCCGATCACTTTTTCTCCGGTTCTCAGACGATAGCTATTTCGATGATATAAATCATCATCATCAGGTCTTCGACTTCGACTTCGGTACCGAAAGTCCTACCGAAGTCTTACCGAAGTCGAAGTCGAAGACCTGATGATGATGGTTTATATCATCGAAATAGCTATCGTCTGAGAACCGGAGAAAAAGTGATCGGGAGAAAGGTAATTTTCATCAACATAATGCAGCCCGATAAAAATAAGTTCAACTTTAAATTAAATACCGTAGAAGTTTTTTCGTCATAATGTCGAACACGATGGTCTATATTCGGAATTTATGATCTCCCGTACCGTATCCTTTCAAGCGCGATCCTTTCAGAAAATACTTCTCCCTTTTTCCCTCTGCTTTCCCTTTTACATCTCTTTTTTTAAGTCTCATATTTCCAAGAAGACATACGACCCCTAACGTGCGACAGATTTGGCTAGCTCTGATTTCTACTTCTCACGTAAATGTCCTAAACAGTGAACTAAAATGAAGGATCTAGTATTCAGTGGGAAAATAAAGAGAATAAAACTTTGACACATATATTAAAAGATTATTTGAAATTTTTATTTGGAAAAAAACTTACACTTAACAATTGTTGCATCAGATGATGTAAGTGCGTCCTGCTCAGTGCAACGAATAATTAAAACCAATTCAACATTTTTGAACCGGAGAAAATCTTTGCCAATCATCGACCTCGTCTTGTTCGGAGTTGCGTCACTGCTCAATGGCACAGCACGTCGTAATCATTGATAGTTGTTAAACTTGGAGTAGAAGTAATTTGATGCCCATGGATCGCCAAGATGGAAGTGCTTGACGAAATTGTCTGTATCGAATTCCATCCGTTTTGTCAACATCCTACATTTCAAAATAATCTCCGTCAAAAAATTGTCGTGGATTTTGAGTTATTTTAGTTAATTGCTCAGATATTTATCATATGGAGTATTTGTTATTTTGCATTAATGAATAGTTAACTGAAGAATTATACACGTAATCACTTTTATTATTCAAATGTGGATACTGTATACTTTCATCAAAGAGATTCGTCATAAACAATCATATTTTGTTCCTTAAGCAGATCTCTTAGAGTTTTACTACAATCGATGTTTGGTGTAACAATTGAGGATGTGGCTGTTGAAAGGGTCTATACGTCAAAAGATAGAAAAACGAAACCTTGGAAACGTCTGTATTTCTAACTGTTCAAAAGTTACCAGGGAAGATACGGACTTTGGGGAAACCCTGTATACTTTTTTGGACACACTAATTTTTTAAAACGATTTTCTTACCTCATTCCTTCGCTTTTATCTGACCTATTGAGCTGAATGGCAAAGTTCGGATCCTGCTTATACACGAGGAAAACATACCGTTGCATACCTAGAAACAAAAATTAAATCATTAAAACTAAATAGCAATACCCAGCCAATAAGAAACGAACGTACATAATGATTTCAAATGATTACTTTAATTTAGTTTATCACCAATTTTAAATGCTATCGAAAAAAGAAACCTCAGGAGTCGGTGGTAATTTCCTTCAGGCTGCACAAATTTTGTACCAGAAGTGCTCTAATAATTTACAGTATTTGAGCATTGGATTGATTAGGTTTCGTTCCATAATTTCAGCCCCATTTATTATAGAGATAAGAAAAATACACAAAAAATTCTGAATAATATAACAAACAATATACTTTTTGCACTTTATAATGAAAAAACAAGGCTATGAAGCAAACCAAATGTTTGGGACGTTTCAAGGTGGCTTCAAGGCCTCAACCCCCTTTTCGACCTGGAAAAAGAAGACAGTACGTTGGAATTTTTTCGCTAACGTGCGTGAAAAATTCAGCATAAAGCTGAATATCTGAATACAGAGGGAAAAAGCTCATATGAGCACAATTTTCCTTCAAAGAGATATGCTCTTTGGTGCAACACTAGTTACGACCATTCAGGAAGGCAACTTCAGACGCGTTTCGGCCTTGTTGGGCCAATCCTCAGTGCAGCGCAACCTCCTGAATTTCTTGCTATCAAGCTCGGAGAGGTCGTGAAAACTAGCCCGAGTCTTTTAGGCAATCGGTCGCTGGCGTATGTAAACTCTGAAATATCTTGTTTTAGGGAAAATTGTGCTCATAATGAGCTTTTCCCTCTGTAATGAGATGTTCTGCTTTAAACTGAATTTTCAACGCACGTTGGCTGAGGACTCCTTTTCCTGATATGACTCTTACGACCCGTGCGTCCACTGCAATCAGTTTGCGGAAAAAGAAGCATCAATCAGGCAACAAAAGCCAGGCATTTTGAATATCTTTTAGTCTTAGTTTCCCATTTCTTGTGTTTGTTTTTAGCTTTTTTATAGAGTTTAGTCGTGTAAAGTCTTCACGGAAATAAAAAATATCACAATCCCAAATATGTTCCTACCTGATTGTGGCACTAGATACTAGATTAGTTGCACAAGCCAGAAGATGGGTAAATTAGCTGGAAGTGCGGTTAGATTAACTACACCTCTGGCTGGTACCTTTAAACTTCTAGCCAGCGCAACAACTCTAATAGCTGGCGCATAAATAAGCTGCAAGTATAATTGAGATTGTGATACTTTGTTTTTTACTTCATCATTTTACTTTCACTTCACTTAAACTGTGCACCGTATAAGTAAAATGATGAAGTCAGGTATTCTTAACACACCAATAAAATTGGACACCTTAGTTTTGGGTCAAACACATTAAAATAATCAATTCTTTACATACCGGATACTTCACTAGGTCCTGGACCAATATATTCATTTACTTCATTCCCCGTTGATAAGTTGCAGCCTTTGATGTTGACCTGTTGCCAATGGATCCAATCTCGGAGAATGGGTTCCTCGCGATCTGGCTGATCGGGACCTGGTCGAAAGGACGTATGAGAGACTGATTTAAGTACTGAGTAATCAGCATATTAGCTCTCATGAGATAGTATAGGCGGTTCTAGACCCCTATGGTTTGGAACGCTACATTTGTTCGACCCTTTAGGGGGGGGGGGGTGTCCCCAGTAAGAGGAAAAATCTGAATATTTCCTCTCCAAGGATGCATTTTCGTGCGGGAAATTGCTTTTGATACAAGCAACGTGGCTGCAATTTTGATCATAGGTTTTTAGTATTCTAATTTTGGGATCTACAAATGTGAGCGTTTTGATGAACCACAGGGATCAGCAAGAATTATGTTAAGAAAAATGTATGTATATTTGCTGGACTTTATCAGTGTGTGAATGTTATACGTGTCGAAAAAATTGCCTGTCTGCGGATTGGGAATTTTTTTGCCGCACCGTCCACGGACACTTCCTCTGTGCAGTATGCGAATTGACCGATTTTTTTGCTTAGTCCGTGAAATGAGCGGTCAGTCCACGGCCTGACCGGTCATAGGTCTGAAAATTACGGCAAGAGGTCCGGTCGTTAGAGTTAAATGCAATCTACTTACTAACCGACAAATACCCTTTACGAAAGCAACATTGAGTTGATTTCGGCGCTTTGATGCAAATATTCGTGTTCCACGGATGTGCGTGTTGCATATTAAACAATTGAAGGCATTCCCGCTTTTCTCAGAAATGCACAGGAGTTACCTTTATGTTTAGCCTTCGATGGAAAATTGGACGTATCTCCATCAAACGGAACTAAGTGCCATAGGGAGAGGAAGGGAGAGGAAGGGAGAGGAAGGGAGAGGAAGGGAGAGGAAGGGAGAGGGGGGGCCTTGGTTTGGCGGGTGTTGCAAAATGCGATGCTCGTTCCGTCCTATACTCGCAATGCTTTTCCATGATGCTCAGTTCCATTTGATAGAGCGCGCTATCCGGGATTCTAAAAACCTCAACAGGAACTCAATTTGGCGCTTAGTTCCGTTTAACAGGAAAACGTCCAATTATTGTCATCTCAATCATGTTCTAATAGCGGCGCTCTTTGATCGGTTAACTGATTTCAGGCTTTCATGGATTTTCTAGTTTTCAACTTTTAAAACAAGTTCTGCGCAAACTTCAATGAATATATTTAGTACCCTTTTTTGTAGGTTTTATCCATCTCTACTTTGAGAATTTAAAGTGATATCGATCGGGCTTGTTTACCGAGATAAGGGGCCAAGAAAAAGAAGAAGAAAAAAACATTTATCTGTTGAAGTATGAATTGCATTTTAAAGCTTTGAAATCATCTGAAAACCTTGTCTCCCGAATTTTTCTTGAACGTAATATCATGAGTATTTAATACAGATTCTATTCAATAATTAATCGTTGATAAGCTTGACGCCTGAGCAAATATTGATCAACTCTTTATAATTTGCCGTTAATAGAAGTGCTGTTTTTGAGATACTTATATTATTGAAATCTTACTTACTGAGACATAAAAGTGTATATTCGGCGTCCTTTTCGACAGGCCACTGAACTTTTGGCTGATGCCTTGCTTGTCGCGGTGTCAAAACAGTACCGTAGTTGATGTGGTAAATATCTCCGTCCTCTTCAAAATGTACCTGAGTAATAAGATGCGAAACTGCAGTTAACATTGCAACGAATAGCCACATCTTGATTAAGCATCGCTAAAATTAGGAAAATGATCGTGTCATGCATACATGATCATTCTTTAATATAATTACGGCCTGGAGTGTGGCTTGTATGATTAATCAGAATGTGATGTATGAATGATTCAATTGTCAATGATTGTTCCATTAAGGGACCACATTTCAGTGCTGAAAGATTTTACGGTCCACAGAACGGAATAGTATTATGAATTATTATTTCACATTTTCTTCTAAAGAAATTGCGTCTCTCATAATATTTTTGATGCGTGCCGCATACCGCGTCTTGACACATCATTGATAGTTCGTCTCTCTTCCATTCCAAAATGATTGTTCACAAAAGAGCATGTTTGTAGATGCAATTTAAATGACATGGTTACCTTCAATCTATGTTTTGGCACTTTATAAATTACGTCCGGAATGATGTAGTCATCCCTCAATATATCTTCTATTTCCTTCGATGAAAGCTCCTTCTCTTCTTGTTTGATAGCTAATTTAACTACGGGTAGCAAGCCAACAGCCACGATAGCAATTTGGAGAATAATAATTTGAAATCTACCTTCCATAGGAGTCCGTAATTTCCATCTTGAGTATTCACCTTGCTGCATATTTCGTTTCAAGGATAAAGCCAACTTTTTAAGCTCTTTAAAACTTAAAAAAACACACACTAATTTGGATTAATTCTTAAATCTGTTTTTCGGCACGAAACATTTAAATTCATCCTAGAAGATTTGCGCTCATGGCAAATCTTGATTTTCCCTCTCAGATATATTAACTGTGCTAAATGAAAGCTCAGACTAAATAAAGGAACTACAAAAACAACAGTAAACAAGGAAATTGACGGTCTGTTTTCTTCTCTTGTCGAAAGAATTTTACGTAATAAAATAGCCGGAAATACTGCGTTGATCTATTTCATTCCTATCAACGAATACAGTACTAAAACTAGCTGATTATTTCATAACTTCCCACGTGTGTAACGAGCGCTGAGGCTGTCAGTAACTGTTTTTCAAAATTCAACTCAATTCAAGTGATAATATTTTAGAGGCCACGCATTGCCACGCGCATCGCATCGCGATTGTTCTCAGTTTTTATTCCCCAGAGAACTAAGTCTAGATCGCAATTTTGGCTCCAATAAGATTTCCTTTGCTTACTAAATGCCGGAAAGATAAAGTAGCAATTTATTATTTGTTATTTCAATCATTTGTATGGTATATCAGTTTTTAAGAGATAGATGACCTTTTATTTTAGCAAGTTATTTTCGGTATTTTAATAAGCCTTGTTCGTGGCTCAAAATTATTGGATCAAAAATGAGTTCTCGGCTCACTTTTGGCAAATATGAACAATAGCGCAAACAACCTAAATCTTTAAGGGTGATCGAAGACTGTTTGCCATGAAAAAATTAAATCAATTATTTCGATTTGACCTTTTGAAAAATGTTTTTTGCACTATGTTCTTTTCTACCGTAAATGCTGGTTACAATGTGATAACATAATTTACATAAGACAGCTATTGATGTAATTTTTCAATCTCAGAATATTGTTCCGCACGCTGAATAATTGCTCCGCAGCATTATTGTCGAGTAAAATCAGATTTAAGAATTTTTTTTTTTTCTTTCTATCTCTTCTCTCTAAATTTGTTGTAATGGAATTCATTGAAAGAATAAAATCCTCTGAAATTTTAAATGGAACGATTCCAAATTTATCATTTGCTTAAAACCAAAGTGGATGTTTCAGTATTCCTCTTTTTTAACTTTTGAGTAGCAAGTCCTCTAACGGAAAAAATAGGAAAGAGAACAATCGGACCTAAGACTGAACAAAACATTCTGTACATCTTTCTGACATTCTAAAGAGGAGTTTATTTGAGGGAGTTGAAGGAAGCAAATAGAAAAATGAATTACAAATTTGTTCTTTCCATATACTTTTAAATACATGTAATTTAATAATTTACCTGTCTATTTTTTATCAACCTTTCACATACTATATACTAGTATTTTAATTTGACGACATCATCCTCGTAGTCTCCTCTATTCCAGCCAACCACAAAGAAGTTGAGACCATATGGATCTCCAAGATTGTACCTGGCGGCGAAGCTGTTGCACGAGAAATTTGCACGTTTGTTCGATGCCCTTAAAAATTATTCAAAATTTTCGTTGTAATGTTCACTTAAATATTCTCTTTACACAAAGTTAGTTAAAAAACATCATTAGTACAAATTCCAAAACGGTCAAGAAAATAAATATTCGTTCAATTTGGACTCAAATAAAGTGGACGTAAATTCCTGGGAGCCTTATTATATTTTGAGCGGACTCAATCTTAACTTTTCTATATACAAAAAAAAAAAAAAAAAAAAAAAAAAAAAAGGAGGGAGAAACTCCTCAACGCAAAGATACTAGGTACTATGCGTGCTTGATGGATTTCCGTATTTCATCTGTGAAATTGGCGTGAACTCGCTAAGTTCCGCTCTATGATGCCAATGAGCTGCCCCGCAACGTCCTAAAAATGTTCCTAATTTTGCTTTTGATATTGTTAAAAAATACAACTAGTAGGCAGGGTCGGATTGAGGGGGTGGCCACATGAGCCGCGGCCCATGGGGGCAAAATTAGGGGGCAGCAAATTTTACATTTTTTTTTTAAAATACAGGTACAAAAAATCGAATTCAGAAAATAATTACAAACAAGAAAATGTGACAAAATCTCTCATTTCTTGAGAGTTCATTAATTTCTAATTTTGTCGTATCTCGGTGATACAAAAGACTGCGCACCTTTAATTAGTTGAATTAGGAGAGAAACCTAACAAGTAATTTGGCCTGGAGCGGCGCGGCGCAAAGAGAAATGATGACGAGAACTTGAGAGGAAAAGTAGAAGCCCTCGACGCGGCAGTCGGCATGTAATGCATATTAGCGCCTACGAGACTGCATGAATACTTCACGCATTGCGTCAAACACAGTACGGTCAACAGCGGTCGGCCGGGTCGGCGCGGCGTGAAACGCACAGTGCCTACAAGACTACATGAACACTTCACGCATTGCGCCAAACACAGTGTGGTCAGCGCGGCACGGCGGCGGAAGTTAAAATTATTAAACCACATTCATGTTTGTTCTTTCTTAATTTTTTAGTTCATTTCTTACAAATGAAAGGCCTTGTCCCCACAAAGATAGGTTTACGGAACTGAACTTTCGCGCGAAGTTCCGTGAACTTTTCCTAGTAGTGTTGACAGGCTGACACTCGCAAAGAAATGTGTCCAACACGAGTAAACACGTCTTATGCACCCCTTCCCCTCCTGCACGTTCAATCGATGGTTTTTATTGATGTTTCGAAACGAATGAGAAGGAGGCGGCAAAATACAGGCGGCCCATGGGCGGCAAGTAAGTAAATCCGGCCATGCTGGGGTCACTTATCTTAAGTCCAGCATTTTTATATGACTATTTACTTTTTTCGTAGATCAATATGACATTCATATACTTAAAGACAGGCTTCGTTAACATCATGATGACATGCATGACAATCGAAACACATTATTCTATGATAAATGATCTAAAAATGTAATCTGTAAATGAGTAAAGAACCTTTTTCACACTTACTTGTCGTCCAATTTGGGTTCTTTAAAAGCCACTTTCTCAGTGTGTTTGTAAAGAATGAATACGTAGCGGTGTAAACCTGTTAAAAAGAAAAATGCTTCGTTTCAGTTTGCTTCTAACAACACTGGAAAAAAAAAACACATTGGATCTAGAGTCCAGACTCTTAAAAACATCGACAAGAAAAAATACTCTTGATTCAATCAGATTTAAGCTTAAATCAAGAACCAAGCCTCTTAATTTGAGCGGATTTCCTTTTGATTTAAGCTTAAATCTGATTGAATCAAGAGTCCTTTTTCTTGTCGATGTTTTCAAGAGTCTGGACTCTAGATCTAACGTGTTTTTTTCCGGTGAACGTATGAAGTAACCATAATTAAGGGTCTAAGGTAAATTTCTAGAAAAGAGTGTAACCTCCCTTTCCCTTGTTCCTCCCATACCACCTGTGTCGTTTTCCTACAACTTTGTAGTAAGTTAAGTTAGAAGTGAAGGCTATAACAAGCTGCTTGGATGATAACTTTCGCAATTTCCAGCCTCAGGTCTCTAACAAATGAATACGATGTTCAGCTCTATTGCTCTTAAATAATCCCTGAGGCCTAAAGCACTTGTCAGACGATGAATCAAAATACATTTTCTATTCGCTCAAAGCTCATTTTTATGTTCTTTGACTTTCAAATGGGATGAGTTTTTTGATACCTTCACCGCCAGGATCACAAGCCCCTAAGTAAGGCACAATAACTTGACCCTTGTTGTAGTCGTGACCGGGAATGTTGCCAACGATCCAATGTAAATATTCGCGATTGGTCGGATTTTTCATGTCAGGAGCATCAGGGTCTGGAAGCATCATAAACCGCCTGGTGACTGTCAAGAAATTATTCTCTTTGACTGTTCTTTTTAAGATGGATTCCCGAATAATATTTAAAATTAATAAGTGATGGAAAATATCGCCATTGTACGCTTGTTAATTTTTATTTAAATAATAGTCAGTTCATCCCTAAGTGCAAGCAGTTTTTGGAGTAAGTAGCATATTAAGATGTAAATACAGATGGTGAGAAATTTTCTCACGATGGAGTTTTTAAATAATGTGGAAATTGCACAACCAATGGATTGTTTTTAGAAGAAGATAAACTACACGGTATTAAATTTTTTTCAAAATTGTGTTAAAAAATCATGCTAAGAATGTGTACATTAATAAAATGTATGTATACCTATATTTTTCCTTACAAATTATAGACATTTTTTAACAGAAAAACAGAAACTGGTTGTTATGCACAGTATTTTTCAAGTAAAGATGAAGATTCTGATTTTGAATCCCCCCTCCCCTTAAGCATATCTCAGGTAAAATTCCATGGCCAAAAAGCTGAGATTTACGTGATTTACTCCATAGTTACACTCTGTGAACTTTTTACGAAATTGACTTTCCTCCTAGTTTTTGTGCGGCCTAGTTACCCACAGTGCCCACTTCTAAATGTATTTTGATTAATTCATCCGGTTTCATGTCCATTTCCACTAGTGAATATGATTGTGCATGCCTGTTTGGCTTCGTTTATTCATGAAATATTTTGAAAGATGCGTAAAATTACTCACCTACCAAAACTAACGTGTAGAGATAATTCGGCTCCGTCCGCCAATATGTTTCAGTGGGAGGATGGCTCACATTACTCGGTGTAAAAATATTTCCGAAATGAATCTCTTGGTTATCTTTTTCTCCATAGCAAATCTGCATATTTTCCAGACATTTAAATCTAAAACAGCTTATTATGGCAGCACGTGATTATTAAAAATATGTATTCGATTTTTTCATGGATCAATCCGATATGTTTACTCAGTGATGTTTTCACTTCGAGCTTTTCGATCTGTTTTTCTACTATTTTGAGAGTGTTTTCTTATCAAATTTGCATAAACTAAGCGCCCTTAAGAAATGTTTTGAATTTTCGCTCATTATTTATTGATTTATTTACTATTTATTTTCAATTTTTTACTTTTGTTACATTGGAGTACATGTCTATCACTGCAGAAAACTTCATTAAATTTATTTAACTTTGGAATATCCGAATCCATTCTTTGAAAAATGTATCGAAGGTAAAACTGCAAAAATGCTTATCTCGATTGCGATGTCTCAAAATCTCCGCTCCTATGAATTATTCGAGCCGGTTTATCGCCTAATTAGTTCGCATTATCAAGTGGTAAGTTTAAATATAATCTGCCCGCTATTTTATCGTAACTTTACCCCAAATATAGCACACAAAAAATAGAAATAGGGGCGGCTTCGCAGTCCAACCTCCCCGAAGCCCTTCTCGCCTCAGGCGTTATGCGTTACGCGTTACGCATTACTCTTATGATTTTGTGTAATAGAGTAATACACATACTATATATCGCTCCTATGCATAAGGCATACTGCCGCTCTGCGACACCCGAACTCCACATGCACCTATTTCTCCCAAAGGTCATAAGGCAGCAACTGACACTTTTAAAATATGTTTGTCGATTCCCTGCCTCCATTCCCTTATGAGATGTCCCCGTCGCCTACACGGCTATTATTTTTCAATTGTAAAATGAAAAAGAGCAACTTAAATTACCACTAAATCCGTCACGGGCGGTCTTTTTAAGACATCGGGGATGATCTTCTTCATCGTGCAAAACTTTCTGACAACTTTTGCTGTCTCCCTCTTCTCCCATTCAAGTTCTTCCACATAATAAGCATCTTGCGTCGTCAGTTCGTCAGTTTGTGCGACTGAGGATCGTGTCATCAACATGATTGCCTCGGATAGCAATAATGACCTCAACCAGGAGTGGTGGTCCACAAGAGCGACCCCATGGCTTTCCTTCATACTTTCAAAAACTCTTAGCGCTTCCGAGTGGTGATTTGACGCTCTACACAAATAAGACAAGTTAAAGATAAGGACAATAATTATGTTAACATACCAAAACAAGCAGTGAACTCCAACACAATGTGTTGATAAGGCGCGTCATTAACTCGCACATATCAACCCCTTTAGTTTTCATTTACAGAGATTTCAAAATAGGCAAACAGCATAAAAAGAGAATTCACGATCCAACACTGCGAGGTCAAAGACGCACCTTGACGAGACCGTGTATTGTGAAAGTAGAAAGCTATTCGATCGAATTTAAGTTTTTTGATCTGCCTCAAGCAACATGTTATCAGATTCTTGAAGAAAAGTGCTACGGAATAATTTAAGCGAAGAAAGGAAAAATTCTGTCGAACTCCTAGAAGATAAAGTCGATTTAAAGGTATTTTGGGGCTAAAATACCCAAATCACCGGTAGTAAAAATCCCGTTATATTATTGAAAAGAAATTGACTCGATATAAATGCAATTGCATTAAATACGTCTTGATTTTGTTATTTTAAACGTCTTTCCATGCAAAGAAGTTCAACCATGTCGTTGCTTTATTCATTCATGAATTGAAAGTAAGCAATCTACATCCCGAAAATCTACTGATTTGCCGTAAAAAATTGCAGAAACTTGATATACCAGGTCGATGCACCCACTCGTTGAATTTACCAACCAATTTTGTGAGTGCAAATGTGTAAGAATCAATATGCTATAGTCATTTTGGGTGCATTTATTTTTCATGAAACAATAATAATTTCAATCCCGAAAAACCATCAATTTTCCGTATAAAATCGAAAAAATCAAAATATGTCAACTCCCCGACGTGAAAATTAGATTCTACGTATGTAAAATGTAAATACTTATGTATCGATATGCTGAACAGAACTATGTGTGGACAGTCAGAAGCCCGCGGCAACATTAATTCAACAGAAAAACTGTAAAAATTAGATAGGATTTTAGCCGCTTTGCCCGCCTCTCCTCGCTACTTACAACAAACCGTTCTTATACTCATCTCAAAATTTTTCTCAGAGCTTTGGGTTATTATCAGCTTCCATTTAAACTCCGGTTCGATGGCCGAATCGGCTGCCAAAAAAGCAAGCCACTGTTGAGGGGTTCTATGAGAAATTCGTGATATTATCGGCTCTCAGGAAATCACCCCATGGCTAAAATTGGTGGTATAAATGTTTAAGTGCTTAAAATAATCGTATTCAAGAAACTAAGGAATTAAACTATGGAGTCAATTTCTTTTTAATAATATAACGAATTTACTACCGGTGATTTAGCTATTATAGCCCCAGAATACTTTTAAAGCGCCTTTGCGTTCCAGAATCTCGACGGAATTTTTTTTTTTTTTTTTTTTGCTTAAACGATTCAAGAAACATTGTAGTTAAAAATATAAAGATTTTTCGATTTGGACGTATGAAAAATGTTTAACTCGTTCAGGCACACCGTGTATTGTATGGAGTACTGCTGTTATTCGACCGTTGTCTTCAGGTCAAAATTCTTACAAAGAAGCCCCTTGCAAGAGGCAAATTTTTTGTAATTTCTCCCAGTTTTTTCAGCGTTAGGTATATAAATGAATTGTTTGTCAAATTTTGAGGTCAATTATATTTAATTGTAATTTATACTTTCTTTTTTTCCCCTTCATTTTATTTTTCGTATCGAGGAGTCGAGGTTTTGTTGATTTCTTCGGATTTCGATTACTGTAACTTCTCTTCTATTCGGCCGATTTTTATGAATGAGGTCTCTTTTTATTTGTGTTTTAACGGAGAGTAAGGAAAAAATTGCTAAATACATGCGAAACAATTTTTTTTGAAAATTGGATGAATCCTAGCGTGACGGTGAAATGGTTAATGAAGCGTGAGTAATTGGGGTACGGGTATCGGCCGCGTTGGGACCCAAGGCCCATTGTTCTTCGTGACGCCGACGCAGTGATCAGGAGCGTGGGGACGAGAGGGCTTAGTGGACTCCTGTATGAGCCACGTTTAGCAAATGGTCTAATGAGTCTCGAGGCTCATCACAGATTGCACTTACCACTATCCTGGTGGCCCCGGCTATCAGAGCAAGGAGTACCAACTTTTGAAAAGGATAACAGTGTTGTGGAGATATGTCAAAGCAACGTTGTGAACAAAACGGAGTGAGTGAAATTCTCATTCAAGGAGTGCCGAACTGGTCAGCCATCCTCGAATCAGTTCGCTTGCTTCCGCTTATATATGCATATTTTAAATCAGCGCGCCCCATTCTAAGGTTTTTTTAAAAAAAACCAAGAAACGTAGACTCTTGGTATTCATTACACATAAACTAGCGAGCCCCAGAATGAGAAACAAATTTTAATCATTATTATTGACGGATTAGTAAACTTTTTACACGCTTTGGAAAATCTCAGAAGTTCGCGGTAGTCACTTTTCGGTAAGGAACTAGGGGACTCGGTTATTGTGGGGGGGGGGGGGTCGAAACGATCGCAAAGGCGGTATACTACGTATACGCGCCAAAAACCCGTCAGAAAATTATCTTATTTTTTTCGTAAAATATGTCTAATAAAAGGGATGCTAGGTACATTTAACAGATAATGAGGCATTCCATTGGGGTTAATTATTTTAGCCTCACAAGTGTTGTAGATGATCAAAACTACATGGACCTTCAAACATGTTTTCAATAAGCAAGGAAAATTCTTAATTTAAGCGGATCATTATTGTTTATTTTATTTACATGAACCTTGAAATGATCATACTGAAAGCATAAAATCGTTGTTCAGTGATGATTTTATTCGCCGTTGTTTTAACGGAAATTCAGTGGCAATTTTCGGAAGTTGACATTGCCGTTTTTTCTCCATTGACAGTCCTTAGCCTGTGTCACACCATCAAAATACTCCATCAAAATGTCAAGGACAAAGGCTGTCATTGGTCCGAGTCATCGAATAAGCAAATCACAACACCTGGGCTTGATATGTTGATGGCTAGCTTTGATAGTATGACACAGGCTATTATTAATAATACATTCTTGTTAAGACAGTCTGTCAAAAATGGCACTTGCTCCTTATACAAATTTCAATAAACGAGACCTAGTTTTGCCAACTTGCCTCCGGAAACGATGAAGGTAAAGGTCATATGACAATGAGGTAAGTCATCGACCGTGATGGAGAGAACAATCATTCACTTATTTGGAATGATAACTGGAGAGCCGGCTCCTTGAGATGAGATTCATTTATTGAAATTAAACAGAAATTCTATGAGATGTCGTTTCGTGTGTAAAGAACGTAACGTCTCCATGACTATGACCGTATGGGTTATGATCACAAACTTGAGTCCGTTTCATGCAACTTTTTGTATCATTCTTACAACTACTACTACTCAAATTCTTTATTTATAACGCCCAGCCTTGACCTTACATTTAATTAATTACCCGGTGATAGTGCCCAATCAATAACTGATTAGTTCAAATTCTTTCAGACAAACAACGACAATGGAATACACGACATCCGACGGTCATTCCCCACATATTTGTGAAAAAGTGCGTTTTATGTACTAACTCTGAGACTTCCACGCGTGTTTTTGAGATTATATTATTCCTACTCAAGTAGAGACCGCTGATGGAAAAGCTCTAGCTAAGTTAATGAGGTAATCTGTTTCATTATAGAAGAAAAAGTTGACAACTGACTCTCCTTGGAATTGTGATTGCCCCGTGACATCGAACAACACAAATCCCAAGACACTCGATTCATCAGTTAATTACAACTTTGAAAATTAGATGCAATACACTGACCCACCATACACAAGGTACAAATTGAAGCATTCTTACGTATATTTTCTCTTTTGAATTTTGCTTAGAACATGATTCACTCAACGAAAATATTACTATTAACTCCAAACCAAGAAAAAACCTTTTGCATTTAGCATTGATCACAATTGGTTGGCATAAATTTGAATTTCCCGCTCATACGGAATACAAGAGTATACTGGACTCAAATCGCGCTCTATATTGGTTTTAGCAGACTTCTCAATGAGCAGTGTCCCTTCTCATCATGTATGTTTCAATGTATGGAAACAGTGCAATAAGTATGAATCAAATTGCTGAGATTGTGGTTGTCATTATTGCATATCACAAATATTATCACGGTAACGTTTAAAGTATGAATTACTTCAAGTAGATTATTGTTTTTTATATGACCGAAAAGTTTGGATTGATGCATCGAAAAACTTTAATACCTTCGTTAGTGAGTCTTGCTGGTAATTTTCGTTGAGCAAAACGTGTTCATGCGTGAAATTTTGATGAGCAATTATAAACAATTGTGCATGAACTCGCAATTTGTCTAGTGGTCGGCTAGAAGGGGTCGGGTAGCGAATGGTCAACAGTCAACGCGGGCACGAACAGGGGCGGTAAAGGACGGTGCGATGGGGGGGGGGGGGGTGGTCGATGACCTTTGTCCATTTGTCAAATCATTTTGTCGGTATATTCTGCGGTTGCAGAAAACATAAAAAAATTATGTCTGGCATGATACCTCATTACAGAGCAGTGGGTACAGCCGAGAATTATATTTCAAGTCATTCACAAGAAAAATTTAAGAAATAAAACAGAATGTAAAATAAAAAAATATGAATTTTCACATTTTCAGGGCAATTTTTGCGCAAGCGCCACGAAATTCCTTTGACATATATGTCTGCATAAGAAAATCGTAAATCATGAGTATTTTAAGTTATTTCTTCGTTTTACCGCAAATGACTGAAAATGTATGTTTCGATAGAATTGTTTATATTTACGCCTCTATTAATTGAATTTTCACTCCACCCCTATCAATTTGTAGTTCACCAAGTAACAAATTCATGATCACATTTACGTAGTAAAGTAACAAGTATTTATAAGACAAATCAATCAGTGGCAATTTCAAAATTTTCTACAAAATGAAGTCGGGGAAGTTTTGATTCTTTCAACTCGGTTTGATCTCAGAGATTTAAAAACCGAAGAAGGTTACTCTATTTCGGTCCGTCGTCATATTTCGGACGAACAACCTCTGTCTGCCAATCAATTCGATAGAAGTTTCCAGCAACTGGCCCAATTAATTTATACTTCTTCACAAATTCCTCCAATGTCCAGTTCGTGCGGGTTTTCGGCAGAGGCCTGTTAACATACATTTACAATCAATTTGAATTAAGTATCATTTTTAAGTCGTCACTTTCCATCAACGGTTATTATCGCATGCGACAAAATATAGATATCGTTTTTATGAGGCTAGGCGCTCTGCGACACCTGATCGCCAATTTCATCCATCGAAACAGAGGTAGTCTCGTGAATTGCACTTTGTGTTTTCATTTTAGACACCTACCCGTGATTTTGCTGGGCGTCTTTCCAGGTGAAACCCAATTTAGTACATCGATCGTCTTAGGCAACCCGTCAATCGCCATTCGTTGAGCATGGGCAAACTTATTCTCGATCAAGCAACGTAGTAATTACTAGCCGTAAATCGTGCTGCTGGCTTTTAGCGCATCTGCATTTTATTGTTTGAGAGAGATTATCAATTTATTTTTTTAAACGGACGGCAAGAAACAATGCTGTTTTACTTTATGTTTTCAACACTTTAGGGAATTAAACAAAAACTGAGCTGCTTCTTACGAATAAATAAAACATCAATGAATATCGGGACCAATTTTACGCTCATATTGCAAGAATTGAAACATTTACACCCTAATTTGTTGATTCAGTCACATTAACATAGTTTAGGACGAAATGTGACATCAAAACCCCGGCCGGAAGAAACTGATTATGCTATTATTGTCTCAATATGCTTCAAAATATTTGGTGTTGTTATACATATTACGTGGTCCAATTAGGGCAAATAGGACGAAAGTGTTTATGAATAAGAAGCAGGAGTAAAAGAAGAAAAGGATGAAATAAAAACTCACAAAGCAGGTATGAATGGCTCGGAGAACTGAATCGTAATTTTTGGCTGCCTGTAAGCTAAGAACACGAGTCGCTGGGAGCCTGAAATTAATAATTGAACAGAAATTTAGAATCTGCCACAAGAATGACATAATTAATTTTATTATTATTTTCTTTAGTTATAGAAAAACCATTATTTATTTCCAAAATCCTGGATATAAATGTAATTATTCCTAAAAGAATCGGGGAGAAACTCTGTAAAACCTTGGGTTACACTCAGCGAATTTCTAAAAGAAATTAGCAAAAATATCAGAGCCTAGGAGAAATACCGAATTCTAGTTGCCATAGTTCAAGATGACCTTGCTGATGTTGACCAGCGTTCACCTTAAGAGGCCATCCATATAGTACGTAAGGCACCCAAGGGAGGATGGGGGGCAGGGATCAAGGCGTGTCCTTACGGGTGCCTTATAAAGGGAGAGAGAGGGGTTAATTATTGCCCTCCATTAGGTAAAACGCTGTTTGGAAGGGGGAAAGAGAAAAAGAAAAAGAAACAGAAAAGAATGAGTCACAAAAAGTGTGCAATTTGTATTTTATCTTCTTCTTATCTGATTCTTTCGTACAAGCTCCGGAGTCTCTTTACAGTTTGTATTAATTGAAATAACTTTTCCTACGATACGTTTGGTGCTTCAAACGGTATACCGATTTACTTTAATAGTGTTTCACTCTAAATTATACGTTTCTCTCTCTCTTCACCTGAGAGGGAAGGGGGTAGGCCAACCTCAAGGATTTTTTTTTTTGGGGGGGGGTGGAAGATAATGTATGCTTATCGGGGTAGGACAATGGTCTAAATCACCAAAAGAAGTGTTTTGCGTAATTTATGACCGGCCCCATATCCTGAAAATATTTACATAGCAGCTAAAGTCTAATCTCAAATTCAAATTCTTCGTTACAACCCCTGAGAAACCATGAATCATTCAATCAGAATCATGGATGTGCGCACCCATAGCCAGTGGTTTTTAGACACAAAAATGCCCACATTTGTGTTGATTTAAACCTAAAAAGACTAAAAACTCTTCGGGACTTCCTGTCGGATTAAACATTAATCGAACGATGCAGGGTTATTTCGTGATTGTTTGTATTCCAACCAAAACTCACCTCGTAGAATCGGAGGAGGAATCGGCATCAAGTAAGAGGCCAGAATTTTACCTTTCTCCAACATGACCTCTGGGATATTACCGACTAACCAGTGGAGATACTGCCTTTTTTGGGGGAAAAACTCGTTTTGATGATCAATATCTAAAAATACAGTGAACGTAACAACTAGTTATGCAGATCCCCTGTTGTCTTAATACCTAAAGATGAATAAAGTTCCATTGTGAGGATGGTTTTTTGGTATTATTAATAATTGAACATATTTATTCTAAAAGAAACTATGTGCGTAGAGACTGTCTGTAACATAGTTCATTTTAGCAAAAATACGTCATATTGAGAAGGTTCCTCCCTTCGTTCAAATTGGAGGCTTCAAATGAGCTTATGCACTCGTCAGTTGATGCCCTTTCCACTTCTATAATTGGTTGAGGTAAAAAGTCCAAGTTGAGATGATCGACGTGCCTCTTCAAATTCTTTAGTTGGAACTCAAAGGTCATAGGACATTTTGCCAACGATTTTTTGTCCGCGCAATTGTTTACTCTAGTTGAGTACCTCAATGCGTTTTTTCGGCAGCAGAGTTTTGGTTCACTTACTAATTGAGACCCAAAGTTACTCGGCCCACATATAAATACAAACGAAAGTTGCTCATAACGTTTTTGGAAAAAAAATATTTAATGCTTTTGTATGAAAATGTATAATGTACTGAAAGAAGAACAGGTTGCTTGTTGTTGTTGTTGTTTTTTTTTTTTTTTTTTTTTTTTTTGGTTGTTTGTATGGTCCAACGCGTTGGACCGAACTTTTTTCTCCGTTGCAACGGAGGAAAATATTTAATTGAGATTTTTGGTAAGAATTCCATGAGAGAAAATTCACAAAAACTCTCCTCACCTAGGCTCTGTGGGGGCCAAAGTCTTAAGTATCTTTCAAAAAAATCGAATCTCGTTATACCTAAGCCAAATAAACCTTTTGATTTGCCTCAACTAAAGGCTCATAGATTTTCCTTGTGTACGATAACTTCGCGACGGCGCACAGTGCGGCCCACTGTGCACAAAAATAAAAAATTGACTTCTCACCATCTGAATATTTTTTTTTCTTCTCTTTTTTTTGGGGGGGGGGGTGTTTGTCATTTTAAAAATATGTCTGACTTACAATGACAGTTCATTTTCAAATATTTCGCTTAAAACTACTTAAAATTTGGGTAAAAAGTGGGCGGGAACCGTGTCAAGAATCCCTGGACCATAAGAAATACACAGGAAAAAGACGACAACTTCAAATGAAGATTTCTCGCTTGAAACGCAAAATGCTCTGGGTGGTTGACATTTTCTTAATGCTCAGATATCCCATTTCAATTATACCAAAAAGATCTTGCGACTTTTTGCGAATATCAGAGATATTTGAAATTAAAGTTTGGGTGTTACACGTTCCTTTCACATTGTCAACATAAGGCTACTTCGAGGTTGCCAACTTCAAATGAACTTTTCTCGAAAAATACACAAAAAATCCTAAAATATAACATTTTCTAATTCCTCTAGTGTTTTACTTTGATAACGCCAAAGGGTTTCCCCATATCAGTGCTATTATTTTCATTATCTAAAGTTAAGTGTCTTTTACCGATTTTTGTCCGCATCGTCCATAGGGATACTGCACATTGAGGCGCCGGCGCGGCGCCGGCGTGCCGCGGTATTTCGAGCCACTATTTCGCCACGGAGGTGTTGCACAGTATCATACGAGATTGAAGGCACCCCAACATATCATGATTGATGGCATCGTTCAAAAGCACGAAGTTCCATCGCAATTTAAATCGAGAATCGTCATGACGATCCCTAGCGTAAATATTACCTTGCGGTGAGCTAACCATCACCTTGCGGCAAGGTATCGGCCTATCCACCCTCATCGAGCCCTATCCGAGCCCTCGCCGGGTCAGTTCGTGGAACTTAACGACTGGGAATAATTATGCATGGCAACGCTGGAGACGAAAATCGTACCCAACACGGGGTATTTCCCGATGCAATGTCGCCTTTTTCAAGCCCTGCGTCTGGATTTGGGTCTACAGTGTTGTCATACGGTTTTAATCCCGGTCGTCGAGTTCCTTGAACTGGCTTGGCGAGGGCTCGGATAGGGCTCGGAGAGGATGGATAGGCCGATACCTTGCCGCAAGGTGATGGTTAGCTCACCGCAAGGTAATATTTACGCTCGACGAAAAAAAGAGAGCGGAAGTCGATAAGCTTACTAAATCCTAGTATCTGTATTCAATATCTTTCAGCGTGATTTTTGAACCTCATCAGAGGAAACAGTGACTTAATTTAAGTAGAAATATGCTCACATTTACCGCCGAGAAGATTTCCTTTTGAATGGATAAAGAAAATAATCCTTGCTTGAAGAGGAACAGATGCCTATTTAAAAAGAAAAGTCATTCAAGTATCACCGCCTCCGCCACCCCCTCTCACCCCGCCACAAGTGTCATTATGAAATTTTGACCCAATCCGACAAAATCACGTATGTATAGGAGGTCTCACATCAAATTTCACTTTTCTACGTCTTTCTGTCTTTGAGCTATGGGTCCGGTCTCTACCGCCCAAACGCTCGACCTCGAGTATCAGCACTCCCGCCCCAAAGTGTCATTAACAAAATTTGACCTCACCTAACGATAGTCTAGATGTTCAAGACCTCTCATACCAAATTTCACGTCTCTATGTGCTTTTGTTTGCGAGCTATGATTTTGTCCCTACGCGCCTAAAGGACTCTACACTGTGCGGCGCGGCACGGCGAGCGACCGGCCATCCCATTAGCGCCTACAAACCTAGAGGGGTACTTCAAGCATTGCGCAATGCCTGAGGTATCTCCTTAGGTTTGTCGGCTGAGCCAGTGCGCGTTCCACGCTGGCAGCACGCCGCGCGCCGCTCCGCTCTGAGGTAGTTCGGTTCTAATATTTAAACTCGTGGAGAAAGGGTTGTTCAACTCATGATTTTGAAATGTTTGCACAGTCTGCATTGATTATTCTTATTTAAATTGATGGGAGGAAAATATCTATTAAAGGAAAATATCACGTGTGTTTCGTAAATATCAAGGTGGTTCCGTGTCACATTTAATGATTTCCAAAGCGCTTTAATTTTTTCTTTTATATTTTGTACTTTCACTGTGCTGCAGAGCAGTATACACGCAACCAAACGCTTACAATTGGACGTATTTGACTCTTAAAGACATATGAGTTAAAACCGAAGATTGGCGAGCTTCTTGGTTTGTTCCCTCTTTTATTCATTTTTTTTTTTTTTTTTTTTTTTTTTTTTTTTTTTTTTTTTTTTTTTTTTTTTTTTTTTAAATTTTTATTTTTTATTTTTTTTTTTAATTCATTTTTTTTACCACAACTACGGCTCATTGAGATTAATATCGATGCTATTGCTTGGACTAGGTTTTCCAAATTTTTGCCACGTTTTAAAAATTTAAATGCTTTTCAAGTGAAGTAATATTTTTCTTTTAAAAAAAACGAAGAAGAAGAAAAAAGGTATGTATGAGTTATATTTCATATTAAAAATGTTGAGGATAGAAATATTCACTTATGACAATTTAAGAAGATGAATCATAAGAAGAGTGTAACATCTCATTTAAAAATGAGTCACTATAACGACCCCCTTTTTCTCTCTCAATTTTCTCATTTCCATATTGTCATTATAACCTTACTTATGGACCAAATCACTGTTGCTTATTTTACGCGTAGACGTAAACTACTGAACAAAACAGTTCCGTGGACATAAAATCGTTGACGGAATGACCTGAAACGAACTCAAAAGGAGTTTTAAAAAAACATCATTCTGCGGAACTTTTACTGATCAGAAGCATAAAAAAGTGACGCAAAAATCAAATATTTTTAACACGATTATGTTGGATACTTTTATTTTTTTTCGTGCTAATTTAATGCATATTGCGCGGAATAAAACACTAACTTGTACGTTTAAATCTGTAAATAAAAATAAAATCTCAAAGCTATTTCACTTGAAAAATACAGACGGAAAAAACTTACTTGGAGTTCATTATTTCTAATAAAATATATGAATGCTTAAGAGTAAAGAAAAAAATAAATAAATTAATAAAAAAGAATGCGTATCTTCATTGCAAGGTTTCAATATCTCCAACTAAGTTCTATTTTTAAAGAGAAAACCAACCAAAATTTTCCCTTGGAATTCTCTGTAAATAGGTCTGAAGAAATAAAAAAACATTCACATAAATTTTCAAGAAAAACCGTTAGTTAGTTTTCTTTTTAAACATGAATCTTGAGCGGAGATTTACGACATCCAAGTTGCAATCGTAGATACGCACTTTGTTAGTTTAGCTATCGATAATTTAAGATGTATGCCTTCACTCAGTCCACATCGAATCCCTTTGGATCATGACGAGTTTGATTGTGGGGACTAAACTTGAAACTTTAAAACTTGGTACAAACGCATGATAATTTTAGTATTTTCATTTTATATTTTGATTTTGTAAAAGTACGAAAAATAAATGCCAAATGTGAAATTGATAGAAACATGTGTGTATAATTACTGAGAAATATTAAAGTGTGGTAACAACCGATGTCGAAGTCAAAATTAATGAAAACTGGAATTTCCCATACATCGTCAAACCTCATTACACTTCCTAACTCGACCGTTTTATTATTGTTAAACTTCACCTGTAAAAGAAAATAAGGTGTGTGTAATTAGTACTGTGAAAAAACTGGTATGCACGTATCGAATTTGACAAACATAATATGTTCCTCAGAAGCTTTAACTTCTTCATGCCCATTTTCATGCATGCATTGAAGGTTTCAGCAAGTTTTTTGCGAATCAATCTGGAATCAAGTAGATGTTTTCCCGCCAAAATGTAGAACATGAGGATAAGAATGCAACTCAGTTCATCGCTTTGAACGAATTTCGTATTTAGTGATTAGAATGTTAAATGTCTTTAAAGAAGGTTGTAGTAGGTGACTGTTTTACCACCAGTAACAATTCCTCTTCAATATGCGCCACTCGATGTCCTATTAATTAATAAAACTTTAAGGATGCAACGTCCTTGCAAAAGGCCCGCCGAGACATACTCTGCAATATGAGCTCTCGTTTTTATGCGCCCCTTATACCCTTCGGAACTTTTTGGAATTGAGCCCTGCATAATAAGAGCTCGCATAGTCTTTTGTTATTTCTTTATAAACATAAATTTCTCTTCCTCCAGTTGGTTAAATTTTAAGCAAGAAATGTACAACCAATTGATAACTTACCAACATGAATCTGTCTGGTGCCTTTGGAATAATACGATCCAGTATAATTCTGTACCTTTCAAAGGCATTTTTAACTGCCCAACTGCGACGTGGTACCCGCGGTGGGTCAGGATCATACATGCTCCTTTTTTTGCAGGTTGATTGCTGAATTAAAGCGACTAGTAAAATAACCGATGTAACAAAAGTAAATTTTGATCTGTGTATGTCTATGACTCTTGAAACACCCATTGGACGATCATCAAAGTTTGTCATTTGTAATCTGATACTGGAGCTACTGTATTGAGTGAAAGGAATATTTTACACTTCTGAATCAGAATTTATTCTAAAAAGTTTACTATGTATTTTTTATTATTCATTGCACACTTTTAGAAAACTTTACCTTAACTTTCCTCGAAAATAAGAGACATCTTGACGCGCTTTGCCGACGGCGCAGAGGAACAATTATCCGTGTTTGATGGATGTCCGTGTTGCATCTGCAAAATTGAAGGCGAGATGGCGCAAGGCATGAACACACATTGCTACGCTTTTTGCTGTCAATGAGGTGTCTCTCAACTTCGGGAGGAAATTTAAAAACCAGACCCGATTACTCTTTCCTGTCTTCGTTTGTGTTGCTCACGTGGCCAATGAAGCACCACTATACTAATCAGACGAACGGAACCAACACCGTATGGAAAAGAGCAAGGGAGAGGTCGCGTATTGATGAAAGAGCAGAGAAACAACTATTCATGCTTGATGGGTGTCCGTGTTGCATCTGAGATATTGAAGGCGCGATGGTGCGAGGCGTAAACTCGCAACTCCCGCTCTTTAATGCTGCCAATGAGGTGGCAGTCAGCTTCGGTAGAGGAGTTAAAAAACGAAACCCGAAGATGTCTCTTCTATCTTCGGCTCTGTTGACTTCCTTTTTTTTATTTTTTATTTTATCAATTGTCTGATTCTTTTTTAAGGATGGATTTTTATACCTATATCTAAATCTCCTACATAACGACTCCATACAATCCGTGGGGTGCATGTTTTTAGGAAGCCTTGGGTCACTTTGATTTAGCTTGGACATCTAAGGAATCTTGGGCATCTAAAGAATCTTGGGCATCTTAGAGGGTGGGCATTTCTTGAGCATCACGTGTAATGAGAGCCTTCCCCATGCCTCTCCATTGAAAACGATCTCTCACAACTCAAAACATGTAAGTAAATCATCATGTACTACTTTATCCAGTCACGTGACAAAGGCGGATCCTGACCCCTCAAAAGGGGGCGTGAGGGAGGTCCGGGGGCTTCCTCCAGAAAATTTTTGAAGTTTTGAAACATCTAATATGCAGTTTGAGTCAATTTCGTCATGAATAATTACCAAATTTAAGCGTCTTCTTCTCTCCTCCGTTTCTTCCTTCTTTTTTATCCTCCTTTTTTTCCAGCAAACGGGGAGGGAGCGTAAACCCCCTCCTCTTGGATCCGCCTTTGTCGCATGAGACTATACATGTAATCCTACCTTCAATTCAGACTCGGGAGCTTCATGTAGGACATCGGGCATTATTTCAGCCTCCTCCAAGACCCTCATTACATTTAGTCCAATCTATTTCCACTCCTTTCCAACCAGCAACTTACGAATAAGTTACTTTAGAGATACTGATTAGGAAATATCAGTAAGTGTGCACACTTTTTTAAATCATGTTTAAATTTTTATTTCACCTCTAATAATTTTCAGACTCGCCCACTTATTACTATAGATACTTTATTAATTCACAGTTTCGTCCTTTCTTATAACTATACACTAAGCCTTTGAATAACCCAACTAAGTGAACTCATCACATGTTGAAGAAAACTTCACTTTATCAAAATTCTGATGAGTTGAAAAGTATTCATGGGTCTCGGGCACTAATCGTTTGATAAGCAAGTTGATGAATGAAAGTCTTCAGTTACGTATACCCTTTTATTGAATAACCATGTCATGGATTGAAGTGGGCCACACTCAAAAATGCCCATTTGTCCAAAAAGAATCATTTCATCAGAAATGAGGACACCACATCGACATTTTTAAAAATAAATAGTATTAAGTATTCCTCGACACAAATGCACGGGTGGATCTCATGTTCCGATATTATGTTAGCAATGACAGAATGTGGAATTAAAAGCCAGATATACCGAAAATGATAATTAGAGCTACCGTATTTACAATGGCTCATATCAACTATAATCATCTCGTTTAAAAAAGTACAATCTGTTACGAAGTTTTAATTTTTAAAATTGTTTTTAAATTTTTTATCCAACTGAAAAAGGCTAAGGTGTTTCCAACCGGAACGTCTTGGTCACTTGTGTTAAAAAAAGTTTTGTTACCTGCTGTTTTAATTGATTAAAAGGTATTTATAACCATCCCACACCCCCAGTCTTGTTTTGAAACGCAATACGGTTGGTTTTGTGACTCTAGTTCTAATATTTGGTGTATATCAAGTTAAATTTTTTCCTGAGAGTAGAGTGGGCTTGGCACTAGTTTGTCAACTTATTATACGTATTATCAAAAATAAGCATCGGATATTAATTATTGTTTTCAGATATTATTCCATTATGAAGCTGAGGAGTGAGTACGGTTTTCTATGCATCCTAATGAATGCTCTTTCCCAAGCTTCTTGTAATCCTCGTGCACGAAAAAGAGCACCTCCTGATAAATATAGCCTGACGGACAACGAGACCATTTTCAGCCAAAATTTCAAAAATTGGAATGCTTCGTTGAAAAACGCAAAAATCATTCCAGATGTGCTATTAAGTGAAGTTCCGCAACCGTTGACGGTAACGTAGGATACTAAGATAAATTTCAAGCTAAAATATTTACAGTGAAATTAGAGAATAAGTTGAAAGCCACAGTGCTAAGTAGAATCACGTAAAACTGAGCGGTTCGGTTTGAGGCTTAAATGCCAAGGGTTCCCTTAATGAGAGGCACTTTAAACTGAGGTCCACAAATGGTGTGTGATATTTCCACTTCCGCATACCTTGAAATTTGAGATTAATAAAATGACATTTGAAATTTTGTGAGTGCACTTTGGGCATCCAGCCGTTGACAAATCATATTTTGAATATTTTAAGAAAACTCACTTTCTGATAGACCCTCATTCAAATTTTATCCAAATTTAATACTCTTCTGATTTGTTTGGTTTGAGAAAAGAATATATGTATAAGCATGCTTTGAACCATTTGCCATGGAATCTGGAAAAAGTAAAAACAACATTTTTCATAATTATTCTTAGGTTGTATACATGCAGAATAACGTAAAGTTTGGAAATTTACTGAAATATAACCGCATAGATGAAGAACCTGTGGATCTTGACTGGCTGTACAAAGAGGGTGAATTTTATACCGTTGTTATGTCCGGTGAGTGAGAGATGTACAGCTTTACGCTGAAAAAGTATGAATTGAGCACTTTTATGATATCAGTCATACTTAAAAGTTATTGTATCAGAGACCAGCTTCCCACTCAAATTCAACTTTTTGACCTTTATACCACCGAAATTAAGGAAGCGTCAAAACTCATTAAAGTGTTTTAATAAAATACTTTTCAATTAAAATTTTGAATTTCTCATCTTAACTTACTATTCCTATAATTTTCATAACATTCCTTCCCTGACATTTTCTGTTTCTTTTTGATCTCAAAATGTATGTACCCTTTTCCTACTCTGATGGACCACTCAAATTTTCTATTTTCCACGTCCCTTAATTTTGGTGCCTTACAGCTAATAGTAGCTTTGGAAACCGAAACATTGGATACATCACTACTAGAGGTACAACGTGCAAAACCTCAGAGGTCAACCTTTTAACATTAAACAGCGATCAAATCTAATGGGGGATCAAAATTTTGAACCTCTCTACTCGAAGTTAATTAATCATGAGTTGGTCCAGTGGTTGGTATCTCAGAGGTTGGTCCTATTTCAGAGACACCATATTGGCTATCAAAGCGATTTCAATATGGTGAGGCAAAACTGAATCCAAGGCATAGTCAATAGTTTTTGCTCGATGATGATAATTGACGAGCTGCTTCTTGAAAGGTTTTTCTTTCACCTCATAATGGCTAATCGGTTTTCTGTGAGAGAAAGGGGAAAACAGTTTTCAGATCATAGTTCCTGTCTTCTACACTAATTGCTGAAAAAGCTGATCATAGATAAATTGTTCAGCAGTTAAAATCCATAAGAATAACGTAGATGAAATAGGAAACAAGAGGGGCTTTCAAAATGTGTTTTACTATCTGAGCAGTTGATTTTTGCGCAACGTAAAGTAATTTATCATAATATACTTTCAATCTGGGATTTTAAGGAAGGCTTTTGAAACCATTTTTTTTTAAAGTTAAAACAATAATAAAAATTATAGAATAATATTTCTAAAGTTTGAGGTGTGCCGTAAGAGGGAACGAAATGTTCAATGATACTGTATTGTATATTAAAATCTAAGATTGTTCAATTTCCAGAGTATGCAGCTCGGCTTAAAAACACGACAAAAAATGTGAAAATGACTTGGTCTAAGAAAAGAATATTACTGGAATCCCACTGCACTTTTCGTTTTCCGATTTTCTCTCCAAAAGATTCATAGTTATATATTTGAGGGAGGAAGATCAAGCATGGATTTCAAAAAATTGAACCGTAGAATGTTTTTTGCAAAACTTCGTAAAATTAGAATTTTTCAAAAAGCGTATTACGGTCCAACGCATTTCAAAAATATTTCGAAATGCTCAATTTTGAACAGTAATAGAAGCGTACCTCTTTATGCTACTCTAGATCGAAGTACTTCTGCAGTATACACAAACTGATTGCGGTGGACGCACGGGTCGTAACACAGCAAAAGACAGGAGTTTTTTTAAACAACGTGCGTGAAAAATTCATCATAAAGCTGATTATCTCAATACAGAGGGAAAAAGTTCATATGAGCACAATTTTCTCTCAAAAAGATATTCTGTTTGGTGCAATACTAGTTACGAAATTTCATGAAGGCAACTGCAGACGCATGTTTCGGCCTTGTTGGGCCAATCATCAGTGCAGCGCGGCCTCCTGAATTTCCAGCTGGTACTCCCTGCTAAAGTTCTGCAGTATAGGTCAAAGCCAAATATTTTTATCTTTTTTCAAAAACGTGGAAAGTTAATTTAGGATCGGATTGTGAGTGAAAGAAATTTTAAAACAAGTTTTTATAAATATTTTGATAGATCCAGATTTTCCTGATCCAAAAAAACCGCTGCAGAGAGAATATTTGCACTGGATGATAATAAACGTCAAAGCCGCATTTATCACCGATGGGAAGAACGTAGCTCAGTATATACCACCATCAAGGAGACGTTTTTCAACTTCCAATTCAACGTGCAAAGGTAAAATCTTACAAGAAGTTTATCGGTACATTAATTCCTAAAATCTAGTCGATGCATGTGAAGCTTTTGACCCGGAAACCAAAATTTGCTGACCAACTTGACTTGGACTAATATGATGCATGTGCTCGTCATTTTATACATGCATAAATGAACGCCGTCTTTGAATTCTTATTAAAGTTGGCTTTATTTTACCATTTTCTTTAAAATTAGAAACATTAAACTTTGAAAAAAATTTCAAAAGAAGACTGCATTACTTTATTTAAATTCCTTGAAAGACATTTTTAAAGGAATAGAGTTATTCTTTGTTCATATTATTGAGCCCTGAGCTCTTTATTAGATCGTTATCATTTTAAGACCGTTGTGTACCATGAATTTTTTTTTCGAATTTTAACTTGCACTTTATCAAATTTTACTAAACAATTGACCAATATATTCTCCACTACGTTTTTAAATTATCCCTTATATTCAAAATGTTTCGTTTTTTTCAGGTTTGCATCGACTTGTATTCGTTGTTTATCAGCAATCTAAAGGAAAGTTAAAAGTTTCACCTGATCTTTACACGTAAGTATAACCCTCGTCAATCATTGAGTGCTAAACTCGATTATTTTAAATTACAGCCAATAAAACTTTAATAAATCAGTTTGTGTTTCTATGAAGCAAAATATTCAAATACGGTCTTTGTTCTAAATTATTAACTTATAACAATAAAATAATAATAAATAATAATAAAAAATACGCGTAAAGTTTTGGGCGAGCTTGTAAAATTTTCAAAATTAATAGCACTGAAAACTGTACGAACTTAGACAAAATGATCCCTCAATTCGGAATTTCTCTGAAAAATATTTACCTCTACGGCTTTTTCAGGTCATTGGCTAGCAAATTGATATTACCAATGAGCTAAACCTTACATAAATGGTACCTCGAACGCAGGGCATGTGTCCATTTGGCATTGCCATGATTGTGAGACCTCATCCGTATTTCATTTCAGTCAAAATTCAGTTAATACACATACCAAATACGGTTCATAACGTGCCCTGTAAATTTTTTCCATCATTTTTGTCCGCGGTTTTCATGATGTTTATGCTTCTGCGGTTTTCTAGGCCTCCAGATCATCAAGAACACGTTGATGCAAGACCACACAACCGTGAAAAATTTTCATCAATGGATTTTGCTAAGGAGCATAATCTTGTTCCCATCGCTGCAAACTATTTTATGATGAATATGGATATTGTGGAAAAAAAAGATAAGAAGCCCCTTCATGTTGAATAATGAAAACACAAACTGAAAAAGAAGGACGGAAAAACAAGAGAAAGTATTCATTTTTAATAAGAAACAATTTAATTTATTTGATTATACTGTTTCATTTTGACAAAATGACCGATAAAATTAAAAGTAGAAATATTTGCTACCAGCGTGCGGAGTTTTTGCTCACGATATTTTTGTAAAGTTTGATGATATTTCGATCTCGAAATACTGTTTATAAATAGTTTTTAGGTAATTTTTTTGTACAGATATGTTTGGATGTCTTAGGTAAATAAACTTAAAATACCAAATTATTTTCACCCTGCTTTAAAAAGTTTTCATGATCTAACTAGGGAGATGTGCTCTCATGCCGCTACTCAGTCCAACCCCCAAGGGCCGCTTTGCGCTCTTCGGGGTCCACTTTGCCGGCCCTTGTGACTTAATTTAAGTAGAGCGGAAGTATCCATCAGGGTATATACCCCAATATTAGCTGCAATAGCCATGGCAGAATGGACCCGGTTGATCTTCAGGACGAACTGTGACGAAAGAATGAACATTTTT
Organism: Bemisia tabaci; assembly: GCF_001854935.1. Taxonomy (NCBI): domain Eukaryota; kingdom Metazoa; phylum Arthropoda; class Insecta; order Hemiptera; family Aleyrodidae; genus Bemisia; species Bemisia tabaci. Next base: position 66,590 of record NW_017547915.1, read on the forward strand.
ATTGTCCAATTGGGATGCTTCAAAACTTTGTCACCTAGGAGAGACCGGTGTGATAGGGAAGGCAAGGGTTACTAAGAAAGGTACCCCATTGCCACGGTGAGTGAAACAAAGATATGTGTTTTCGCTATTCACTGAAAAAAAAAACACATTGGATCTAGAGTCCAGACTCTTAAAAACATCGAAAAGAAAAAATACGCTTGATTCAATCGGATTTTTGCTTGAATCAAGAACCAAGCCTCCTAATTTGAGCGGATTTTCTTTTGATTAAAGCAAAAATCTGATTTAAGAGTATTTTTTCTTGTCAATGTTTTCAAGAGTCTGGACTCTAGATCCAATGTGTTTGTTTTTCCAGTGTTCAAACTGTGAACTCGATAAAATTCCCCGTTTCGTTTGTTTTGCTAAAGCCTCGGCGGGAAATTTAGAATCAGAAAAATGTACAACCAATGAGAAATCAAGTATGGAAACGCCCCGATGAAAGGATCCCATTTCCCTCTGGCCGGGAGCAATTGGACCATTAAGCAGCATCAAATATGGTAATCGGCATTTCATTTCAAATTTCCCGCCAAGCCTGAAACAAAATGAATGGAACGGAGCGTTCTGTCACTTTTGGAGAGTTCGCAGCAGCCGTTTGTAAGCGATGTATTTGAATTTAGTCAGCCTCAGTGGTGTAGTGGTCAAGGCAGTTCGCTGCCAACACTGAGGTCCCGGGTTCAATCCCCGGAGGTGACTGATATTTGAGGACACTCAAATACCAGTCATCGTGACTGTGGATGACTATGCCACTCCAATACTCTGACCCTTCGAGGTAACAGGGTGCGAGAGGGACATAGTCACCTTTGATAAGACCTGCAGTTGGCTATCAGACGGCCGCTGAGCCTTGCGGGAATATAGAGGATACACAATGTGTCAATGGTACGAAGTTAAGTAAAGGAGCACGGTCCAACTTCGGGGTGCACGACGGCAGTTGCCAGTTGCCTTGGCCCCTTGAGGGCGCCTCGCCGGCCAGCCCGGCCTTACTTACGTACTTACTTATATTTGAATTTAGGCTCTTGTGAGTCTGGAAGTGACCATTGTGTGCCCCTACACTCAGAATAGTCACTCGGCATGAGCGCAGTAGTAGGTCAGGAGTGGAGGAAACAGATAACGGAGGAATCGATACTCGGAAACTAACAAAATTGAAAGGTCTAGGCGCCGCGCCGCCGCTTCCGCATTCCTCAGCGATTACCGCGCGGCACGAAGGATTCCTGGATTCACTAGACAGACTGCGGGCTGATTGTTGAAATTTGTAGACAAAGCGATAGACAAAGAAGACGTAGGGATTATGGAGCGATCCTATTGGTTGAAATGGGTGGTTCCTATAGACACAAGGAGAAAATTATGGAAAATTATAGGTACTCTCGTGAGTTGCCGTTAGTTTGTCTATTATCTACCTCATTTGTCTATTGCAACCACCACATCCACGAATAGGATCCCTCCAAATCTCTTTTATCTTCTTTGTCAACAGCTTTGTCCATCAATTTCAACAATCAGCCCGCTGGAGACGGGAGTCGCGGGGTGGGGCATTGATGGAAGGTGGAGGGAGGGGGGAGAGCTCGGCGTGTGACTCACTATTGCGATAGACAAAGGATTAGAAGATAAGACAGTGCAGGCATAATGTTATCATAATAGGTGCACAGCTCTGTTATTTTGCTAGAAAAGGCCTCTGGCCCCTCTACCGCAAGAGGGTCCATGGGGTATGGAATGTCCTCTAGTTCAGAGGGGAGTACAGGGGGTCCCCTCAGAAATGTTTCGCAATTTTAATTCTATTTGGGCGTATATTAAGGCTCCCATGACGCAAATAATCAATCGATTTCTGCAAGAAAAATTACGCTGTTTTGCGTACGTTCAGCATATAATACTACTGAATTGTTGGATTCGACAATTCCGGAATTTTTCAAAACATTCGACTCAGTTGGGGCCCATTTTGAGGCCCCAATGACGCAAAATCTAGAAAATACTTTCCAAATGAGTACGTGCGTACGTGGTGTTCATTAAACATTCATGACAATTAACTCTTCCGTTCTGCTATACACCCAAACGCCAAGTATACCAAACGCCCCGGAGGTTATCGGGCAACTGACAACGGAACATCTATTCGTCAATGCCCTGCCATCATCCCTGCATGGGACGGCCCTGTTCGATGAAGTTCGTGTCATTAAAAACTCTGCATTAAAAGAGGCAAAAATCCTTTACGAAAATCTTTTTCCACCAGTCAAAATTTCTGAGGGGGGGGGGCAGATGGTACTATTTTCAATTCTAGGTGGGACCTGGCCTCCCCGGTCCTCCCTTGCTACGCCCATGGTTATCATGTGACTGTCGACCATCGTATGACGCACGAATACATATTGTCGAAGGTAACTTTTCACCGAAAAGTCGAATTTCAGTTGTAAAAAAACGTCTAATTCAACAGTTTGCATTAAAAATAATTTTTTATTATTCTAGGAAAAACATGGAAAAAAGGTTCTCAAATTAATAATAACATTGGTCTGCACCAAAAAAATCCTGGATACATGATGATCATTTGGACTGCATTTTGCAATTTGGAACTATAAATTCTGGCTTTTCTGGAAAAACACTTACGTGCATGGGGAAACTAATTGCACATACGTTGTTTTTAAACCGGGCTAGAATTAATTGATAGTTCCAAATTGCAAAATGTAGTCCATTTCTTGCGTAATGTTTAGCGCTGAGTCTGGAAATGATATCTTTTTTTTACCTATACCCACTAATTTCCAGTGATCTTGACATTTCCCTCAAAAGAACAGGCTATTCCGAAAAATATTGTTACTTTCATGCGGAGAATGTTGCATTGAAAATCGGCAAAAGCTTTAGGCTTTGAAAACTTTATCTTTGTACTTATAAAACATGCACAAAAATACAAATGTTGCTATATTTATTAGAAATATTCTGTACATGTTAGTAAACTACGAGGGCTGTCCCAAAAGAAACCGGACTTTTGTCATAGAAGGCGAACCGAGCGTCGTAGTGAAGTTTTCTTGGGCTTGTTTGAAAGCTGATAACCTACTGGAGATGCTTGTTTTTACAGAATGCAAAAATTCGTCTTGGTAAGGAAACTACACGCTTTGGAATAAAGGAAAGTCAAACTCGAGTTGCGATTTTTGTCTTTATTTCAAAAAAAATTTGGATACAACTTAAAAAAAATAAACCCAGGTTTTAAGTTAAAAACTACCTTGAAAGGTCGACGTTTTCAAACCATTCCGGAAATTCAACAGAACACCTTGAAGGAATTGCGATCATTCAAACAATAAAATACAACAAGAAAACAACAAGAAAATATTGAAATCCTTCGCGTCCTAGTTTCTACTCTAACTGAAAACTTTATTTTCCCGTCAGTTTCCATCGAATGACACGCATGACCATAACCTTCATGAGATCATAATGGTCATAATCAGTTTCTTAAATCTTTTAGTACGTGAGTGCAACATTGTTTTATTTTACAATACAAAACATAACAATGTCCAAATTACTTATCCTGTAATAAGACTCAGTGACGTTAGTCGACCGAGATTCTCCGTTCCGACCACTGAAATTAATGTACTGAGAAATAGAGGTCATCAGTCTCGGTCCAAAATAACAAGAACCGTAAATATTGGTCGCGTCACCCTCTGGAAAAGGAGAAATCAAAACATCATCGCAACTAATAGGAGTCTCAATTTGAAGACAGTTGAAGAATTTGAGTGCGTTTTAAATGAAATTAAGACAAAACATCCGTTTGTTGGCTACCGGCACAACTGGGGCAACTTGAAGGCTCGAGGCATATACATTACCTGAAAGCGACGGATTTTGCTGGTACAGGAAGTAGATCCAGTGGGAGTGTTGAAGAGGCGCCGCAGACGGTTAAAAAGAAGACAGTATACGAGGGCTGTCCCGAAAGAAACCGGACTTTTGTCATAGAAGGCGAACCAAGCGTTGTAATGAAGTTTTCTTGGGCTTGTTTGAAAGCTGATAAGCTACTGGAGATGCTTGTTTTTACAGAATGCAAAAATTCGTCTAGGTAAGGAAACTACACGCTTTGGAATAAAGGAAAGTCAAACTCGAGTTGCGATTTTTGTCTTTATTTCAAAAAAAATTTGGATACAACTTAAAAAAAATAAACCCAGGTTTTAAGTTAAAAACTTCGTTGCTCTCTCATTCAAATGCTTAAAAATGAGGAAATTAACATTTTAAGCAGCTTACCAAGTCATCACCTATCCCCTTCAAAATACTCGCCAGCTTTGTCGATGCATTTTTGCCGCACCGTTTCTTCAATTGGAAGAAACACTGTTGGAAATCCTCAGGTTTGAATGATCGCAATTCCTTCAAGGTGTTCTCTTGAATTTCCGGAATGGTTTGAAGACGTCGACCATTCAAGGTAGATTTAAGTCGTGGAAATAAGAAAAAATCACACGGAGCCAATTCCTGGTTTCTGCATCACGATAATGCACCTGCCCATGCATCCCTCCAAATTCGCGAATTTTGCGCAAAGAATGCCATGAGTGTCCTCCCTCATCCCCCTTATTCACCTGACCTGGCTCCGTGTGATTTTTTCTTATTTCCACGACTTAAATCTACCTTGAAAGGTCGACGTTTTCAAACCATTCCGGAAATTCAAGAGAACACCTTGAAGGAATTGCGATCATTCAAACCTGAGGATTTCCAACAGTGTTTCTTCCAATTGAAGAAACGGTGCGGCAAAAATGCATCGACAAAGCTGGCGAGTATTTTGAAGGGGATAGGTGATGACTTGGTAAGCTGCTTAAAATGTTAATTTCCTCATTTTTAAGCATTTGAATGAGAGAGCAACGAAGTTTTTAACTTAAAACCTGGGTTTATTTTTTTTAAGTTGTATCCAAATTTTTTTTGAAATAAAGACAAAAATCGCAACTCGAGTTTGACTTTCCTTTATTCCAAAGCGTGTAGTTTCCTTACCAAGACGAATTTTTGCATTCTGTAAAAACAAGCATCTCCAGTAGGTTATCAGCTTTCAAACAAGCCCAAGAAAACTTCACTACGACGCTCGGTTCGCCTTCTATGACAAAAGTCCGGTTTCTTTTGGGACAGCCCTCGTAAATTAATTGAAAATCACAAAAACGCATAGTTGAAGGAACGTGTTTTTAAAAAAATACTTAATTATTATACTCTATAGAATTTTGTCAGAACTGTTCAAAAAATTCGTTGATAATCCCAGGAGGAGAAGAAAAAGTGAGGAAAGAAAATTCACTCTAACAATCACGTACTAATTCCCCTCTTGACTTATATCGACCTTTCTTCTTCCCCAACCTTTTTTTTTTTTGGAAGATGATTGGATGTAGCTCAAGGCGTATCCCAATTCACTACAAAATAATTGACAGCATGAGGGTCTCCAAATTTGTAGCGGTGGGCAAAATTTCTCGTTGAAAAATTCGCTCGGTATGCATCTGATGGTCTGAAGAGCAAAACAAACAATGAAATATATTAGATCGTGATTTTTTTCTCTAAAAGATTCAAAGTTTCCTAGAAATGGAGTATTTTTCTGTATAAAAATTGAGCTGACTGTTGAACTACAAGGAACTAGCTTTTACGGAAAAGGTGAGGTTTTCCTCCTGACTTGGTTGGCAGAGTTTCACATATTTCGAGGACGCTTTTAGTCTGAAAAATTTACTTTGATTAATGTAAGGTCACTTTTATCACTTTTGGAAAGAAGATAATTATGAGGATGATTAATTGTATTATATACCGTTCGTCGAGGATTAAGTCTGTGAAATTGACTTTTTCAGGTTGTTTGAAAACGGTGAAAACATATCGATGCAATCCTGAAAGAAAGATCAAGACATATTAGCGTATTTAGAGAACTCAATCAATGCATATTCTAACTTATCTATGAGCAATAGTGTTAACTTGTGAAGTCCGTCTGGTTTCATTTAAAAGTTCGCTCTCGCTGCCTTGTGATGATTCAATGATCTGACTGACGAAGTGACGAAAAATAGAGGAGGAGGAATAAAAAACTGATCCAGAAGTTATCCTTAAAAATTCGGACAGTTTATCTTGTAATAGAATGGAGATATTGCATGTATGAGGAATTTGCGATTTCACTAGGTACTAATTCTTACGTATAAGTTCGCGAGAAACACGATGGTGCCACTGGTTTTCTCTGAAATCAACTCCCAAGCTCAAAAAAGGCTCTCAGGTTGAGGCCAAAATGGAGGGGATATCCCACGCTATCTCGAGAGTCCACCTCTACATCAAAACAAAGTCTCCATGCAAAGGTAGGGAGGAAATACATTCCCCAAATAAAGTGGCAGCCCTGTCGATGTATTTGCTCCCTATCTTGGCATGGAGAGTTTGCCTTGATGTAGAGGTGGACTCTCAGGATAGCGTGGGATATCCCCTCCATTTCGGCTTCAACTAGAGTTTTTTTTGAGCTTGGGAGTTGATTTCAGAGAAAACCAAAGGCACCATCGTGTTTCTCGTGAACTTTTTCGTACGAATCAACAGTCAAATTGCAAATTCCTCACACATGCAATGTCTCCATTGTGTATTGGTGATACAAGATCACGGCTGAAATCACCCCTCGAAAATGAAGTGATCAGCGCCACCCTTAACCATAGAGCATTCAATTGTTTGCGTAGCTCTCGCTGATTGTTGAGTTCTGTTCAATCCACGGATTAATTAACATACGATATAAACATGTTCGTAAGTGATAAATTATTCCAAGTGGCAGAAGTGATACATGGTATGCACTAACATGATGAATGAAGTTTTACGTGCACCTACAATCCTCTTTTTCGCAAGGTGGTATTCTCGTTTGATTAAATTTTTTGGTAAATTTTAATATTTGTATTTTAATATTTGTATTTTAATATTTGTATTTTAATATTTGTATTTGCAAATTTATAATTTACTGCCACCAAAACACAAATCTTTGATACGTATCAGAATCAAATCAAATCTACTTTCAATTTCCTCTATTTGACACCAGAATTTGGTGGGGTTCGCCCAGGGCCGGATTTACCTACTTGCCGCCCATGGGCCGCCTACTCCTTAGTTCCTAAATATCCTAAGTTCCGTAAACCTATCTCTGTGTGGACAAGGTCCTCCATTTATAAGAAATGAAACAAAAAATTATGAAAGAGCAAACATAAATGTGGTTTAATAATTTTAACTTCCGCCGCTGCGCTGCGTTGATCGCACTGTGTTTGGCGCAATGCGTGAAGTATTCCTGCAGTCTTGTAGGCGCTAATATGTGTTACATGCCGACCGCCGCGCCGAGGACTTGTCCTTTTCATCTCAAGTCCTCGCATTCCTCTCTACACTGAGCTCCAGGCCAAATTGCGTGTTTAGCTCCTCTCTTAACTCGACTTATTAAAGATGCTGTCTCTTGCATCACCGAAAAACGACAAAATTAGAAATTACTATACTCTTAGGTAAAAGAGATTTTGTTCCCTTTTCCCATTGATAATTTTTTTTCTGAATCCGATTTTTTTTTATACCTACATTTAGAGAAATTGCAAAATTTGCCGCCCCCTAAATTTACTGCCATGGGCCGCGGCCCATGTGACCACCCCCTTAATCCGGCCCTGGGTTCGTCAGAGTTTCCTTCACAAACACAGGGAAATTAGTTAAATATACTATGGTTAAATTGAAATATCAGGCAATTCCAGTTGTTATTTGAAATAGGTATACTGAATATCACATTAAATAGCACTTTTCATAACCTTACAAACGGCGGCGCACTGAATGTTCAATTGCACGCATTGAAAAATAACTTTTAAAATGATTTTATTGTGCTTTAATTTTTCCGCAAATATCACACGCAGTATCATAGTTTTGTGATGGAATAGAGACCACTTTCAATGTTATTTAAACTAGATTTTCTGCAGTAGTGTTGAAGTCGTAGAAACCTTACCGTTTCCCTTTGGATGAACTGCTCCGATGTGTGGGGTAAGGACTTCACCAAGTTTTACCCTGAATTCTGGAATGTTTCCCACAACCCAATGCTGCCACTCTTTATTATATGGATTCGACGTAGAAGGAGAGTCAGGATCTGTAAATGTTAGTATTTATTGAGCTTAACGTATAGATAGGCATACAATTAGCCAAAAAAATAGAGACTTCGATGACATTCAGACATAAGTCTGAAATGGAATTTAAATGATAAATTCAGGGTTATAAGAGATAATACGTCGGAAAATAACTTAAAACCTTATGTAGCGATGGCTTAAGTGCAGAATCGCACGTAACTCCGTTTGTAACGTTGCAGACTTCAGGCCATACTTTATTTTTTCTGTAGAAAACTAGTCAACCTAATTTCTTGAATACTTCCTCGATCTTCTTCTCTATTAGCAGAATATTCCGTGGAAATTTTAAATTATATAGTTGACTTGTTTCTTTTCAAAAAAATAGGATAGGAGATGAGATTCTGAAACATCGCTGGGGAGATACGTGGTTTCGTACTTTGGCCGTCGATATCCTGATCAGTTATAGGTACTTTCTCCATTTTATTATTTGCTTTTATTTCTACCGCGTTACTTTTAACTCTGTTTGCCCATTTCTAACTCGAAAATACTATGGTCTGTTTGAGATATTTTGCGGGTCACATGCATTGGTATCCGACATTGATATGGCAACACATTCGAAGAAAACGCACACTTCACATGCTTTAAAAGGATACAAAAAGTTTTTGCAGCTAAAATAAAATCGTTAAAAGAATAGATATCACTGTGACTTATCATTAATGAGGTCAACCTCAAAACTTGAACCAGTATTATCAGAGTGTAGCCAATAAGTTATTAAATTGGAGATGAAACAAAGACTGCACATGCTTTTTTCACATGTAAGGTGCACGATTTTGGGAGTCACTTTTTCAATTCATAAAAAAACAGAACATGAGAAAATAACATTTACCATGAAAAATGTTTGTAAATGAATCACTGCAGAGAATTTGATGACAATATGGCACACTTTAATAAAGAAACGTTTCTGTTTTACGCACGTCTCTGAGGTTTCAGATTTTATAAAAATCGAAGATGACACTTCAAGAATTCTAAAAATGAAATACGTTGTATCCTGTTGTGAGCGATGATAAAAGCGTGAGGCTGGGAACGGCTTTTGATATAACGTCAGACATGCTCAACTCCCCCCCCCCTTTCTATTATTTCTCTCCAAGAAATAAATTGCCGCTAAGAGATCTCTGTCCATGACAAGCGTAGTGTCCTTCAATAATCCATCATGTTCGTAATCACATGAAGTCAATTCGTTATTCGACTGAACAGCGCTAGCCTGTGGCACACCGTGGTGAATAAAATCGGCGCAATCAAAATATGATGCTCATTTTACTCATGAAAAGCCATCGACATTACTTTGTGAGGTTTGTATATTTTTTCGCAAATGCAATCGAGTCAAACCACGAGGGCAGAATATCGTTGCAGCTTGATGCAACGCTAGAACATAAGTACCGAGGTCACGACCTCTTGGACGCATTTAAATCAAAATGAACTTCATCCATCTTTACATCCTTGCCATTTACGTACTCTTATGGTGCTCAAGGTTCTTGTCAATATGGATACAGTTCCTTTTGATTTAAATACGTGTATTTCATGGACCGTATCGCATTGTCACACAAATTCACCCCACTTTTTTCTGATCATTTCAAGTAATTTTGGGATCAGCATCGATCGATCTTTTAATTTCTAAACTAGTGAGAAATTGACTCAAAATAATCATGTTTCCAGGGCTATGAACAAGTCATTTTATGGTTTCCCCCTAAAATGTTGCAATTTCCCTAGGTAAAAAAATACAATTTTTCGACGATGAAATAACTTATTTCTGTATCGTACTTATGGATTTTTAAATTTGTACTTCACGTTTTTTTTTAGCGATTATTGGATGATCTAATAAAAAAGAAGTTGAACCTTGTTGGGGGCTGTAAGAGTTAACTACTATAATCTGCTTGTTTTGGAGATGAATTGGATTTTAAGATGGTAGCCAAGATGAATTGCTTTAAGGTGATTCGATGGACGCCATATTTTGTGTCAGAACGGCCTGCGATATATCGCATCAATTGGTTCCATTTTTTCAGGTACTCGTCATTTTTCTCCAAGTTTGAGATCGCAATTCTGTTGTAAAGACTAAAACACTCACTTACCAATTTTAACGAAGAAATTCAACGTAATAAAAGCGTGGTGTTTTTCAGAGAGAAAATATCGCATTTGATACTGATATCGAAACTGCACTCGAATGCGGTATTTTCTCTCTAAAAAAACCACGTCTTTATTACGTTGAATTTCTTTGTTAAAATTGGTAAGTGAGTGCTTTAGTCTCCTTACAACAGAATTGCGATCTGAAAATTGGAGAAAAATGACGAGTAGCTGAAAAATTGAACCAATTGATGCGATATATCGCATGCCATTCTGACACCAAATATGGCGTCCATCGAATCACCTTAAGAAGCTCAAGCGCTGCCCCACATATTGTGGAGCATACGACAAAAATGACAGTTAAGCTTGTTCACCTAATACGTTCCAAAAATAAAGAAAGTACGCAAAGGCTGTGTATCCATGGAAGAATTAACAAATCCTGACCAACTTTGGATTGATGCAGTTCACAGTATTGATTTTGTGATACTATGATCATTTACTGGTGCGCGCGTAGATGTCTATAACCAATCCCTTTTAAGATGTGTTACCACGCACCTCCTTGTAATCAAGTCTTTCTTCAAAAATTTAACTTGAAAATTCATAAGAATTAGAACCTGTCATTATTAGCGTATAATATGCCATTGCGTCATAAGGCCAGTCGACGTCCGTCGGAACCCCGTGAACAAGAGAGGGAAGAACATGAGTTCCTAATTTGATAGACTGATCTGCATAAATAATCTAGAAAGAAATTATTATTAATACAGAGGATTAAGATGGACGAAAGCGACTTAAATTAACTACACTTTGTATAATACCCTTTTACTTACTTTAAGATCTTATCTTAAAAAAAGGGATAATAAAGGACCAACACTTTAAAAATATTTATATCATTCATAAAAGAAAATAGAATTTTTGTACATAGTAATAAAATCTCTCAAATTGCTGCAGGATAAGAAATTTTTTAAAGCGAAATCAGTTTAACCTTTTTCTCAAGTGTTGTATTTGATTTATTTTGTTTCTTTTTGCTGTATGTTTCTATTAAATTTTTCGCACGGTGATTGCATGATAAAACCCACTTCTTGAAAGATCAAGAAAAATCATTAGCAGTTGTTCTCAAGATGAAATTTTTATCAGTATAAGTAAATTCGAAAATTATCTGAATGATTATGACTACAGGTATAGACTACGATTTAAAAAAAATACCCATTCATACCAATAACTCATGTTTTGGAGCTACATCCAAGACATCTGGAATAATTTTACTTTCTATTAATAACTCTTCGATGTAATTTTTGGATTCACTGGTCCGAACATCAATAAAAAAGCCTGCTAGCACAAGAAAGATACAAATGCATTTATAATCACGCCTCACATGACCCGGTCTCACTTTCACCACCATTGAAGCTTAAACAAAATTTTACAAGTTTTAAAGATCTGCTGCTTATTTCATCGAGGTATTCACATATGTCTTGAAGTAGGTGATCAATCATGCAGCATTGATGCATGAAGTAATTTAAGTCACGACAAAACTCCTCTATTATCAGCGTTAGTTTCAATCAAAGTTTTTTGATTAATTATTATCTATCATCGTCTCAAGAGACGTCCGCCTAAAAGCCGTATTGTATTGTCTTCAACAAGGTATCAAAATGCCAATGAAGGAGGAAGTTTTCTCCTAATTTCAAGGGGTGAATTATTCCACTGACAGATTCTACAGCTCAAATCAGTAGAGAATTTATTAACCAATGGAGGTACTTCCTTTTTTTCCGAAATTTTTGCCCGGAAAAATAAACTTTTAGGATATTTTTCAACTATCCTAGCTCTACTTTGAGGGGTAGTCTTAGTGTTCTTAACACCTATTCTTTGTGGAAAACATGTTGTCATCAATAATTAGAGAAGAGTAAATTGAAAGGTAAAAAATTGCAGTTGCGAAGTTTTTTAGGCGAAAACGTGCGTATTATAGAACAGCCTCTCTTCTGTTGAAGGGTGACTAAGCTAGGCTCATTAGGGCCTCGGAATCGTGAGAATCAAGCCACCTGTGGGTCGATTACAATCATGAGCACTAAGTGGCTTAGCTTTAACCACTGCCCATCAATCCACCGGGGTTGCCAGTTTAAAGAAGAAATAAAGTATACAGCTTCGTATTTCGTCTTATATACCTTTAGAAGCTTTTCTCGCCAATCGGAAACGCAGCTAACAGGAGGATTTTTAGGAGACATATTATTTATGCGATCGCGATACGAGCAAAATCAAACCAAGTACAACCTTGCACGCATTGTACGAGACAAAAACTTTTTGCGAGTTATGGACTCTTTCTAGTTTTATTTTTTCAGCCAGTAATGTTTTATCCGATCGCGGAGGGATTTTCTCTTCGAGTTGAACGTGTCAATTGAAAAACGGCTCTGTCATGTTCCTTCCATCGTGTTTAAAAGAGTATCTATCTCATTCTACCTTACATGGCCTTCATTTTATCACGGAAAAAGATAGACACTGGGTAGAAAGGTAGTAATTACTCATGGGAAATAAAGTTCGTACATTATTTTATAGCTGAAATAACTTATAATGATGCTCGTTTTCTGGTGACTAACAACTGGACTGCATTTTACAATTTGGAACTATGAATTCTGGCTCATCTGAAAAAAACACTTATCTGCATAGGAAAACTAAAGGCACATACGTTGTTTTTAAACCGGGCCAGAATTGATAGTTCCAAATTGCAAAATGCAGTCCAACTTATCCAATACAGCGTAAAAATGCATTTAAAAAGTTTTGATGTTTACATTTTTATCAGCAGGTATTTTTTTGAAGTCATAGTAAATAAGCAAATTATGAAGAGGGAAGAAAGAGAGGGAAACTTTATATTTTTTTTTATTTCATAGGGTCCCAAGAAATATTAGTTTCTGTTCATTACACCGAAAATATCTCTGTAAATATTTAAACGTCAGAAAAAATTCAGTCTATAATATTCAATGAATGTGTACATATATTCAGATTATTCTGGTTGGTTTCTTGTTCATTGAGCTGGTTTGGATCCGTCAAATTGATGGCTGCAGCTTGGGACTCATTTCAAAATAATGCAATTAGTTTTGTAGTTGAAACTAATTCATTGAACTGGGACACGAATTTCCCAGCGGTGTCTGTGTGCGAGACAGAGAATCCAAGTGGAGTAAGCAGCTACGCCTCAAGGTAAAGTAAATATTTCACACGATTTCATTCATTAGCAAACGTAGAACTTTAAGAGAATGAAGAAAAAAATTGGAAAGAGGGAGGGGTAGGGGAGTTGGAGGATTTGGATTAAACAGTTTACTCCTTAATATTCTAAATAAAATTATTTAATATTTTGTTTAATTCATTTTAGGACGACAGAATGAATAAGGAAATAGTGAGACAAGGCATGTCAAGTGAGTAAAGAAGGCAAACCTATTAAAACAATAAGTAGGCAGGACATTTCAAGCCATCACAGACTCATTTTCAGCTGCAAAAACAATAGGAATCAATCAAAAATTGAGTAGTGACCTGATTCCCGTAAGATATTCTATAATTGAGTTAGTGTGCAACCACTTGAATTTGGTAAACAGACTATCAGAGGCAACATTGTGGCAATTCACGCACACCAACAAAATTAAAGAGGGTCGGTAGGCAATCTCTGCTCCTACACATCTGAAAGTCGAACATATGACAGATGCGCACGTTCTGAGGCCTTTTTCCTTTGCCCGAAAAATTAGTGAAATACCGCGGTCCCTAATCCTTCCACGTCTGCTTAGAAGTTGCATAGATTGTCGCATGTCCCTGTCTTTGACAATGTGTGTTAGGTCTTTTGGCTTATTTATTCTTCAGTAAGATTTATCACTCTTAAGTCTTTTTCAAAAACCTTTAGAAATGTAATTGCTCAGTTTTATATTCTCATCACTTCTATCCTAACCTGAAATATATCAGATCATTAATGTTGACGGTACAATCTCTCTTAATTTGTAGAGTTTATGGGTCGCAGTACGATTTCACCTTGGACGAGGTATTGAAAGAAATTGCCTACTTCTCAGGCGTTACATACTACACAAAACAATATTGCTCAAAAAATGACTCAAACTGCCCTCAAAACAATTTTAAGGACATAACGGTTGCTGTAAGTTTAATAAAAGTTGTATTTGTTCCATCACTTTTAACTCATTACGCCGAGCTCCAACATCTTAAAGTACAAATATATCTAAGTATACCGACACTTAATACGACCAAATTGCATACTTTTGTTTACTTGGTTGTTGAATTGGTTTACTTAAAAGTAACAGTAAAAATGAGCTACGGTAGGTAATTTTTTTCTGCCATCTAAACACTGTCGTCACAAAAATTGGGATGTTAAACGAGAACGTCATACTTTTTTATTCATATATCTTGACCCTAATTTTCAAAACACGTATATTGCGACGGAAATCATGAAAACAAATTATAGACTGCATGGGAAACTCGTATTCATGGACTAAATAAACGTAATCAAAGGTAGTGCTGCGTCATCTCTAATTATTGCCAACGCCAGCTCAGAACAGAGATACAATTATTCGTGCTTGATGGATGTCCGTGTTTCATTCGCAAAATTGAAGGCGCGATGGCGCGAGGCGTTAACTTTCAATGCTCTGCTCCACGCTGCTACTGAGTTGTCGCTCAGATTCGAGAGAAACGTTAAAAGGCGAGGCCAAATTTCTGATTCTGTTTTTAGGGTATATTCGTGGATCTATACTTGAAGCTCGTGCGTGCCAGCCTCATAACTCTCTCAGAGGAGATAGTTGTGTTGATTTGTCTCGGCTTGGGATTTTTAGGAGTAGTTGAAAAAAATTCCTGGCACTCAATTTTTTTTTTTTAAATTTGATGTCTGATGTTTTTTCAACGGCTTATTAGTGGACATATATCTACAGCTCGCATGTATATTACCGGCACCCTACAACCAGCGGAGCACGTGCTAATTTAATAAGCCGCGTGTCAATTTGACCCGACTTGGACATTCAAGGGTTAAGAGTCAAGCAAGAGTGCGTCGTGTCAAAAGTTCATTCAACTGATAACTACTGGAAAACTGTTTCGTTGCAAAAAGGAAATTTTAAATAACTGAATACTCAATAAATAGGCATATTTCATTTCATTCAGATTAGAAGCTCGTGTGAGGACATTTTCTTCGAGTGCAGATGGAATAACAAGCCGTTCAACTGCTGTCGAGAGTTCATTCCAGTTGAAACAGAATTGGGGACATGTTTCATAATCAACTCAGATCATGGGCAAGTTATTTAAGTTCCGATTTCAGTGTCTTAATTTATTTAATTAACTGATTAACTCACTGCTATCCTTGATAGGTTTAAATTACGACACAGCTCTTTTATTGATCAAACATTCGTAAAATAATTGATTCATATCAAAAAGATAGGTCAATAATAAAATAGGCTACTAGGGCTGGCTTTTTGGTAGAAACGGACATTCCAATTACATTTACTCTTGTAACATTGCTCGAAAGGGAAAATGAAAAAAAAAAAACCGTTTTTTCCGAGAAAGAGGGGTGCGCACCCTCAAAAAAATGGCGGATCAGCCCCAAATTGTTAGCTCCAGTCTTGTCACCCATCTTTCTAAATTTTTATTAGGGGCCAAAATCTGAGACAAAACATTTTTTCCTGATGCTCGTTAACATTAACATTATCATTTTTGCAACCACCGTTTGCTCCCTTTCCCGTTTTCTGTACCTTAAAGTATGATAATATTATGGTTGAAAGCATGCATGAGTGACATCGGTATATTCATTATTAGGAGGGGTACGACATTATTAATTGTGAAATTTTACTAGATTTTATTTGGTACACTGATGCGGTTCATTTTGAGTCTCGTTGACCTTATTGCTATCTTTAGTCATAGAACCAGTAGCAATTCAGGTAAACTTTAAACCTACACAAAATTAAATCATCGCAATTGACAACTGAACGTATAAAATATTTTTCTACTTCTTTTTCTGTCTTTTTGTCCTATATCTGCCGGTTCAGAAAGAGATAAAATGTCTGATAATATATTTTTTTAACATTCTATTTGAAATTGTGCTGAAAATATTTTTGAGTTATTGATTAATCTTTTGCAGACTCTCAGCGAGGAAAGACACTAAAGGAGCTCTTCGCTTGATATCAAATCGTGAGAAAGGAGCAGGCCGCCTCTTAATTGCCCTGAAGCAAAAAGCGCAAGTATATGAAAGTTAGCTCTAAATCGTGAAATCTGAGGAATCATGAATTTTAAGTTTGATGTGTTACGATCGTGATTGTTGCAAAGTAAAAACGGAACAACAAATAAGGCAGTAACCTATATACTTTCTTTAGAAAATATTTATTTACAATAAATTATTCCATTCCAACATCGTAAAATCCGTGTTTGTAAAGTGCTATTGTCGTTGTGTGAAGACCGAGAAGGTAGAGAAGCCTAAACCAAAAATTTGTATTTCCACTCTTCATTAAGCCCAATTGACATATAGTGTTCAACACGGACAAAATCATTATACTGACCATTTTTGTAGCTCGTGTATGAGTGGGTACTTCCTATCTATCGGTAGATTATATTTGAGAGGAGATGATGAGGTTGAGAGTGGAGTCCGTGGAATCAGGTTGATTGGTGTAACCAATTTTCTTTAAAATAAGGATAATGAATCTTAAATTGTCTCAAAAGTTCAAAAACCCTACCATTTGTGGCTTGTAAGTGCAACCACTGAATACTGATAAACCGCTGCCAAAAGTGCTCTAGACCACCATGTAGTTTCGGTAAGTGCGAGGAGCCCGTAAACTGTGAAAAAATTGACCTGTTGCCAAATCAGAGCGTGAAACATTTTTTGCTCATTCTCCTTCTAAAATGTCCCTTTATTTACATGTTTCCCCTCTACCATTAAGAGACTACAGCGGACTCCAAATTATGTGGTGATGTTTAGCACTCAGTAGGTTTTTCAAATGTATTCAATTGCTCTGAGACTTCCTGTGAACAAGAGAACACTTCAGATTAGAGAAGATCACGTACATTTTTTTCGTGACTCTGAAACATATTCAACGTGCTGTGTCATAACCTTACATTTTGGTAGAACTTAATAAAATGGAAGAATATAAATATCTCTGCTTATTCATATAGTACGATTTATCGAAAAACAGTATAAAAATGTAAGAAGGGCCATTAAAAAAATAAATAAATAAAAATGAAAATTATAATAATGCATCAGAAGCGGTAGAAATGATCGTAAACCACTCTTTGGTGACAAAATGAATGGTAATTTTAAGTTAGTAAATACTCACCGAAGACGCCAGAAAGGAACACACAAAAATTGGTCTCAAAAACTGCACTTAAAATTCACTGCACTCTTGGAAAAAATGAATGTCATACTCAAACAATTGTAAAAGAGAGACGTCAATCGGCCCTCAGCAACAGACAGTTAAGCATAAGAATAGTTTTTTAATCAATTTTTTATATGTTTCTGAATGTACAAATGAGCAACACTGATAAACTGGCATAATACCTCGCTTCAAATGTACAGCTCGAACGTTATCCAGTTATTACAGATTAAGCTGTGCTTCAGAGACTTATGATAAACTTTGCTTCGTTAATTTGATTCTGATGATAAACTCTTTAGTGATACACTGTGTCCATAAAAATTTTATCACCATCAAAATCCTAAATTAGTCCCATACATAGAAGGTCATTCAAAAGTCGTGAAACACCATTCTTTTCACCCTCCGAAAATGTTGACTGTCCGTCCGTAACCAATTGATACCACAAGACTTGCTAAAACAATGGATGGTCACGTGCATCCTTCCTGAAAAGAAAACAAGAGGGAAAAAAAAACAAACAAAAAATCGTACCCACGGTTGCGAGCTCTCAACTTATTCAAAAGATATAGGTGCGATACACTTTTTTGTGACCTGCATTTTTTCACTTTGATCAAGCTATAAAAGTTCACGATTCTGATATTGATTTTGTCTTTCTCATAACACACACATAACATGGACCGCGCTTAGCAGAAAGGAACCAAGCCACGTAATTTATTGCCAAACTTAACGGGGCAATTTCATATTTCATAAGAGAGGGTTTGTGCGGATTCCTTTGACATTTTCAAGGAATTTCCTTTGCACTATGCAGCAAGTAAAATATTGAATTGTCCGAATAAATTTGGCAATAGCTGATGTGGCTTCGTTCTTTTCTGCTTAACGCGGTTCATATAAAACTCGCCGCCAACCTCCCCGGGAAAATTATTTTTAAAAATAAATAGAGACAACTTGTTAGGAATGCCCCCCCCCACCCCTCACGGGTCACGGCGAAAAATTCTTGGTAGATTTTTCTGAATTGTGGATCAACAATACGGAACAACCTGGCGGTGCTTTTCAAAGTGGATCCTTCTTACGCAAAGTATTTTAGAAGGCGTAAGGAAATCAATTGTATAATTAAATCTAACATGTAATAATTTATTTAATTCAAAGGTCTACACACACACTAGAGCAGACGTTCCCTTCTACAACGCCGACGCATCAAATGTGTTTATTCTGCAAAATCCACAGACGCACATGGACTTCAGCATTATCCTAAAAGAAACAGTCAACGATGATGAGGTGGCTTCGGTGAGCATCAAGCAACGAAAGTGTCGCTTCGCTGAAGAAAACAGGTTGACCGTGAGCGACCGCTACAGCTTCAGCGCCTGCATTATTAATTGCCGCCGCAACAAGCAACTCGAGCTTTGTAACTGTACTTCTCACCTCATACCAAAGTCAAGTACATAACCTTACCTATGATACACAGTTTTCATTGAGGTGATTCGATGGACGCCGCATTTTGTGTCAGAACGGCATGCGATATATCGCATCAATTGGTTCCATTTTTCAGCTACTCGTCAATTTTCTCCAATTTTGAGATCGCAATTATGTTGTCAGGAGACTAAAGCACTCACTTACCAATTTTAACAAAGAAATTCAACGTAATAAAGGTGTGGTCTTTATTAGAGAGAAAACATCGCATTCGATACTAATATCGAAACTGCACTTGAATGCGATATTTGTATGTATGTATGAGCCGCTTTTACGGCGCGCTAGGGCGCTCTGCGACGCCTATTCTCCACAGGAATCTGTCATGGTAGAGATCCTCCGGAAGCTGGCATCTCTCCATCTCTTCATGGATGCCCTCTACCCACCGTTTGGCTGGACGCCCTCTCCGTCGCCTACCTGGGGGGACCCACTCCAACACCTTCTTCGGCAACCTGGTATCAGCCATTCTCTGCACATGCCCATACCATACCAATTGCTTGGTCATGATATCGTGCACAATCGTCCCCTCAACGCCCATTATCTCTCGGACACGTTCATTCCTGACACGTTCTCTCCTCGAGATTCCAGCCGATCTTCGCCAGAAATCCATCTCGGTCGCCTTGAGCATTTCTTGGGTCCGCTTCTTCAACTGCCACACTTCACTGCCATAGGTGATAATAGGCTTGACAACCGAGTTATAAATCCTCTTCTTGTTGTCTTTGGAAATCCTTTGGTCCCAAAGGATCCCATTAAGCATGGCGATGGCTTTCCTTCCTAGAAGATTACGGTCCCGAATGGCCTGATCCAGCTTCCCATCCGAAGTCAGGTTCACCCCCAGGTACTTGTATTGTTCGCAACTTTCTATATGTTGACCATCCTCCAGGACTATGCTTTGCTGAGCGCCTCCGACTGACATCTTTTTTGTCTTACGGACACTAACCTCGAGGCCCCATTTGCGGTACTCCTCCACCAACTTCCGGGTCATATACTCCGCGTCATCGTGATCTTGACTTATGACTACCTGGTCGTCAGCAAAGCATAGCGTGAACAGTGTTTCTTGGTCATTTAGAGGGACGCCCATGCCGGCACACTTTCTTTTCCATTCCTTCAGAACGTGCTCTAGATATATCTTAAACAGCGTCGGTGACAGACAACATCCCTGCTTAAGCCCCTTGGTGACAAAAAAACCGTCTGAAAGCCTTCCTTGGCACTTAATTCTAGCAAAAGCCCCCCGATAAAACTGCTTGACTGCCCCAATAAGTCCTTTACTAAAACCAGTTTCTTCTAGGACTTCCCAGAGTTTCACAAGAGGAATACTATCATAAGCCTTTTCAATATCCAAAAACACTAAATGAAGCTCCTGGCCAACAATTCTCTTCTTTTCGGTTAACTGGGTAACACAGAACAGATGATCAGCGGTAGACCGACCAGCCCTAAAACCTGCTTGCTCCTCCGCCTCGAACGGGGTCCACTCCTCTTCGATCTTCGCTTTCAGCACTTTTCCATAAATTTTACTTATCGTTCCTGTCACCGCTAACCCTCTGTAGTTCCCACAGTCATCCTTCCTTCCTTTTTTATGCGACGCTGTTATCCAGGCCTCTTTCCATTCTTTCGGGATGTCATCACCGTCAATGCACTTCTGCAGCAAATCCCTGAGATGGTTAACC
The DNA here is from genome assembly GCF_001854935.1 of Bemisia tabaci. Classification (NCBI taxonomy): domain Eukaryota; kingdom Metazoa; phylum Arthropoda; class Insecta; order Hemiptera; family Aleyrodidae; genus Bemisia; species Bemisia tabaci. Next base: position 87,194 of record NW_017547915.1, read on the forward strand.
AACTTGCCAGTCCCACATTTAATTAACTCGGCTGGAATGTTTCCTGGCCCAGGAGCTCTTCCATTCATCAATTCCCTGATTGCTTTGACCACCTCCTCAACTCGAATTTCCATTGAGTGATCCTCGACTATATTTTCAGCATTCCCCGTTTGAAACTCTGGTCGTCCTTCCGTCAATAATTTATTAAAATGTTCGTCAAGCTGTGAGATTGTTATCGGAGATATAATGTCCCGTTTCATGTCCCTTCTTAGGCCTTTGATCAGCTTCCAGCTCTCAGCACTCTTCCTTCCCCCCAGGTATGTGTCAATCCTTGAGCAGTTGGTCTCCCAAGACTCGTTTTTCTTCCTGGTGATTAAAAGACGAACCCTCGCCTGGGCTTTCCTATACGCGCCGCGGGTGTCTGCAGTCCTAGAAGCCAGATAATCATGGTACTTCCTACGCTTTTCTTCAATTACCTCCTCTACCTCTTTGTCCCACCAGTAGGGTTTCTGTACATCCTTGCTCTCATTACACATACCCAGGGCTTCCTTCGCAGCTGAATGTATGCAACTTTTGATGAACTGGTACAACTCTTCTGCAGTATCGAAAGTTTCTACTCCCAGTTTCTCATCCAGCCGCTTCCTGTAGAGCGCTTTCACGCTTTCATGCTGTAAGCTATCGATGTTGTAGTGCACTTGTTCGATCTTCGTTCCTTGTGGCTGGCACTTCTGATGTTGCAAGGTATTCCTCTGCAGCCCATACTTAACCGGAAATGCAATCTCCGCCTTGAGAAAATGGTGATCACTACCACAGGAGAACCCCCGGCAAACTCTTACTTGTTGAACCTTCATGGTACTCGTTTGCCTGGTGACCGCGTAGTCGATGATTGACTTCAGCCCCCGAGTTTGCTGAACCCACGTGTACTTATGGATATCTCGATGTTGGTAGAATCCGTTCAGTATTTTCAACTCGTTTTGTTCACACATATCAATAATGCGTGCACCGTTGTCATTCATCGCCTCTTCACCGAAAGGTCCAACAACTTTAGAACCATTCCTTCGTCCGGTTCTACCATTCAAATCTCCCATGATAATGACCTCCCTTGTCCTTCCAACCCTCAGAACCTCGTCGTTGAGTTGCTCAAAGAACTGATCCTTTAGATTGACGGGAGCATCATCATTCACACCATATACTCCTAACAGGGCCACCTTGTGACCATGCAGTGTAAGATGCATTCTGATGATCCGCTGGTCTACTGCTTCCCAAGTAGTTATAGACGGACGCAAACTTTTCCGGATAAGTATGGCGACTCCTTGCTGTGCGCGTTGATCTTTACTGACACCACTATAGAACAGATCATAACATCCTAAGTTTTCTGATCCTGTGCCTTTCTTTTTCGTTTCTGTTAACACGGCGACATCTACATTATACTTTTTTACCTCCGATACAACCTCTGTCAATTTATTAGAAATGCCCTGTACATTCCATGTCCCAAAAACCATTGTCCTTTTCCGTAGTTTGTGTCGCAAAATCCGTTTTTTTCCATTATCACCGAGGCTATCTTTATTAGGCTTTTTAACATTAAGTTTTTTCCGGGTATCGGGGAGTTAGCCCGATGCCCCAACCCCCAACCTGGAGGACCAGGGTTTGATTTTGGAGTACCGTCTCCTAGACAGGCTGCTTTCACCACAGCTATGAGCCCTGTCTGCCCCTCTGATGAGTGGTTCATACGCCATGAAGCCGGTGACCATCTTCACCCCCCTTTAAGGCAGGGGCTACCAGCTGGGGTCCGCAGGCTTGCTAAACCTGTGACAGTACTGAGTACAGTCCCCCATACGGTAGAATGCGATATTTTCTCTCTAAAAAAACCACGCATTTATTACGTTGAATTTCTTTGTTAAAATTGGTAAGTGAGTGCTTCAGTCTTCTGACAACAGAATTGCGATCCCAAAATTGGAGAAAATTGACGAGTAGCCGAAAAAATGGAACCAATTGATGTGATATATCGCATGCCGTTCTGACACAAAATATGGCGTCCATCGAATCACCTTAAGCTACGAGATATTTTGTTTTCTCAGTCGATATTGAGATGGAAAAGCGTGTCTTATTAGCTAATCAGTTGATTGTAATTTTTTTCCGATATATGTACCTGGAGTTAAAAAATACGAGTACTTGTCTTCAACTGTGACGTCGCATATCTCCGCTCGGATTGCAGGCTCGTGGTATGGGTTAGTCGGAAATGGTGTGTATTGCGATAGATCCGGCCCTTAGAAATTACGGATTTGCAACAATTAAAACGCGCACTGTCGTGATTGCGCAATGCGTGAGGTATTCTCACAGTCTTGTAGGCGCTGATATGCGTCTCGTGCCGAGTGGTGACCGCACTGTGCTTGGCGCAATGCGTGAAGTATTCCTACAGCGCAGCCTTGTAGGCGCTAATGTACGCATACCAACAGCACTTTGTTTTGCGAGATAAGTTTAACTCACGGAGTCGGGGACTGAAGGAACAGAGACCATTTCTGTCGGTCCCTGGACTCCCGTGAAAGCCAATGTAAAAGCCGTTGTTGCAGTACTAGTGCTGCCACCTCGCTTAGGAGCCTCGCAACCAAGTGCCATTATCGCATGATTGTGGGACTCCAGAAAATAATCCGCTGGGTAGCGGACCCTTCCTAGTCGAGAGGGGTATGAAAACGTAAAAAAATGTAATCATTTTTCAATGGAGATGTTCCATGTGTGAGGAATTTGCGATTTGACTGTTGATTCTTATGTAACAGTTCGCGAGAAACACGATGGTGCCTCTGGTTTTCTCCAAAATTAGCTCCCAAGCTCAAAAAAAGCTCTCAAGTTAGGACCAAAATAGGGGAGATAGTCCACGCTAATTTGAGAGCTTTCTTTGAGCTTAGGAGTTAATTTTAGAGAAAACCAGAGGCACCATCGTGTTTCTTGCGAACTTTTGCATGAGAAAGAACAGTCAAATCGCAAATTCCTCAAACATGCAACATCTCCATTCAGCTGCTTTAAAGGTTGTTTACAAATTATCTGCTCAACCTCATTTTTGCAGCGGGTCATGGATGAGTTGAGGTNGGGGGGGGGGGGGGGGGCCCTCTCTGAGCCTACTTGGATCTTACGCGAGGTTGCGCTGCGATCGGCTGCTCATAACAGTACGGCGCGGCGTCCGATAGGATTCGTTCCTAGTATGTACCATGCGCCTGCATGCACTTTAACCCATGAGCCAAGGCAACATGGCCGGTCGCTAAAGAGAGTAGTTGCTCCGTTGCCACTCTTGTATTTCACACGTAGGTATTTCACTTAAGCAGTTCAGGGGCCGCCAACTCTCCTCTCTATATAGAGATAAGTTATCAATATAACGAGAATCGTCACGCAAAGAGACTACGTGCTGTACTAAAGGTTGCTGTAAAATTTACCTGACACTTTTTTATTTTCTAGAATCAAGTGAACAATGTGATTTAGACGGGCTGTTATGTTTAAATAATAATTATCTTCAATTATCACTGAAAAAGTCTCAAGGCTCCCTCCAAGGTGGCAACGACTGTTACTGTGAACCCAACTGTGATGACATTGAGTTGCAGCGGATAGATGGGGAGATTACCACGTAAGAATTCCTGTCAGCTTTCCCTCCAAAATTTAGATTTTCAAACGGTTACTTAAGTATACGTATTTAACAAACTGAATATTTACATATCATAGGTCATCATAATTCACAGGAGCAAACCCAACGGTAACCCTAATTATTTCTATGTTGTACAATTATGCAAAACGACATGAGCATCCTACGTCCCTATATCGCCTGTTACTGTTTGGTTTATTTCCCTCGCGAAATACATACAAAATTTATTTTTCTCAATTTGGTTCCCATGTTGACTTAACCTTGCTTAAGGAAAGTCTCAAGGTGAAAGTGGTTTAAAGACTACAATTGGACCGCGATAAGCAGAGAGGAACCAAGCCACATCAGTTATTGCTAAATTTAATTGGACAATTTAATGTTTTACATGAACACGGTTGTGCAGATTATTTTGCAACTTTTAGTGAATCTACCACCTAGTACGAAGCGAATTATTTTAAATTTTCAAAGGAATCCTTACAAACGTTCTCATGTAAAAAATGAAATTGCCCAAGTAAATTTGGCAATAGCTGATGTGACTTGCTTCCTTTCTGCTAAACATGTTCAATTTTTCAGACATAATACGAAGATCAATAATGCCCTGTATTTAATCTGTAATTCATTGAAATTATTGCAGGATAGCAGAGCCACTGTATTCTATGGAATTGAAACTTGCTTATTTGCCAAGTGAAAGGTTCCGCCGTAATGTTGTGAGGCGTCAAATAGATTTAGTTGGTAAGTTTTATGAAAAATTAGTAGTAAAAAGTATAAAAGTGATATTATACGATTCTATACTATTTCCTTGTCTAAACATAGCTGTACATGAGTACCTAGCCGGGCCAGCAAAAATAAACTTCTCCACCTTTTAGGACTACGAAACATAGGCGGTTCTAGACCTTCATGCTTGGAGGTGCCCAAAGGTGGAAACTGTCGGAGACCGATCCCGAAGGGGACGATCGCTCAGGGGAGGCCCAAGTTTCGGCCCTCAAGTTTTATCCCTTTCCTACCCTCCTTTCTCTTTTTTTTCTCCTTCCTTTCTACTTAAATGCCTATAAATTCAATGTAGAAAATTTTTAGCAAAACTTTCCATCAAAACTACAATTTTACGAGATCCCCCTCCTCCCATCACCCCTTGCCCGTAATCATTGAAAACCTGCAGATTTCAAAAAATCATGAAATAAAAATATTGCCAATTTTTTGCGCTTCATAATACGATTTTTATCGACGTTTTTACTTGCCCAAAAGCCTCTTTCACGGTTCCGGTAACCGTAATTAATTTTTACTAGGGGGTGCACGGCACCCACTGGCACCCCCGTAGAACCGCCTATGCTACGAAATACTTTCAGCTATCTTTGATGCGATTCCTTTGAAGCAAGTAGTCAATCTGATCACATCTTGCAATAAGAAGCTATCATTTTGAGCTCATACTAGAAACAACATAAGTCTCATCAATTTCCTTATGCAGATAAGTGATTTGGTGGATGAGTCATGTAGAAATAGTTGCTTTATTGTAAATCGTAATCCAATTGAAGACATTGCGTACTGTTTGGGTGACCAATTGTATTAGTAATAAAATCGGTGCATTATTTTGTTGCAGTCTCTATGGGAGGTGCGGTTTCATTGTTTGTCGGTGCTAGCTTACTTAGTACAGTTGAGATAATTTACTACTTCACGATTCGTCAACTTGGAAGCTGTTGGCTGCAGTATACAAGAAACGCAGGCACGACAAAAATACATTTTAATGAATAGAGGTGCGGTTTTTTTTTTTTTTTTAAATTTGCATTTAAAAAAGTAAATTGTCATTATAAGGTAACAAGTGCTTATTAGTTAGTTAGGTCATGTATTGAAAAAATTGTATTAGTAAAGTTTTTCGCACACCAAATCCACAAATGTAATTAATTTTAACATTAGAGTGAGTAAGGACAACGTAGACAGTATATAATTTTGTCTGATTTACTCGCGGGTTTATAAAGTGAAGACCATGAAATTTGTCTTCTTTTGCTTCTCCACAGTCTTCTTTATGCCACGCCACAAGAATTTTTTTTTCGTAGCAGGAACCATTTTTTTTTATTCAAAAATATTTGATTAAATTATTAAATGTTTTATCCATGAACGAATGGTCCAAAAATTTCTTCTTACTCATCAGTGCTTTTATCTCATCGTACTATGAAAAAATTTATCACCGCAGGTCCTTTTAAATTTTTTTTCTTTGCAAATAGTTTCGTCAAGAAGCCTTTTCTTAGAGATTTCAAAGGTCTAGAAAAACAAAAAAATTGTACATTTAATAAATTATTATAAATTATGATGATGATTTTGAATCATCTCTACATGGTTAGTGCATCTTACCAAAATTAGATTAGTGATATATTCAGACTTGAAAAAAAAAATGAGAAAAACATTAGAACTTTAACTGGAAAATGGCTCTCGAAATGGCGCAGGCGCCTAAATATGCTAGGTTTGCTCAAAAATTGAGAAACCTCGGAACTCGGAACATTGGAATGTTTTGGAACTTGGCGGACCTGTGGTCCAGACCTGGAAACTTGCGACGTGATGGAATTTTTTAGATATTTTCCCCAAATTCAACGATAAAAAATTCATAAAAATCAATCAAGATATGCCATGCAATGCGACGCAGAGCTGTGCAATTGAAAGAATGGAAGATGCTTCTAAAAAAAGAAAAGTCACTTACATCAGGCAGAAACCCACTTTCATTCAGCTATTTTATTCTTGATTCAAAATGAAATCTTCTTGACGGCATATTCAAGAATGCTACTGCCTAAATCGTGTCACTTTTTTCTAATGAAATCCAAAAATTATGCTAAACAAAATTAATTACAGATGCTAGGACTTGATGAGTTTTTGGACTACCGCCCTCTTTTTGTGCCGTAGTATCTTGATTAATTTGGCGAGGATAGCTCCCTACTCTTAAATGGTGCCTGTCATTCTCAATAAGTTGGAGCTCTTTCAATTTAGTATGATTCCGTGCAACACCACTGTTGCGAAATAGTTGCTTGAAACGCTGCGCGCCGTGGTGGGTGAGGGCTACCAGCGCGACACGCGCATTGGCGCCTTCAAACCTAACAGGGATACTTCACGCATTGCGCATTGCGTGAAGTATCCCTGTTAGGTTTGTAGGCGGTAGTGCGCATGTCGCGCTGGCAGCACGCCGCTCCGCTCTGTGTTTGGCTCTAATATTTAAACTCGCGGAGTCAGCGTTTTTCAACGCATGATTTTGAAATGTTTGCATACTCTAAATCAATTATTCTTATTTAAATTGATGACAAAAAAAAATGTACGAAAGGAAAATATAATGAGTGTCTTTAAAGATTAAGGTGGGTTCCGTCAACTTTTATACCTCTGCAAGTTCGTTAGAAAAAAAAAAAAAAGGAGGGCAAAAACAACATGAATTTGTTATTAACCTTTGCTGAAGCGAATTTTCGTGATAGGCCGTTTGGCCTGATTGAGGACAATACGTTTAGAGATGTCCTTGACCTCACAGAAGGTGTAGACGAAGCTGGATCCAGCCGCGTGTGAGTTGACCCTTTCGTAATAGACCTGCGTCGCCGTGTACGAGTCCCTATTTTGGTAGCGCGTCACCTGTCGCTTCCGACCAACGTAATGATAGCACACTGCTTTCCACCTGCAAAAAAAAGTAAACGTAAAAAATTAATGAGTACTCACATCAACTACCACAGGTTTCGACTACCGCTCTCTTTTTGTGCCGAAGTATCTTGATTTATTTTGCGAAGAATGCTTCGTATTCTTATATAATGCCTGTCATTCTTAATATGTTGGAGCGCCTCTAATTTCGTATGATACTGTGCAACACCTCTGCTGTGAAATAGTTACTTAAGGCGCGGCGGCGCGGCGGTCGGTCAGCGCGAAACGCGCATTGTCGCCTACAAACCTAGAGGGATACTTCAAGCATTGCGCAATGCGCGACGACATATTATATGTATAATCACAGGATTGTAAATATCTATTGAAAGGCAGGTTACGCGGTTTTTTCTTTCCTCTTGAACGTTTCTCATATTTTCTCTCTAAATGGCTGCAAGCGACGGGACCATAACATCATTTTAAAAAATGCAAAGAGAAGACTAATCGAGCTTCCTATCGATGGAGAAACTGCAGAAATGCGTGTATTGGTTTGCAGCGTTACAGACTTGCCGTCGCGCGTTACTTATTACATGGAAAACCACTGAACGTCCTTTCTTGAGAACTTTGATGATTTTTTCTCTGTGTTTGAAGAATATTTCGTGAAAATTTCAAGCCACTATGTGCGTACGGTCTCCTTTTAAAAAATAAAATATGAGCGGAGATTTTGAGGAACCGCAACCGAAAAACGCATTTTTGTAGTTTCACCGTCGTTATTTTTACTTGCACCTGGTAATATTTGACAAAAAAATAATTGACCTCAAAATTTTGAGGGGTGGTCGGGCGAGATTTGATCGAGAGCTATAATTCTTTCACTTCAGAGAAAGACTTGTAAGCACACATGCCAACCGAAAAATATTCATCGGTTCTTGGTGAGACTGAGAATATTGAATGACCTTCGATTCAAACAAGGAAGCTTGATCTAGAATATCAGGCATTAGTCCAGCCTCTTCCAGAACTTCCTTCACATCATGCTTGGCCCATTCAGATTTTAACATTTTCTCGCAAATAACCGAATAATCAATCACTTAACAAATTACTACACCACAAAACAGAAAATATGAATAACACTTCGTGCTCCTTAAAGTCATCTTACATATACCGATTTGTTTTTATTATTTTCCACTTAAACTCCACGTACTAATTGTTTTTTTCATAAACGATGACGAAGGCGCGTCATCTACATTTAAAAAGAAACAAAAACTGCAAACTACATGAATTATTGGGTAAGAACCCATACCACCGGAGGAAAAATACTTTGACTGCAGGTTTGGCAACTAATAAGAAATCAGCTGTTATAGTCACAAAGTCGTTGCATAAGCATACTTGAAAGGCTTTATTTATGCAATTTAAATGTGTTAATCACCCCTTTAACTTAATGTCATTCAACGGTTGCATCATCATGACGTCTGGTGAGGCTTGTAGACGCCAGTGTTGTCAGTGACAGTTCATTATTTTGGCAAAACAAAAATAATAATGAAATTAATAAAAATGGAGTCGTGTTTAGCAAATACATTTATTTCGGACACAAAAGTATGATCAGTTTTGTCCTTGAATTACAATGAATTTTAATGAACGATTTCACAAACCAGTGAAGTTATTACTTAAATATGTGTTTCAGTTTTCAGTCAATAATCGGTAGGTACATTAAGAGCCGTCTACATGTTACATTTGGTTAGTTATAGTCCAGTCAATAGAGCACAAATAGGGGCTAAGTAGAGACAATTTCTGAGGAAACTTTCTGATATACTATTCTTATGTATTTTTCATCGCTGAATCCGAATTTCACATTTGCGAACAAATCTGAGGCGAGCCAAAGCCGCCATCTTGAAAAAATGGCCGAAATTTGCGTTTTTCGGCCGAAAACCCGAAATAACTCGTATATTATTGAAATTACGGCAAAAGTAGTTATTTTCTAAATTAAAGTACATAAAATTTCCATTAAAAAGAGTCCAAGATGATTAAGATCGGATGATAACAAATGCCGCTACAGCGTTGCAAAGTTTCAGGCAAGTATTGAGGTTGAGCAATTTTCGTAACATTCCCTGCAAAAAGAGAGCTTTCAAGGTAATTAATCATTAAATCGTAATAAGTGTAAGTATGAATTATAAAAGGAGTGCAATTTTGAGTTCTTGACTTTCAAGAACGGCAGTGGATAAGGAGGGGGGGGGGGGGGTCCGGTATGAGCGCAGCTGCAGGGTCCTCCGTTCCTCCCCCATTTTCATGGCCCGGGTGCGCCCGGTCGGCCTTCGTTCCCCGGTTATCAGTTTTTCTGTCCTCCACAGGCACCTTTTCCGGAGGAAAAAAACTTGATGTGCCTACGTATAGGTATATTCGCTGATAACAACAATAGCTGCCACCAAGCCAAAGAGACAGGCACTGCTAGCTTGTCAAAAATATAATAGTGGGTCTAAATTTTGAGTCCGTTAAGTTTAAGCGCGCCGACCGCTGTAATCCAATCAGCAGTATGAGGAGTTTAATTTGAGTTGAAAACGATGTTGTTCCAATAAACCCTCTCTTATTATTTCGGAGTTATTAAAAAATCAGATGAGGAGCTTCAAAATTTTTAGTCGCACGAACTTCCACCCAATCCACTCTCGCTATTTACCGCAGCAGATGTCATGCGTAAAGTTACTATGTTCACATTTTATAATGCATTTACACCATGTCATGGTTCCCCCTTCGCCTCATTGCCTCTTGTTCCATCCTCGTCAATCTCTTCCTTTCACTGCATGTCATAGTCATTGTCCGAACATTCAGCGTCTTCTGGATCATCTACGTCATCCCCTTCTTCTTCTTCTTAAAAGTGCGTCATATTGACTATTTTCGCACGAGCCATGGCAATACTCGCATATAAGACTGCAATGAAGGCCTTCCTTCCAAAAACCGCGGGCGCCGCGACTTTCTTCAATGCACTTGCACGAGATCTTGCTTAAAATTTCGCCCGTAGCGGGATTTTCCAAGGTGATGATGGGGATGAGGCCATTTCTGCCATTCTACCACCCCCCAGTCACACGCGTATTTCTTGATGATCATCCATTGCTATGTGCTTGAGGATAGGAGCATGAAATGTGGCAGCATCCTCTGAAGATGGAAGACAAGCGAGATTTTGTACATCGTAGAAAAAAGTCCGTACATAGCTTTCATACCTAAATTCAGCCAAAGTTTTTTTTCTACTCACCCTTGTAGCCAAACGATCCGAGTAAAAATTATTTTCCTGCTTTACAAATTTCTTCTTGCTTTAAGGCTGATTTTTTAAGCATCTGAGTTGGCTGAGTGGTTCTCCAGGGTTGCTAAAAACTTAACTTTGGCTTGTCTGAAGAGTGGTGATATTGTGTCACACCCACTAATGGCATGAATGAACAGTACGTGTTCGGCTTTCACTTCATTTTGAAGGCTGCCTCGGTTGAAAAGTATTTAAAGAGTCTCACCTTTGCCGGATTTTAGAGGGAAAGCATTTTTGACGTTACGTGACTGAGCAGTAAGGAGGACAAGACGATCAATATATTTTCCTACAATGACAACAATTTCGCCCTGTTTTGCCGTTTCCAAGGCCTTTGAAACTATTTGATTGTGTCAGTGACCTCTTCTGCTTGAAACACAGACATGGTTTCAGCCCTGAAACGTTTCATGAGCCTTTGGATCAAACGGGATTTGTTTTTGCCGCTTTTCAGAAAATTTGCTCGTGATGTTACTGGGACCATACTTTCATGGAATTTTATTTCCACTGATGAAGCTTGTCCTCTTCGCCATGTTCCAGGTCTTTTCGTGCTGCATCTTATAATATCCTTGGGATAGCCGCCGAAAACGATCACAGAATTAGCGGAACATACTTCGATTTTACGTAGGACACGTGGTTGTTGCATCTTGATGAAAATGCCTCATTTTGTCTCCAAATCACTCGATGGAGCAAAAAACGGACATCTATGACATAAGTAGGATTCTTGTCGTCAATTTTATCTACACACCGTGTAAATGTAAAAAACATATCATAAAATGTGGAATTCGCATGCCGTCTGCTAAGTTCAACAAAAGGGTAAAGGGTGAGAGTACGACAAAAAATGTTGAGGTTCCTAATCTGATTTTTTATTAGCAGTTATGCCCCGAAATAATAAGAGAGGTTTCATTGGAATAACATCGTTTACAACTCAAATTAAACTTCTAACCCGGAGAACGAAGGCCGACCGGGCGCACCCGGGCCATGAAAATGGGGGAGGAACGGAGGACCCTGCAGCTGCGCTCATACCGGACCCCCCCCCTCCTTATCCACTGCCGTTCTTGAAAGTCAAGAACTCAAAATTGCACTCCTTTTATAATTCATACTTACACTTATTACGATTTAATGATTAATTACCTTGAAAGCTCTCTTTTTGCAGGGAATGTTACGAAAATTGCTCAACCTCAATACTTGCCTGAAACTTTGCAACGCTGTAGCGGCATTTGTTATCATCCGATCTTAATCATCTTGGACTCTTTTTAATGGAAATTTTATGTACTTTAATTTAGAAAATAACTACTTTTGCCGTAATTTCAATAATATACGAGTTATTTCGGGTTTTCGGCCGAAAAACGCAAATTTCGGCCATTTTTTCAAGATGGCGGCTTTGGCTCGCCTCAGATTTGTTCGCAAATGTGAAATTCGGATTCAGCGATGAAAAATACATAAGAATAGTATATCAGAAAGTTTCCTCAGAAATTGTCTCTACTTTACCCCCTATTGACTGGACTATTAGCTGAGAATGGTTGTTACCCGCCTGCTCAATAGCAAATGTCCCACAATGAAGTCATCTGAGGTACTTCCAATTATTATAAACAAGTCAAATTATTGAAATTTGTTATTTTAGAAGAAAAAAAAATCAAACGCAGTTAGGTTAGGTATAGCAAGGACATGCATATATAGTCCTAAATCTACTTATGACTAGCTAGATCAGATGTGATACAATTTTAGTTACGTGATGAATTAGTAGTTCCCATAGTTCTTCTACACCTTTGGATCAATGATGAAGTTCCATCCATACTTTCTCTATTTTGGGGCCTTTTTACATGAAAGCATGCCTGATGTGTCGAGAACCTATTTGACCTAATTAAACGGTACGTAAACTTTTTTATAGAGTGGGTTTTTATTTTCTTCATCCGAATTTTTAGAGTTCGCCCTTACCAAACATCTTGACCGACTCTCACAATGAATCGTATAGATAAAGATACACAACATAAATTAATTAATAGGATTTGTGTCGCAAAATATGCTCGATCCTTCGCCCCACCGCGAAATGTTTTCCACGCGATGGATAAACTGGGCCGACCTCAGAATTGTATTTTGATAATTTAACATTATAGATTAGCTATAAATGTTCAAACGCGAAGTTGCTACGTCCAACAGTGACGGAGATACTGCTAATCGAAAAGCACGGCGTATGACGTTGCATGGTGTCAACGATCATGGTGTTAACAAACCCAAAATCTGATCGCACAGAGTCAAGAATTGTTGACGTCGCAATGGGCAACGCAGAAATGGGCCCTGATCATGGTGTCAACCAACAAAAAAATATCTTCCTTATGAGTAAAATTAAAAAAAGTAAGTATAAGTACAGGAGAGTTTTGGGGCACGTATCGTTAGATTAGGTTAGTTTAGGCCAGGTACGGTTAGACTAGGAAGAGGTAAGGTTCAAGTTAGGTAGGGTAAGGTCGGGGAAAGTTAAGGTTAGGTCTCGTACGTAATGTAAAATTGGGTAAGGTTGTTGTTAGGTTAGGTTAGGTTAGGTTAGAGTAAAAAACACAAGAAAAACAAGACTTGAAATTTGAAAGATGTTGTAGAGGGGAGTTTCAAGTTTCCTTGAAGTCGTGTCGTGATCGTTGACACCGTGATCATCACTATGAGAGTCAACATTTTTTTATTTTTGGATGAACATGGTGTCAACAAAAACTTAGAAAAACTGTTTGTTGACACCGAAATCGTTGACACCATGCTACGTAATCGTCATTCACCGCGGTTGTGCATACCACCGTAGTACCGTGGTGTGCGTAACATTGTCCCATTACATTACTACCACGTTTGTTTCATGAATCAGTGAGACACACATTATTTTGTACTGGTTCCTCGGCGTAAAACACGAATGAAACTTAGGTATAAGAAATCATGGTATGCACTACCAAGGCGGATGACGTCACACGCCCTGCTTTTCGACGAGCAACACCTCCGTCAAAATTTAATATTAGACGTTTGGACAGATCATATTAGAATTTATTTGGTAACCTGGGGCAATCAAAATATGATTATTTAAGTAGCACAACTGACTCATTTGCCCAAATATTCATTATTCTGAAGGTACGTATGTCAAGTAGTTTCTCTTAAAACACTTGAATATTTACCGGAAAAATTGCATTAAGAAATAGTTTGTCTCAGCTTTGGTCTCGCACAACGCAATAAATCAGAAATAAGCTTATTTTTTTTAGAACCGGATAATGCATCTTACGCAATCCTTTTCATAGAATGGATTTGCTCAAATTTTTCATGTAACACCCGCATAATCTTAAAATATGCCACAAGAATATTAATTAACTCGATTTATCGTTACCAAATTTCTCAATTACATTATTACATTAATACTTGACGCATAACCAACTTTTTCATTTGTGAAGGGAATCGCATTGTGGCACAAATGCAACAAATAGTTTATGATTGATAGTTTGATAGTATGACTGAATAAGTTATGTTTTGACTGATTTATTCCCAGGTGAAACCAGGCAACGATGGTGAAGGGTGATCCTTTTTTTCTGTACATTTTGACAAGTTGTATAGTCAATGGCGTGTACTGTCTCCTCACACAGAAAATTGCACATCCTGGTGGAAACAACCAAATCGACGAGAAGACTGCGGCCAGTCATAGATTCAAAAATTGGAACGCTTCATTAAAGGAGGCAAAAGTAATCCCAGATGTGATTTCGGCTGAAGTTCCTCAACCGTTAAAAGTAATTCAATATCTACCATTGGTTGAATTTTGTAAAGGCGAATTAGACTCCAATTTGAAAATATTATAATACTATAACTGAGGATGCATGGATTATTTTACAAAAGATTATCATTTATCTCATTAAATAAGCCGAAAATATTAGTAAAAGGCAGACTTACGAGACCTTAGTGCAATCCAAACATATATAACGTTTGAGGGATAAAAAAAAAATCAATAATTTTAAATTTGAAGAATTTGCACTTACCAGAGACTGGCTTTCAGAGCTTATAAATTAAAATGAAAATTCTCTGGACGTCCCCCTGAGCGTTTTCATCCTCATTCACGGTGAATGTTGGTTTCAAATTGTTAAAGTTAGAAACTATACTGCGCAAAATTATTATTTGTAAAACAATTTTAATCACCACCTGCCATCATACGATAAGTCCCTCCCTACTCCCTAGCTTGTATGGCAATTTCCATTCATTTATTTACATTTTAACAATATTTTCATTTAAAGCTCTTAATGAACATTATATGATGAAGCTGGCTTGATCTATTTCCTTGCGTAAGATAACTTTTGTTATATTTTGCACTAAGGCTGGAAAAATGATAAATACATTTATTTCTATCATTTCAGGTTGAATACATGGATGATAACATTGAATTTGGAACTTTAGTGGAATATAATCCGATGAACGAACAGCCTTTCAGTTTAGACTGGGAATACGAAAATAAAGAATTTTACACTATCGTAGTCTCCGGTAAGTGCTGCAAAAAGTTGTAAAACTGAAAACTTTGTTTAGCATGTAAAAATACAAATTTATGACGGTCATCTATACTCCTCTTGATATTGACAAATATTCAACAAAAAAATCAAGCTTGAGAATTATTGTAATTCAATTTTAGCATTAAATGTCATGCAAATGAGACATTTTGCATAACGAACTCCGTTCAAGAAAATATTTTAAATGAAGATGGATTATTTCAACGGCAATCCCATACAACAAGGACTCGAAATTTTTTTTTCCAGATAAATTTGGAGGAAAACTTACTAGATCTTTCAAAATATTCTACAAAATCAGCATCTTGAATTAATTCGTTCTATACCTATTTGAAAAGGAAGATTAGTGACCCTCGCAATTATATGAAAAATGGTATTTCTGACTCTTGACAACGTGTGAAAGATTTAAGTGGATGTAATTTGCCAATTGGGTATATTCAAACAGATCCTGACTTTCCTGATCCTAAAAAGCCATTGCGAAAAGAGTATTTGCACTGGATGGTAACAAACATGGAAGAAGGATTCATCAGAGAAGGGAACGTGATAGCTCCGTATGTGCCGCCATCAAAGAAACATCTCGCAACTTGCTTTGGTAAACGTTTTCAATATCGACCTCAACTTTTGGCTAAATAAATAAGATTGTTATTGATTTATTGATTGTGCAGGGAATTATATTCACTAACAACTTACCTAATCACAGAAAATGCGGTGATTGTTTCCGGTTTTTTTTTTTTTGGGGGGGGGGCTAAGAGATAGTCTTAAAATGACATAGGACATTTCTTGGACATATTTACAATAGAATGATCAAAAGAGGAGGGCATAGATTCGACAGACATGAATCGGTCGAAAAATAAAAGCGTGAATCGATCGGAGTGAACCAATCGACACCAATTCGATAGACAAATTATTTAAAAAAAAAAAAAAACGTTGTCGATTCGATAAACACTGATTTGATCGACTAAATTTGATTGATTTGACACGGGTTTGTCGATCGATTCACGGTTTTATTCTTCGACCGATTCACGTCGATCGAATCCAAACCCCCCATTTGTTTAACATTAGCAGTTTACCCGCGCTTAGCACGGGGAATTACGTTACGGGTTTAATCATTATTTAATTACTTCTAAATGATCAGTAAATGAAAAAAAAATCGAGGATGATTGTAGGAAGCCAAGAAACACAAGTTCTCCTTACTGCGTGTCTCGCGTCCTTTATAACTCAGCTTCAATAGCCGTAATTGCAATATGATCTGAGAGCACGAATAGTTCCTTTCGTGATTTTGTCAATTCTGCTCCGTCCCGGCAAGGAACATACGTTGGAAACGCCCTGAGGATGCTCGAAAAATCTCCGTCCCACTCACACGCTTTCATTAAACCAGAAAAATCACCGCTACATACTACAATATTTCCGCGGGTTTTGCATCTACAAAAATCTTAGCTGCCGTGTAAACATCAAACTTCATTAGGGCGCAAAAATTCAAATCTCCGCGATGAGCAATTCCGGAGATCATCGGTGAATAAGGGATTGGTCAACTTAACTCGCATTTATAAGTAAACATTCTATCTTATCAAAACGCAGCTTGCAACAGATAATAATAATTACTGCACGTCGATTATTTTTTGTTACACCTACCTGAAATGAAGGCGCATTGCAGTCATCAAATTTTGTGGATTTTTTTTCAATGTATCTACTTTTTTCGTCTTTGTTAATGTCACACGGGGTGGTTTTATTTAACGGCTGTAGAAATAGTCTTAATACGTTTTGCCAACTGAATTTCTAACGAGTTTTGTTCACTTCCAACGAGGCTTTTTATTACTGACTAAAGCCCTTTGCCTCCCGTTTCCTCTTTTAAGTTAAGCGTAAAATTTGATTTTGACAACAGGAACATTGAAAACTGACTTTCCATTGCGTTAATTTCTTTTTCCGGTAAAGTTCAAAGAGGTATAATGTACAAATAAATAACGTGGTATTTCAATTATTTGTTTGTTAAGAAGTTCATTCTGCTGTTGCTAACGGTATACGTTTTGCAACTTATGAGAAAAATTGGAAGATCATACGTTCATTAAAATCCTCTTGGGTCAAATGGTTCACACTCGATGATTTTTTATGTTTTACAGGATTGCATCGAATAGTTATAGTTCTTTATAAGCAACTTAAAGGAAAGATAAACGTTTCGCCCGACCTATATACGTAAGTATTTTATAAATACTATTTTTATAAAATTAGTCAAAGTTAAGATTTATCGTAATTTTAAATGATTTTGATACATTTTCAATTTAAATGAGAATAGGTACTTAAAGATGATACCATAAGTGTAACTCATGGTATTTATGAGAGGAATAATTTGTTCTATGAAATTTTAAAACCATCTAGTGCTAAAAAAAAAAAAAAAAAAAAAAAAAAAAAAAAAAAAAACCAGCTCTCTTACTTTAATCATTCCTGCCGATCCAAGAACATTTAACATTTAAAACGGATGGAAATCATCGAGGCAGAAATCTTTGAATTTTACATAAACCTAAATGAATGAAAGTTATAAGCGTAGTCAATTCCATGTTCATTCCTGCCGTCCTCGACTTTGTCTGAAACACAACCGTGAAGATATCTGGTGCGGGTGGTCTGAGACAGAGACACCCTGTGATAACTCGAAAAGCACGACTATGATAAATGATTTAAATACTTTACAAGATACCACAATTTGAGCGCAATTCGCCTATCTCGTCAAATGAAGGCGAAATAGGAACACATTTTTGTGGCACCCATAATGTATCATTATAATGGGCCTGTTGCAAACTTTTGCTAGAGCAAAAATAAGAGTTGGTTCTTATAGAAAGTGGCTCAAAAATCACGGTGAGCACATCAACAAAGTCTGAAATGCACTCCTAACTTCACAATCTGCGTGAGAAATTCACGTTTTTTTGAGCCTCCCGCTTCAAGAACGATACTACGGCACAGTTTCGTGCGTTTCATTTCGTTAAAGGAGTCCTCCCGTTCAACCCTTGCGTACTAGAATGTTTTGCAATACTCGGCATAACCGACGCTATCAAGACGGATCTTTATCAACGCGAGGAAAATATGAATGTAAACATGCCAGGTTGATAACAAATGGCTATAGAATTTCGTCCCGGCACATGAGTTTTGGCCAGTTTTGACGGATTGGCGTCGGCCATGTTGAATATCTTGCAGTGTCCTACTGTACAGAGGTTGGAGGGAACGACTCCTCTTACGAAATGTTCACCTGTGCCGTAGTATCGAATTTGAAGCGGGGAGCTCAAAAAAAACGTGAATTCCTTACGCAGATTAAGAAGTTAGGAGTGCATTTTAGACTTTTTTGATGAACTCACCGTGATTTTTAAGCCATTTTCTACAAGAAACAACTCTTATTTTTGCTCTAGCAAAAGTTTGCAACAGGCCCATTGTAGATTGTTTTGCTTCAACTATGTATAATTGTAATGACTTATTGTTTCGCTTTAATTTTCAATCCTCCACATTAAATTTTCTTGGTTTTCAGACCGCCAAATGATCCTGACGTCGACGATGTTGAACCATTTAACCGTGAAAAATTCTCATCCAAATGTTTCGCAAAAGAGCATAATTTGGCTCCTTTAGCTGCCAATTATTTTACAATGCAAATGGACAATCTGCCAGAAGAATATGTACGATGACTGAGATTTAACATCAAGTTCAGCAACAAGTGAAAAATTCAAATTACAGTTTCAAAACTTGGGAACATAGTGCAAAGATGTTGACACGACATGACTATGCAAGGCGTGACGAAGCAAATAAGGTGCAGAACTGCAAAGATCTATAGAGTTTTAATTATCTCGAATTTCATCCTAGTATTTGCAATAATCACATCTTCAAGTTCGGAAACAACTCCTGTTCTCCATTATGTATAGATGCGTTTTTCTAACCAATGCGTATTATTGTTTGGCATTATCCCGACGAAAAAAATCAGTAATCATCATTGATTAGGATTCATATAGAATTGTAAGAATATACTGCATGTTTGCCCTTCTCTCCTAAAATTTTTTAAAGAAAAACACACTGCGAATATTGAATATCAGCACATAACTTTTGTAGAAAAATGTGTAACAATGACTCCGAATTTTGCGAATTCAGCAGGTGTCGGAAGTATGAATCATGGGGAATTGTCAGAAACGACAATATTCTGATTTTGATTCAGAAAAATCAGAAAAAAAAATCAGAATTTGAAATAAAATCAGAATTTAAATTAAAATCAGAATTTAAATTAAAATCAGAAAATAAAATCAGAATTTGAAATAAAATCAGAATTTAGAATAAAATCAGAAAATAAAATCAGAATTTGAACTAAAATCAGAATTTAGAATAAAATCAGAAAATAAAATCAGAATTTTGTCGCTATACTCTTCTCTTACAATGATACATATGAGCTCGACAATTTTGTGCGGTGCCAACTACTCTCAGAACCCGGCTGTAATTTAAACACCATCAAGAACGGCTTTAAGTGGTCGATGCCCACAAAGCTTGAAGCTCATTGGTTAGAGCATAACGAAAGCCCACCCATTTCAATACATCATACTCTATCAAAACTGTGGAATTGAGTGACCATTTATAACTCAGAACGTTGGGAGGGACTCAGTACTTATTCCCAAGTTCATGCCCCCCTGCCATCGCTTCATTGACCAAAAAATTCGTATTTTCATAAAGTTTTGAAATAATAGTGTAGAACTTTAGGTCTACAAAAGGTAGACGAGATAAGAAAATCGTACTGCGAAATAATACTTTTAAACCGCACGTTTAGTGTGAAGAATCAGTTTTCAATAGCGTGAAATGACTCTCAAAGATAACACCATTAATACTATATTCTGCTCCATAAACCAACAAATGAAAGGAACATAAAAGAAGGAATGGATACATCAATTTTCAGTCTTATTATGACTTTTTGTCGCAAAATATGCGGATCATCTGATCAGCTGCGAAGGACTGGTGAATAAATACAATATAAGTCCATCTCTTTTTCAAAGGAAAGTGTGTATATGCTTTCCGAGCAACCCCTATTTCTCGATGCGGAGTGACTAAATTAACCACCATCAAGGGCAGCTGAATGATGAGAACTCGGCCACCTGTCGGTTGATTACAATCATGGCCATTAAGTGACTTCGTACTTCACCGGTAGATATCAACATGTTAGTGTTGCCAGGATTTGGACGGATCTATAACACATCGTAATTTTTCCCTCGCGATACTGGGGTGGTGATTTATTCTTAATCGATAAAGAAGAAAAGTAACGACTTAACGGAAAACATCTCAATATTTGCGCTTCAGTATCGAGATCAAAATATGTACGGCACTGCTCGACTTGGGCTGTTTAAGGCCTAGGTACACACGGCGATTTATCGCCGCGAGTGAAAGACGAACGCCAATGAAGAGCTTTGATTTCGATCCATTGACTTCGATGTAAAATCAAGGCTCTCCATTGGCTTTCGTCTTTCACTCGCGGCAATTCATCGCCGTGTGTATCTAGGCCTTTAGCCGCTAGTCTTTTGATTCGTTCTCCAGGCAGGTGCGGTATTTTTCGATAAGAGACAAATTTTCCTCTGTGTCTTAGACGCGGCTGTGATATGGTCCTTCCGTCATGTTTACAGGAATATCAATCTCATTCTTCTTTGCATGGTCTGCATTTTATCACAGAAGAGAATAGACACTGAGTGGAAAGGTAATTGCCCAGTTTCATACTAATAAAATAATATAATCATAGAATTTTAAACAGCTACAATTAATTACTTAGAGACATTAATCGCTCACTCATTTTCCAGATAACTGTAACGTAACATTGAAGGCAGGGTAGAAATATAAAATTCTCGCACGATATAAAATGTGATGTTTACAAAGGTCTTGTCGAATGCTAAAAGAATAATAAAAAAAAATGATGAAAAATAAAAAGCCCATTCTTTATACAATTTAAAAATATATAACCCAAGCTGGGGTTCTCCAATCTCTCCATTGTTTTTTGCCCTAAATTCACCGCAAACAGTACCATAATTAATATAAAATTTGGGTTGGACTGTATTTTACTTCCTAAATGAACCAAAAGTAACACAAGAACACAAATCTTTTCATCGGTGTGCGTTTTTCCTATGAAAAAATACAATGCCTTGTTTTTCATCACATCTAATGGTTCATTTTTCAAAACATTCGATTCATTATTGATTCAATTCAATTATTTATTGCTCTATTTTACAGTAGTGTTTACAGTATACTTATTACATGTAGAACTAACAGAAACGTTGATACTTTCTATGTGTGCATGCACGCGTCAGTATCCTTACCAGTGGCGTGGTGTGGATTGCGATAGATCGATTGTTATGCCCTTTAAACCTATAGAAAAGGATCGATAAACAGGGTGTTCGTTGCAAACACCTGAATAATCGATTGTTTACCATAGCTTCAAATGGGGAAATATCGATATATATCGAATCACACCACGCCACTGATCCTTACCCGAAATATCCGCGCTCATAGAGCTCAAGGGTTGTCAAGTGAAACCCGGTAAGATAAGCGAGTTTAGCCCAAACGCTTACATTTCCTACAACTATTATCGACCATTGACATAAGGTGCACACAATACTTAAAACCGTCAAACTAACCATTGTCTTAGCTTTTATTTTAATGCGTTAACTGAGGATTAACGATTGAATTGGGATGATATCATTGCTCCAAAGTAAAATTTCAGGACTTTGGAGAGTTGGACCATTCAATTATTATTAAACTAAAGAGAACATATGACAAAGTGCGAGCCTTTTTTAAAAAGCTCAAATGTCTACCACTTATGACTCTTGAGCGCAACCACTGAATATTGATACGCCGCCGTCATAAGCGTTCTGGACCACCATGTTGTTGTAGAAATAAAAAGGAGCCCGTAGAGACATATGAAATTAACTTGTTGCCAAAACAGTCCATGAAACATTATCTCCTGATTTTGTACAATATTGGTAAATTTTTTTCCGCACTTTCAAAAGAGAATTCCTGTTTGTCCAAAATTATAAGGCATTCATGATCTAAAATTGTAAAATTGTTGTATGTTCTAAGCCGCAACGTTTTTCTGTAAACAAAACAAAACAAACAGATTCTTATCGTCTGGCAGAGACTTGTCACTATGAGAAAGTACCTGCACATTAGTTACGCATGAGTGACTTTTAAATACCCTATAAAAATTCTAATAATTCGATTTTTTCAATCACTGTATTCGATGCCCAAAGTGCGAAACCAAGTATCTTCGTTTGCAACGTTGCGGACTTCCTGACATACTTCATTTTTTCTTTGGCAAACTATTCAGCTTAATTTCTTGCTTTTCCCTCTATTAGTAGAATATTCTGTAAACATTTTAAACTAAGTTGGCGTGTTCCTTTTCTTAAAAATGAGAGTGGAATCTTTGAAACATCACAATGGAGATCCTTGGTTTTGCAGTTTGGCCATTGATGTAATGCAAGTTCAAGATTAGCTTAATATTTCAAACGACGTAATGAAAGTATATACCTTAATTGCATTAGTGCTTACTAATAACATCCAAATGAAATAAAAAAATAGTTGGCTGTAAAAATCCCCCTAGAATTCACCGCATTAGTAAAAGCTTGAATCTCACGACCAAATGACCTCGACGGATGAAATTCCTCCACTCATCTACGTATGAGTCAGAATTGTGCATGTTTCTAGTACAGTCTATTAAATGAGAGAACTTTATCGGAATGATAAGTTTAGTTTGAGTTCTACCCTTGACGATAATAAACCATCTTTGGAATCGAAGAGACATGCTTTACTTAGCCACTTTCAGTCGGAAGAAAGGAACCTCCTCACTTTTACGAACTTCTTCCTAGGTAAATCTACACAGAAGTTCGAATCCGATCTGAATAATTATGTTTTCCGTATATTTCGAAGGTGTACATGCATACTCGGGTGGACGTACCATTCTATAATGCGGACGCATCAAACGCGTTAATCCTTCAAAGTGCACAAACACACATGGACTTCAGCATAAGCCTAAAAGAAACACTCAACGATGATGAGGTGGCTTCGGTGAGCATCAAGCAACGAAAATGTCGCTTCGCTGAGGAGAACGCGTAAACTGTGAGCGACCGATACAGTTTCAGCGCCCTGCATTATCAACTGTTGTCGCAACAGGCAACTTGAGCTTTGCAACTGTACCTCTCACCTCATTCCTAAGTCAAGTACAATTTGCGTATGCCATTTGTTAAGTCATTAAGATAAGAGACATTTTTCTGTCGCAATCAAAGTTGACTTGGAGATTCTTATCGTAAAAGAATCAGATGGAGACTGATTTTTTTTATGATTTAAATTTATCGGAAAAAACATTCTTTAAAATATTAGATACTAAACAGTAGTTTTACACACTGAGTACAATACATTGAAAGCCAGAGGCAAAATATTTAGCCACTTAAAATCAGAGATTAGTATTGCTAACCACAAGAAAATGAGAGTCCCCTAGAAAAACTTCTGCCCCACCCGTTTCTATTATCCGTTGTTGTGGTCAAGGAGAGTCTGTAATTGAACCTATAGTTTGTATGAAAATGTGGATGTATTTTAGCATGAGTGTTTGAATCATTTGATTGGCACAAGAATGACAATCAAAATTTAAAATATACGGATTAATCCACCTAAATGACCTCAAAAGTGCACGATGCATAACCACACAAATAGTCGGCACCAATAAATGCTTAGAGTTGTCTCTTAATCGAGGATTCAAAGAGGATCTACCTTTCGGATGAGATACTCATAACAAGGCCCAAAATAGACTTTTTATTTCTTGCCAGTAGGTTAAAAAAAAAAAAAAAAATGAGCTCAAGCTTTATCATCGATAAAAACAAAACATCATGGTCAAGAGCCTCCATTTCATTTGTTTTTTTGTGCTTTTCCAACTCTTCTGGCCAGTGGCGTGGCGTGAATTGCGATGTATCGGTTGTTATGCCATTTAAACCTATGGTAAAGAATCGATTATTAAGGTTTTCCCTGCGAAAACCCTGTTAATCGATCATTTTCCATAGGTTCAAACGGCATAACAATCGATGTATCGCAATTCACGTCACGCCACTGCTTCTGGCACGTTTACGTCAAAAGTTATCATTTTTGGATCCACTTTTAATCGTTTGAGGGCTCCTACTCATACATCTATGATAAATATTTTCCCTTTTCAACGAGAGCTCGCAAATAGACTTGGATGAAACATTAAGGTCATATTTTTCAGCATATCTCGGAGAAATATTGGCAGATTATGGAGTTTTCATATTGGTGTGCCCTTTTAAAATATGCAAAGAAAAACTTGCAACGTCGCAAATTGAGGTATGAATGTTTTTGTCCTCGCCATCGATGATGAGAAAATGTGTCACTGCACAAATGCCAGCGTGTAATTTCGGGAGAAAATAGGTGGAGATCGTGATCTCCTGCCGTCAAGTTGAAGCGACACTTTGGAAGGCGCTCTGAGCAACTATTCCGCCACAGAAGTATTGCACAGTATCAGTCGAAATTGAAGGCGCCTCAACGCAACTTGACTAATATCGCTCACCACTATGCTGCTGTGCTGAGGAAGAACGCCGCATGATAATTTAGGCGATGACATATGTCCTTCAATAAATAACGATTTTACCGGAAAGATTGTTAATAATTTCCTAAAAATCTTTCAGACAATTTTGCCCGCAATTTAATTTAAAATTTCTGAAAATTTCAAGGAATTTTTCTAAAAATACAAGTTTTGTCCGGGGAAATGGCATCTTTCTAATGTTCATACGGCGTTCTTCCTTAGCACGACAGAATGTACATTCCTACTAATCTTAATAAGTTACGCGGCTCCTGTTTGATCGATTTTTGTGAAACTTGGTGCAAAGTGGTACTTTTTGACGTAAATGTCGATATTTCCGTCCGATTTTTACAAATCAGAAATTCAAGATGTCAGTGACTTAAAACGCTATCTTGGCACAATTGCTGAATTGCAAAGGATTGCAAGGCAGTAACATTTTCACCGTTTTTGTTTCCTTTCCTTAAAACCCGCTTGTTTTGACACATAAATTCAAGTTAAAACATTCACAGTGGACTGTAATTGGCATTTGGCAGTGCACCAGTGGCACAAAGAAACTATTTTCGTATTATTTGTAAAGTTGATGCACGATTTTGTTTCAGTATCCATGGGAGGTGCAGTTTCACTATTTGTCGGTGATAGCTTACTTAGTGCAGTCGAAATAATTTACTATTTCACGATTCGTCAACTTGGAAGCTGTTGGCTGCAGATGCAAGACACACAGACACGACGAAAATAGATTTTTTTGATTAGAGCTGCGGGTTTCGTTTTAAGGTTCACATTAAAATGAGTAAACTGGCATTATTTATGCACAGAATGCTTATTGATCCGTTAGATTAATTTTTTTTAATAAAATAGTGTAAGTATAGTTTTTTTCTCACCAAATCTACAAAATGTTTAAAAAGCTAATTGTCTTTCACGTGGAGTGCAGTAATATGGCACGTAACATATACTATGAAAAAAAATTACTTAGCTACCTAAAATTAATTTTAACATTGGAATCAGTAAGGACAGCGTAGACAATGCACATTCTTAGCTATTTAACTGGCGGGTTTATACAGTATAAACCATCAAATTCGTCTCCTGTCTAGTATCCCTCATCTTCTTTTGGCCCCGCCTCACGATTTTTTTTTTTTTTTTTTTTTTTTTTTTTTTTTTTTTTTTTCTCTTTTTTTGTAGCAGAAACCATTTTATTTTTACATAAATTGTTGATAAAATATTTAAATGTTTTGTCCATGAACTAACGGTCCAAAAATTTCCTCTTCCTCATCAATGCTTTTATCCCATCGTGCTATGAAGAAATTAATTGCTACAGGTCCTTTCAGATTATTTTTCTTTGCAAATAGTTTCGTCGAAAAGCCTTTTCGTAGAGATTTCACAGGTCTGGAAAAACAAAACAAAAATTTTACGTGAAATAAATTAGAGTAGGTATCATCTCAACATATTTAGTGCATCTTACCAAAAGGAGGTTAGGGATATATTCAGACTTGAAAAAAGTTAAGAAAAACATTAGTTTTTCGACTAAAAAAAAATGCTCTCGAAATTTTTCGGTCTAGTCGGATCAAAAGATAATTTCAACACTTTTCAACGAACACTGATTTATACTAAAAGTATACATAGTTACCTTCCTGTGACAAGCTGTTGATGAGAGCTCGAAGTAAAGTTTGTATGGGGCATAGCCTGATTGGCCAACGGTGTGGTAAGGGCTCATCAGTATTCGCTTTGAGCTCACCACTTTCATCTAATTGGGAATAGAACATTAAATGATAAAGCCTCCTAACCTGATAATAAATAGCTCATGAATAATTTACTTACATATGGCTAAGCTTGATTTCATCGTATATTTTGTCTTTTTCCTCTTGCTTGAAAACGAAAAATATGAATCGATGGAAACCTGAGAAAAATGAGAACAAATGTGTCACTGAAAGTGCAGAGAAGAGCGTAATAAAATATAGTGAGCTGACAAACGTACTCGTTGGACGTCATTCTTTCTGTTCTAACTTTTGAGAGTTTGGTAACACTGAACTAAAGAAAATGATTCTACAAAAAATAATTTATTTTTAATCAACTACCTGCAATGTTTTTTTTTTTTTTAAATAAAACTGGAATTTCTTTGCGTAAAATACTTCCCTCCATGCTTTCAAGTTTTTCAAGACTTTTTCACAGCATTTTCTTGGTATTCTCAAGATTTTGAATTATAGTACTTCGGATTAATGAGCCGAGTATGCTCTATAACGTGCAATAGCCATATAATTAAGAGGCATGATACATTTCTAATTCCGATTTTCCCCACCAATCTAACATTTCAAAATTAACCAATCGGGTTTGCCAAACTTATCATGAGATGATCCGATCGAATTAGATCCCAGGAGAATTAAAATGTTTGGATAATTTCGGACTTTTCACAAGAAATAAAAGGATATTCGCAATGAAGCATGCCAGTACCCTTCTTTCTAACAAATTAAAATATTTTTTTTTTTATGTAAGAATTATGAAAATAAACGGATTCTTTCGATCTTAGAGGGAAAAGAACCGGCCCTGGCAAAATATCAGAGTGACCAAATCGATTCGATTCTTTCAAAAATCGATTCACCACCAATTACTGTCGTAGATCGTGAAATTCCCTCATGTGCTATACTTACTTACAATATATGTACAATCTCTGTAAATGAAAATGATCATGTTGATGGGTGACTTAACAACGCGCCTTATTAACGCCATTATAGTTCACTGTTTGTTTCTATTGTTCATTGTTAAAACTGCTAGTGGTCAGTGTGGTTGCAGGAGACAATACCATACAAACGCATGCGCATCATTAGGTTTGACGAAAGACATTTCTTTCATACACCAAATCTGGGTTCATACTCTAAGCTACTCACCAACTCCATCGAACTCTGGGTGAGGTCTGACATATTCCGTTATGAATTCTCCACCAGATAAATTATTGCCGGGGATATTGACGACAACCCAGTGTTGATATTCTCTCGGTTTTCCCGGTCGGGAGTGATAAGACGTATCCGGATCTGTCAAAACGCAAAAAGCACAACAGAGAAAATAATTTTTCCCGGGAGGTCTCTATGAAGTTTACAGGACTTAGGGCGGTAAAGAAATATTGAAGTGTCAAATAAATAATCAATCAGAGCCAGCGGAGGTCATATTGCTAAAATATAAAATGTTTATGGGTCCGTTGCATGCAAGAGACCCAGCCATGTGAACAGACACTCTACATGTAAAATCACACCAAAATCGCTAGGCACATCAACAAATTCTGGTATCCACTCCCTAACGCACAAACTGCATAGTTATTTTGAACGCGCTTTTTTAGCCTGGTTACACGCTCAAATTTCCGTCAAACTCCGATTAAATAATGACCAAGATGGCGGTCGAGAGTTATCTAGATTGATGAATAAAATTAATTAAAACAGCGTGTTGATTGGAATAAGCATGAAATAAGCACGGTTGTGTGGAAATCAGATGAAGGATGAGCCCCAGAGCTCCATCATCTACCATCAAATTTTTGCAGGCCGCAGTTTGATGGTAGATGGTGCGTACCAGTCACCATTTGATCGGAAATTGATGGAAATTTGAGCGTGTAACCAGCACATCTCAAATTTTCCGCGTCGGGTGGCAGGTTTTCTTATCGACCGGCCGGCAGTCAGGTTTGCCGAGAGAGAGACTCGAGAAAATCTAACCTAGGCAAACAAATACTTTTCAAACTGTTGACAATTTCCTCACGTAATATTATTATTAATTTAAAACTTTTTTCTCTAAAAATAAATAAATAAATAAATAAATAAGAGGAAACGGACGCTTGGAAAAAATCGAAATGATTAAAATCGAACTTTCGAAAAAGTTTACACACTTGTTTATTTACTCAAGTTAGGCACGCTGTCTCAGGCTTTAGGCAAACTTGGTCACCGTCAACTTAGATTATATGTCCATGCACGGACGCGGGAAATTCGAAAAAGTTTGTCATGCATACTTCGCAGATTTTACGCAAAGGAGTGGATTTCAGACTTTTTTAGGGTCCTTGGTGATTTTTGCGCGATTATATGTCTGAAAAAAACCCATTATATTCCAATTCTCTTGGAGGACCACCGCGATAGAAAGAATATTGCTATTTTGAGTTTGAGAGTGTTTTAGTGACAATATAATTGCCAATTCACTGATATAAATATACCCAATGCGTTCCTTACCTGTCATTATCAGGCAGTACTGAGAATTGTCCTCTGCCGGCCATGTGACATACGATGGCATCCTTGTTGTATGTTTTGCATGAATTTCATTCCCGAGCTCAACTACAACTTTGCCGTACGCAACCTGTAGATCAAAGGGATAGATCAGTTCTTGAATGACGATATACAAACCTTTATCATGATTGCTATGTCTAAGTAAGACAGAAAAGACTGAAGCTTTACTTTTATCTATATGAACTTTTATCGAACAAAACTTTTATCTATAAAATTCATATTATATTCTTAGTACCGTATTCAGTGGATTGCGTCGGCAATACTAGCTGTTTTGTTTTGCTCTCTCCCCCTCACCCCTCGTCCTATGTTTCAAAACAGCTCTCTAAACAGCAGTCTGCAGCGGTAATAATTCTCGAATTATTTGCAAGTGTATAAAAAAAAAAACAATACAATATTTTTCGCACTGAATAATTTTAATTTTGAAGCATTTTTAGCTCAATGAGATTGAAGCTTATTTTTCGTAAAGAATAGAAGTTATATACATTCAAACACAATGATCTAAAGTCGAAAATAAAAGCGGTGCTATATTTTAGGAGGGCATAAGTACATAACATAATACGTCCAACACCTGTATAATATTTGGTGCCGGTTTTTCTATTAAGTCATCATAAATTTGGTTCCGCTCTTGTAAAAACTTCAACTCCTCCTCAGTCTTGTTGAGGAAGTGACCAACGGTATGATTGAAGTAGTTCATTTTTGTTCGACGGTATTCGTCATTGGATTCTTCTTTCATCTTCCTCAATAATCGCTGTATTTCCGGGTCGTCGTCTTCTGACTCCTTGTCTCGATCGTATAAAATGGTGACCTATAAATCGGGGGAGAAAAAAAATAACGTCACCTCTACTGAATTCACTTATATTGCTACTCACTAACAATTTAAGATACAATTTTTAATAATTATTTTTGAAAAATACTGCACAGTGATTTTAGTTCCAGTTCTCACAAATTCATTCCAGAAATGTTTTATTACATCCTGTGTAATTACACAATCAAAATGTCAAAGCTTTCATTTATCACGTCTTATGTATACATGAAAAAGTGGGATAAAGAGTGTATGTCGTTGAGTAGGTCATAACTTTTTTGCGCTAAAGATGCGGACGAAGGAAAATTCTTTGGAAAATGTATTAATGAAGGTCTTGATGTTGGAAAGAGATGGAAATTAGGCAAGTTAAATCGCTGAAATTCTACAGAACTAACATGTGCCAGTGGATCAATTCTACCCTTGCCTTCTTTTTCCATAAAACAGAGGGACCTGTCGAGGCCGGATGATAAATCTGATGGACAAATAATCGCTTATTAACGAATTTATGGTATTAAAAGACGGCGAATAATTCAAAGGTTTTAAAACAGCAAACTCTTCTAGAAAAATGAAATACCTATAGTTCGAAAATAATGAAGACTAGTCGTGCAGATTCGGAAATAAGCAGACAATGAGACTAAAACTGAACATTTGGATGTCTTGATGGCATCATAGGAACATTGCAAGTTCATGCCTAGCACCATTACCCAAGTAGCATTTTTCAACGGAAAAATCGCGATATATTGCGATTTTATTGGCGATAAAATCGCTAGGATCATCAAAATCTGAGCGGTCATCTTCGATCTTGTTGCAGTATAATCGCGATTTATATTAATTGCCCGGCAATTTATCGCGATATTATTGAAGCAAAAATCGCGATATATGGCGATTTAATCTCGATTTTATCGGGAAAATTGATCGCAATTTTGTCGAACAAAAAATTGCGATGCATAGCGATTTAATCGCCATTAATCGCAAGTTTTCATTCGACAATATTGCGATGAATTGTCACCGATATAATCGCGATAATCAACCGATAAATTAGCTATTTATCGCGATCACTGCTACTTGGGTATCTT
This sequence comes from Bemisia tabaci, assembly GCF_001854935.1. Lineage (NCBI taxonomy): Eukaryota > Metazoa > Arthropoda > Insecta > Hemiptera > Aleyrodidae > Bemisia > Bemisia tabaci. The sequence goes on from NW_017547915.1 coordinate 117,876, forward strand.
GCTTTCAAGTTTGCAGATGCAACACGAACATCTATCAAGAACGAACAGTTATATCTCTGCGCTGTCATCAACGCGCACCCTTAGCTTTTCTCTAGCTGCGCAGTGCTGTGTTGGTTCCGTCTGGTTATATTTATTTTTATTTTTATTTTTTATTTTTTTTTCTTGCATGGTTGCTGAATGGACTACGTGAGCAATACAGTCGAAGTTAGAAAAAACGTGATCGGGCCTTGTATATTATTTTTTCTCCCGAATCAGCATGACACCTCATTGGCAATACAGAGAAGAGCATGGCGGGTTTACGCCTCACGCTAGGGCGCCTTCAATTTTGCAGACGCAATACGGTCATCCATCAAGTACGAATAGTTGTATCTCTGCCCCGTCATCAACGCGCATCCTTTTCCTTGTTATTTTTCCATGTTGTGTTGGTTCCGTTTGTCTTATTTGTGCATGTAAGAGTTAAACTGATTCTTGAATCATGTATTGGGGAGTTTGACTAACAAAACATATTCCAACAAATTATTAAGAAAATATTGTACGCACAGCTTGCCGCGTGTTTAGCATTTCTGGAGATAAGTCCAGAAATTTCGATTAACCTCTCGGGCTCCCCTGCCATTTGGTTATAAATTAGAAGTCTGAATATTTCTATAAGTTATGAACAAACCTAAATTTGCTTTAAGACATTACAATATGTGATAAAAAAGTCTAAAAACTTGACAGGCATGCTGAGTGTGCACCCTTGGACTTTACCTTGTCACCATCGGCGTAGACGATTTTGTCGAAGTCTGAGTCATTGTAGACCTTATCAATGTATGGTTTGATCTCGGGGTCGATTTCGTCGTGGGTAAAAACTGGCAGATCGATGAGTGTTGAGTTTGGAGGCGCTTTTGATGAATTTTCCTGTATTCCTTGCAATTGTTTCTGCTTGTGTTTAGATGTGGTTGTAAGAGTTGGTGGAGTTCTCATGTTTGTACACGCCATAAAAATCGTGAAGTGTGAAGTTAAAATAAACTGATGAAAGACACGAATCGGCATTTTATTAGATCGGTAACGCATACATTTTATTTACCTGTCAATCATCTATGATGCCATAACCACACTCACACATGCACTTCACATATTTAATTTTGCTATTTTGTGTCATACATTACATTATTGTTCGCGACAACGCTATTACAAGTAAGGCGAACTAAAATCTTTGATGATTTCATCTTATAATGAAATTTGGAGTCCCTGATTCATTCCCTCTCACGACCATTAAATGTAAATCTAGAAACTTAATCTAGCGATTCAATTTAAAGAGTAGTTTAATCGATTTATTTAGTTCTGCTTCATAAAATGTCCCTGCTACTCGTGTAAAATGCATCCTAAATTCATTTATATTTTTTCCCCTCTAATTTCAAAATATTATAAATGCCGTCCTATTAATTTTCTACCGGCAAGAAACCTTCAAACGAACCAAACGGTAGGAACCGCTTTCAAATGAACTACCCCCATATACACTAAGTTTCACTTACTGTGACTGATGGTCGATGACATAACTGAACCCAGTGCTTGCTCCGGCACTTACGTTCTGATAACATTGAAAAGGCTAATCTAAAAACAGGAGCTATTAAAGTATTCTCTAGCATGAATTTAAAGAGGGAAGGAAGGAGAGAAAACTGTGAGGAGAAACCAGTAGAGAGTAGACTCATGAAGAAGATTAAATGAATAAATTGATAAAAAAAATCACTAATAATTAAAAAATAATAATAATATTTTTAGCATTTACTTGTATTTTATCCCATATGAAGGAGGGCTTTCTGAAGGTTTAATGGTTTGAAAAATTACACCAACAATAATAATGTAATTTAAAAAACATTATGAGAAAAACACTTTTCTCAATACTGTAAATACTGTCTCACTTTCTACAAAATAATTTTTTTTTCTACAAGTAATATTTTCATAATTATATTTTCATCATTTATTTAAAGTAAATAGATCACATAGATATGTTAAAAAATACTACGCAAGATAAATTGTTTGCTCCCTTTTTTAATAACTTTTGGGGCGAGAACAATTATTTTCACCATTCTGAGCCAGCGCACTTTCACTTACGTGCCTTAAGAGTAATACGTAATGCGTTACGCGACACACTTAGGGTGCGGCTCATACGATACATTAAAATGACGCATTTCAAAATTGACAAGGGACCCCGCCAAAACATTCCAAATAATGTGAAAACAAACGCTGTAGAACGACTTTGCATTTGCTCAATATTCAGAGGTCCCGACGGACCCTCAAAATTGCAAAATTTGGCTAATTTTTGCATTTTTTAATCAATTTTGGCAAATTTTCTCAGGTCTCAAAGTGAGTTCTGATTGATAAATTTATTCAAAACAGGCAAAACATAGCCTAAAATGGACGTATTTCTACCAAACAGACCTATGAGGAGGTGAGAAATATGAGGTGTGCTCTAGAAAGCTGCATAAGAAGCAATGTAAAAGTGTGCGTGATTCCTTTTGTAGAATTGGAAAAGCGGGATATTGCATTCTATCAAACAGACCTATGTGCCAACTGAATGCGGCAGTCATGAGCCGCGGGCATGGCAAGAGAGCCTTGTGGACAGGGCTCATGAGTTAAAGACTCCCTCCAACGATCTCCCCGTTGTGCCGGCGCTCGTTCGTTGCCGCTGACGTCACTGGCGCTTTATTATTCTCATTCACTCTTACGCAAAGAGAACTAAGGAGCACACCTAATATTTTCTCACCTCCACATAGGTCTGTTTGGTAGAAATACGTCCAATTGTACCCCATCCTCCACCTAAAGCCCTCCATCCCCCCCAACCCCCTCCCTTAACGTTCCAATATAAATACACTCTATAGAAACCACGCTATTTTGATAGTGACCAGAAATCGAAAGTAACATTGGTCCAGAGGAGGAGCAATTGTCCGTCTTTCAATTTATGTGGGACTGTAGTTTTTATTATCTTATGCTTACAATACGATCAAACTCAACTGTCATTGGTGACACTTGAAGCCCGAGGGACATTGAGTGTGCACCGTGGTATACGCGCAATGCATGAAGTATCCTGCAGACTTGTAAGGCGCTATACGATGCGCCGCGAGCACCGTCCTGTGCGCGCAATGCATGAAGTATCCTGCGGTCTTCTACGGCGCTAATATGCTTTCCGCGCCGGCCGCACTGCGTTTGATGGGATTATTCCAACTTGCGGCATCAGCGGTTTTCATCTTTATTTGAAGAACTTTACTTTATTTGAAGAGTGAAATTTCTCGTCTAAAGAAGACCCACAGCCGTTTTCATGACAGCACATCGCTCCATCTCTAACTAATTCAATTCCATTAGATGTGTTCACACCTGCAAGGACTTGCTAACCTAAATGCATACGTGGGGTTGTCATACTGCAAAATCGTGACCTATCTGACCCTCTTACCTGTCACCATTATAATCATAAGTTGGAAAATCATTGACCTTTGAGTACTAAGATATTGTCCTGATGCAATGGCACACTGAACACTAAGGTGGCCCACTGTTACATGAGCGGAAAGGAGCACTAGTCCGAAAAACCTCGATATTAGGAACAGAATGGAAACTTTATTAGGCATGCAATACACAGATACCCATGTAATTTTAGCTGCTGATTCCGAAAAGAATGTTCGCTTTTCTCCATCATGCACGGATATTCCAGAAAATTGATTTTTCTCCAGAAAAGCTCAATTTTTAAATAGAATCCAGATTTTTGCGGGGGAAGTTGACCTGACCCAGCCTTACGGAGGTTATTTTTGGACTCAGCGCTAAAAACTACCCTGGGACCATTACATTTCAACCCGTCTTTACCAAAGTTACTCTCGATTTCTAGTCACTATCAAAATAGCGTAGTTTCTAAAGAGTGTATTTCTATTGGAGCGTTAAGGGAGGGAGGTTGGGGGGATGGAGGGCCTTAGGTGGAGGATGGAGGGCCTTAGGTGGAGGATGGAGTGCATTTTAGGCTATGTTTTGCCTATTTCGAATAAATTATCAATCAGAACTCTCTTTGAGACCTGAGAAAATTTGCCAAAATTGATTAAAAAATGCAAAAATTAGCCAAATTTTGCTATTTTAAGGGTCCGTTGGGACCTCTAAATGTTGAGCAAATGCAAAATCGTTCTACAACGTTTGTTTTCACATTATTTGGAACGTTTCGGCGGGGTCCCTTGTCAATTTTGAAATTCATCATTTTAATTTATCGTATAAGCCGCACCCTAGTGACACATACTCACATCTAACCACGGTCAGATCTTTTCAATTTATATTGCGCACTGATAGAGGTTGAAAGTTCAAAATGATATTTAACGTTATAAATTTCTTTTTTACATAGTTTTCGCTCACAGAAAAATACAGTTTAATCAATATTAGACCACCTTAGGTAGAAGAAATTTACTGCAACAGGATCTCCTAATTTATATTTCTTTGCAAACTTTTCCGTAGAAAATTTACCGCGATGTTCGTAAGATGTTCTGAAAAAGAAATACCCAACATCGTTTAATAGTAAATTGATAAAACAATTGGGCGTATTTCTACCAAACAGAACTGCGTGCAGGTGGGGAAGTTTGGGTGTGCTATATCGACGGCGAAACTACCAAACCACGTATCTCGGTTTGCGGCGTCGCAGACTTCCTGTCATACTTTATTTTTTAAAGGAAAAACTACTTAACATTCAGTCTTGAAAATTTCTGTGATTTTGTTTCTTCGTGCGGAGAAAATTCCGTGAAAATTTCAAGGAATGATATTGATTTGGTCTTCTTCAAAAAAATAAAATGTGAGCGTAGATTTTTAAACACCGCAAACGAGATACGTGGTTTGGTAGTTTCACCGTCGATATGTAGTTAGTTCTCGAGCGATAAGAATGTATGAGAATTTTGAAGCGCTAGTAACATCAGCGGCAACGAAGCCGTCCCCGATTGTCACCCATCCTCCGCTTTAACTCATGAGCCCCATCCACAAGGCTCTTTTGCCATGCCCACGGCTCATGAGTCCCGAATTCAGTTGGCACATAGTTCCGTTTGGCAGAATGTAAAATCCCGCTTTACCATCTCTCGAAAGGGAATCACGCCCGCTCTGCCGTGATAGGGGAGGGAGCAGAAAGTTCAAAGATGAAGTTTTGAGAAAACGGGCTCAGAAGCTTCTGAGTGGAACATTTTATTGAAAGAAGCCTCCGTTCTTTGTCAAATCGCAACCAATCATTCGATAGACTCTAAGAAATCATTTGGGGGATTAAAACTCGACTGATTTTATTTTAAAGTATATGAAAAAGGTAAAATTCAGTTTCATGTTATCACTGAGAAAAAATCTCGGTAAATCCGAACTAGTTCGGAGCATATGGAACCACGATTTTTTTCGGTACACACGACCGAATTATTCGGTCTGCTCAGCCGAACTGTTCGGTCCACTGAATCGAACTGTAAGAATTTATTATGGTTCGGTCGCACAAACCGGACAATTTGGTTGAACAGACCGAATAATTCGGTTATGTGTACCGAACAAAATCTGGTTCCATATGATCCTAACTAGTTCGGATTTACCGAACTTTTTTTTCAGTATTGGTTAGTATTTGGCAAGACTGCAATACGTGATATCTTCTGCGTGCTTTTGTCGTAGCGTGTTTGACACACAACAAACACATTTTCAGGTTAGAAATCGGCAGATGTGGGCGGCATTCCTCTTGAAAGCACTGTTTTCATTGGCTCTCATGCACGCACGGCTGTCTTGAAAAAAACTATGTCATTTTTTGTGCACTTACGGCTTTTTCATACGTCTCGTTTTCATTAAATTGGGATGAATTTTGCTGTTTTAACTGTCTCAGTAATTTCATCTAAAAGAGTTCAAACGAATTTTGAAGAAAACTCGATTTCGAAAATTTTGCACCTACGGCTCTCTTCGCTATCACGGCAGCGCTTTTACATTATTTCTTATACAGATGTCTAGAAAGCATCCCATCATTCCCACCCGCACATAGTTCTGTTTGGTAGAAATAGTCCAATTGACAGTTTGTTGACTTAAAGACTTCTATTACTGGATACTTCCTCATAACTGAGGCACTTTTGAGACTTTCGTGAGAAAATTATTTTCCTCGAAAAAGAGGGAAAAATTAATTTCATGATTTTTGTCCCAACTGATTGAAGTTATTCTCTAGATGAGCCCGTTTAATTTAGAGCTTTGAAATATGAGCCAGGTTGTTATATTAGAGGAGACTGGGGACCTAAGCAAGGTAAGGAGCAATAAGCAAAGTTTGAATTCTTGCCCATGAAAAATGGTGGAAATTTCAAATTAGGCAGAACATTGGATCGAACAAGAGAAGTCAACTTTTGGTTTGTTTCTCTGCCCCCCACCCCCAAACATTTATTTTAGAGCGGACAGCCGGGAACGGCAGTAGGACACGGTAGTCAAACAAAGATATGCACCTTTGCGAAAGACATATAAAAGCGACGAAATGCTCCGTACTATTCGTTTCGTTTCAGTCTAGGTGAGCAACTTAAAATAAAATGCCAATTTTCATATGTGATGCCTCTCGGTCCAATCTCTCCCAGCCGAAGATTGGACCTTGCCTTTGGGCCTTCTTTTCTGCTGCTCGGAACATCAAGAGTAATGGAATATGATTGAATGCAATACAAAGCTCACTTACTGAAAAAATATATCATTAGGTTATATAAAATCTGACTTACTGTTCCTCGCCAAGTTCCGGCTCTCTGAAAATTATATCAAGTAGCGGCTGCTTGTACGCTAGAAATACCACTCTATGCACGCCTATGGAGAAATAACAAAATTATAACATTAACTTTGAATTCTTCACTTCTTTAATTTTTCGTTGTTTTTCCTCAAAAAAGCTCGTTTTTAGAAAAGCTATTCCATTCTTCGTTTTTTTCTCTTTTTTGGGGGGTTCCCCCCTTTTTTTTTCTCCGATGATTTCTTTGTTGTATTCTAATAATTTTCCATTTGTCGTGTTCTGGTCTGGTGAACAACCTTTATGAAATGAAAAATCAGATATTGGACAAATTTAAAATCATTGACGAGACACATACAAGGGTTGAGATATGAAGCTTTACTAAGGGTGTAGATGAAGTTCTACGATCAGATCTAAAGAGATTATCTCGCACTGGCCCATCCTCATTTTTAGATTTCAGTTAGCGTTGATCGCAGATATTGTCAAGCGGATTTCAAACACTGAAATTATTCAGTAAAGGATTATTCTATATTTCCGGAGAGAGAGCATTGTTGTTTGAGGGTTTGAATATTGTTGTTGACCGTAAGAAAGTTGAATACTCATACCTCCATATATTTGATCCGGTAATGGTGGAATGTACTCTGTGAGGACTTCGCCATCCGTGAATTTGCAGCCAGGAATATTCACGACTATCCAGTTTTGCCATTCTTTCTCATAAGGTGTTGTTCGGTTTGGAACGTCAGGATCTAGGCAAATCAATCGAATAAAATATAATTTCAACACAGTCACTATTTCAAAACGTCTCGTGCTCGATCTGTGAATTTAATGTATTAAAGTGACGAAAAATGAGAGCAGCAACAGGTACATTGGCTATTTTCATGAGATACTATTTCTTCGTATGTAAATTAACTTTACATTTTCCTGTTTCATTTCTCCTCGCAAATTAGAATATTCACCGACTTTTAACATTTATTTTTTTAAAATAACTACTACTATCTAAAAACCTCCAACAACGATGCCGGTCCTACACAATCGGGTGCAAAGTTTAGTTGTTGAGCTGCACGTCACGTGTTGCTCCATACCGAACAGATAGTGTCTAAAAAGACCCTGGTTCCCTGTATGTTTCTTTCTTACTGTGAGTACTTTACTTTACTCTGTTTATAAAGATCAGAAAATATTTACAAACATCATCCTGTTAACGCTATTACCTGTCATAATTAGTGTGTATTGGTACTCCGAATCTGCTGGCCATTCCATCAATGGGGGCTCCATATCTGTTTCGGTAGCATTTATTTCATTTCCAAATTTCACAAGCGTTGGAAAATAAGTGACCTGTCAAAAATTATCTACATTGTCGTTGCAATCTAAAATGAACCTAAGGACCGTCCAAGTATTACGTAACGCACTTAGGGAGGAGGGGGGGTTTGAGCCAGCGTTACGATGCGTTACGAGGGGAGTGGGGTCAATCCCAGCGTTACGTAACATATCCGAGCAGGGGGAAAAACTTTGAAAAACGTGCAAAAAATTTAAAATCCCGCCCTTCCCGAATGAATCGTTTCCACATACATACAAGTCGCTTTACAGCACTCCCTCGCGCTCTACGACTCCTAACCTCCACTGCTATTTTACAAACCACACATCTTGGGGGAATGAGCACCTTAACATATCCAATGTATCTTTTCTGCTCCAAAAAAAAAAAAAAAAAACTCCGAATTTTTTTCGAGCTATTTTCTCAGCATTCTCTGGTCGGGGGGAGGTCAAGTCAGCGTTACGTAAATCAAAAAAAGGGGAGTGTGGGGCTGCCTTAAGAGGGAGAGGGGGTAAATAAAATCGAAAAAAATCATTTACGTAAATCTTGGATAGCCCCCTGTACTGCTGGCTCAAAATGATGTCAAGCTCTGAGTTAAAATATTCAAAAGTATTCAAAAAATAATACAAATAATAAGTAATAAAAATAACAATAATAACAAATAATATAATATTAAAAAAATATTCAAAATGTATTTTTTTATAGATTCCACCGTGACTCTAATCAGAAATTCAAACAATTCAAGTCCTAAAAAGAACCAGGATCATATTCTTTCCTCTTTTTTTCTAACCCTATTTTTCTTACTACGAGGGGAAAATTTGCTTTTGGTTGTATTTCCTTTTTAGTGTAACCGCTACAAAGGTTGGTGCAAGCACCGTTCCGGCAATGGGAACGAGCCAGAGGTCGCTCAGTGGCTTTTATCAATAAAATAACAACTAACGATTAATTTTAATTTTAATCAGGACAAACTCCTTCCCTCCAAATCTCAACCTCAATCTAGCTTTAGCTATGATTCCATGAGAAAGTATTAAATACGCAAGTTAATTTGTCGAACGAACTTGACAGAGTTGTTCTACTTAAAAAGCAGTTCAAAAGCTCAGAGATATTTTATAAATAAAATAAACATTTCTTTTATTTTATACCATCACGTTTAATTAAAAAAATGTTAAAGGGTGGATCGATCTGTATGAGATACCCTTGTAAAACAGTAAAAAAAGTAAAAAGTGATTAGTCGGAGCTTTTCCTTATCATCATTTTACACTGAACGAACCGGTGTTATGTAAAACGGAAAGAACGCAAATTATGGTGTCTCATTTACCTGCAAAACGTTTTTCGGAGCAGTTTGAATGACATCAGGAATTATTTCGTGTTTTCTCAACAGTTCATCTATTTCTACAGCCGTAAGATTATACCTACGAATACCAACGGTGACTTTTAAAGAATAAAAAATACCTAATAAGACTGCTACGCTGGCTGCAACCGGGAGGTGAAACATTCGTCTCATATCGAGGTAATATGTTTTTCTTTGGGGGGGGGGGAGGTGATGAAAGAAGAGAACTAATCATAAATTTAACTTCCTGAAAGAATTACATCTCAGGATAGTGCGTCTACATCAAATTCAAGAAACACTGTTCCTGGCGTTAAGACGCTTTTAACTAAGAAAAAGTCACGTACACAAAATATGTTGGAAATTTTGAGACGGGCATTGAGAAATTCAGGCATAAAAAAGAAACATTTTCATAAAATTGATAATTATCTTAGCTTCACACTTTCGTATTAAAATGTCAAAATTACGCTTGATAAAAGAGTGATAATTGATGTCAGCCACAGGAGAGGACTGCTTTTTTAGTTGTGCAAATTGATTTCGGACCAAGCGAGTAAATCACATCGTTTGATGAATAGCAGGTGACTAAATTTAACTAAGAGCATCTTATATAGTCAGTTTTGACCCACAACAACTCAATGAATAGCGAATACAGTGACGTATTCCTACTAGCTTCATTAAGAATTTGATGCATACTATGAAAACAATTACAAGACGGACAACTCCCATTAAAACCAAATCCCATTCAATATAGTGTTTCCTTATCTAAGAGAATCAGACAAAGCAGATAAAAATGTGACATCACATCTATTATTTTCAAATTCATCTAATTTCTGAACAGGCGCATACAAAATCCTACGATTAAAGGAGGAACTTACGCAAGCGCTAGAGCTAAGTAATACAAAATATCTTAACATCCACCACAATCTAATGCTTCAATCCCAGGACTTAGAGTCAAAGCATTTCAGGAAACATTTACTTCTAATTAATTCATATTTTCTCAAATATCCGTTTTTATCTGCAAGATTGCTTTTCAAAATGGTTACAGGAAAAATTAAAAATTCAGTTTTCCTCCCATCGCAGCCCCAATTTTCTTTTCTTTTTCTCTTTTTTGTGAAAAGAGAAAGGGTTTCAGGACATTCCGTCAACGATTTTTTGTCCGGGCACCTGTTTAGTCCAGTAATTTACGTTCACGCGTAAAATAAGAAACAGTGACTTGGTTCAAAGATTGTATTTCAGACCGGCATCGATATTAATCTCAATGAGCCGCACTTGTGTTGAAAGGAACTATACAAAAATGAAAAAGAGAGAGAAAAAACCAAGGAGGACGCAATCTCTGGTTTTAACCCACTTTTACATCGATCTTTTACAGTCAAACACGTCCAATTTTGAGCATTTGGTTGCAAATATACCACGCTGCAGCACAGTAAAAGCAAAAAAAAAAAAAAAAAAATTAAGAAGCTGTAGAAATCATTAAATTGGACACGAAACCACCCTAATATTTTCCAAACACCCGTCATATTTTTTTCATCAATTTAAATTAGACTAATCCGCGCAGAGCGTGCAAATGTTTCAAAATCGTGAGTTGAAAAACGCTGACTCCGCGAGATTAAATATTTGAGCTTAACACAGAGCAATTTGCGCACTGGCGCCTACAAACCTAACGGGATACCTCACGCGTTGCGCTATGCGTGAAGTATCCCTGTTAGGTTCGTAGGCTCCTATGCGCGTGTCACGCTGGTCGCCCGCCGCGTCGCGGAGTGCTACGGCGTTTCAAGCAACTATTTCGCGACATAGGTGTTGCATAGTATCATAGCCGCTCCAACGTATCAAAAATGACAAGCTTCTTTTAAGGGTACACAGCTTTCCTTGCAAAATAAATCAAGATGCTACGTTACAAAAAGAGAGTGGTAATCTAAAAAACTCACTTAGTCCTTGCATCCGTTTTTGTTAACGTTTAGCTAGCAACATTTTTGAATTTCATTAGAGAACAATATGACTCGATCTAGGCAGAAACATTAGTGAGTATGCCGTCAAGAAGATTTTATTTTGAATCAAGAATAAAATGCTGAATGAAAGCGGGTTTCTGCTTGGTCTGAGTGACTTTTCTTTTTATTTAAACATGCTTTTTTCTCTAAACAGGCATTATTATCTTCATTGATTTATAAAGAAATCTTCTCGGCGGTAAATTTGAGCATATTTCTGCTTGAATCGAGTCACTTTCCTTTAATTAAGTTCAAAAATCATGCTGAACGTTACTGGATCAGATACTTGGACTTAGCAAGTTTTTCGACTACAGCTCCTTTTTTTTCGTCTTCACTCGATTTAATTTGCGAGGGAACTTCGTGCTTTTGAAAAATGCATCAATCATGATACGTTGGAGTGCCTTCAATCTTGTATGATACTGTGCAACACCTCCATGGCGAAACAGTAGTTCGAAGCGCTGTGGCACGCCGGCGCCGTCGTCAAGTATCGTACACAGGAAAAATCTAAGAGCTTTCAGCTGAGGAAAATCAAAAGGTTCATCCGATTCAGGTATAAGAAGATGGGATTTTCTTGAAAGATAATTAAGTCCTGTTGCATCAAAGAGGTGTAGAGAGTTTTAGTGAATTTTCCCTCATGGAATTGACGCCAAAATTCTCAATTATATATTTGTTTCCGTTTGGCCAAGCAAACAAACAAAAAACGAGCGAACCCTCATTCTTCCAAGACATTGTACATTTCATCCAAAAACGTCGTGAGCAAATGTTGTTTGTACTTACATGTTGACCAATTAACTTTGGGTCTCAATAAGTGGACCAAAATTCCCCTGCCGAAAAAACGCGTGGACTTAAACTACTGGTAAAAACAAGTGTTCGGTTAAAAATTCGTTGACGAAATGTCCTAAAGCCGGAGAAAGAGAAAAATGAAAAATTTTGGGCTTAGATGGGGTTAAGCGGATTTTAATTTCTTCTGGAAAAATGTTGTCTCAATCGAATCCGAAGTTTGGTATGGTCAACGCCATGGCATGTGAAATGTGAAATCTAAAGCGCCTGCAATTGGGTGTGCATGCAACACGGACAACCCTTGAGCGCGAATAGTTATACTAAGTGCAAGCACTGTCACTAAGAACTCCAAGGTATGTCGTTGCATGAATCTACAAATCTGAACTAGGCATCGAACACCAAAAAAAATGTGTAAACGTATCAAGTTAATACATGTGGCTTGTGTTGGATTGTGCTTTTCATGAAAAATAGTAGCTCCATTGAAATGGAGACGGGGAAGAGGAATAGAATTTTAAAACTAAGGCTGCGTCCATCATTCAAAGTAATTTTTGAGAGATAAGATTCTTTGTGGTTCAACTATGTATATCGAGACCAAATCCCGTATTTTTTAGTTCTTGTTTAGCAGCGATGCATTACGCATGTTTCTACTTTTCAAAATGTTGAAACGCGATATTTTGTTGATCATTAAGATTCGTTTCAAATGTGAAAGCAGTCATCAGTATACACCATTTCAAAACAGAGAGATTGATAAAATTGTTGTTTCTAAAAGTGGTTGTGCGTGTAAACATTTTAGAGCAAAAGGGTGTTTCTTTTATTAGAGACTTGAAGTTTTACGCAAAATACTGGATAAAAAAATTAAAAAAAAAAAAAAAACTATGACGTCATTAATATATTTGAATATGTTGAATACGCTCAATATCTGAATAAATCAAAGGAGGCTTTGCATTCCATGGCATAAATATCCAATAAAGAAAATCTACCAAATAAATAAACAAACGAATTAAATTAAGTAAAAATGAGAAAGAGAAAATTTGAATGCAGATAATTAATTTTAGACAAGCTCCCTACAAGACAAATTACGAGAGAGCTGAAAGGCTTTTTTCGTTTTTTTTTTTGTTTTTTTTGTATTCTACGTTTAAATTTAGAGTCATCACGAGCCTAAAAATTTTTTGTTTCGGTCAGGCATACAAGATTTTTTACAAATAAAGAAGTATTCATATTAGATTATGCTCAGTAATTTATCCAAACTAAAATGAACGTATTTTCCTTCCAGATAAAAACATGAGCAGGATACTGTGCTGAAATTAAATGTACTATCATGCAATCGAGAGCGGTTATATCCATTTTGACATTGGTGATTTCCATTAGTGTAAATGGATCGGAAAAGAAGAAGCAAAAATGGAATCCGAAGTACCCCCGTAAAACATCAGACGAAATTAAAAAACTTTTTGAAGAACATGAGATTGTTCCAGATGTAATTGATGCCTCTCCACCTCATGTCTTACAAGTAAGTAATCATTCGTCTGTAGGAGTAAAATATGAAAAATATTATGAAAATGGACCATTAAATTCTTTCAGGAAAGAAAAAACAAAAAAAAAATAAAACAGAAAATAAAAAACAATTGATCACAATTTCGTGGTGATCTAGAATACATTATGGCAGTATCTTTGGCTTGTCGCTCACTGTTTACTGTGGTAATAACCGCTTTCAAACTCTACCAGATAATTTTAATGTAAAATTATCCATTTTTCATAATTTGCAATGAAAGAAACTGATACACCAGGCAGAAACTAAGTAATATTAGATTTCTAAATTTGGGGGAAGTCATCACTCAGCATTTTGTATATTACACTGTAAATGTGTATAAAATTGCTGTTTCAGGTTGGTTACACTAGTGCTAAAGTGGTCGTAGACTTTGGTAACAACATCACCAGGATGGAATCAAGGGAAGCACCCACATTTTTATCATGGCCTGCGGAACGGAAAAGAAACTACACACTTATTATGATAGGTTTGTCATCATTTTTCAGAAAATTGAACCGAGGCTGTGCAAATAGATGGTTTATTATCATTACTATAAGCTCCCCCTATTAGTTTCCCTAAAGTTTAATTTTTTGTGAAGGTCTGTTCTACCGCTCCTTTAGGCTGATTTCCATGACTTTTGTAGCTTTTGACACGTTACAATTTCTTCATGAGCCTTTTCTATTCAAATTTTAAGAATACGGCCAAAGGTCTTTTTTATTATGTTATTTTGTAAATTATTCCGCTTAAACAATTTAAATGTTCATTTTTTGTCAAAGTTCATTCTAAAGATCAATTGCGCTTATTTTGATGATTTTTGCGGATATCAATAGCTCTTCTTAGATTTACGCAAGGGTTGCCAACAGGCACAATCTATAAATTATAGACTGTCCACTAAATACCTTTGTAATTTTTTCAACGAAAACCCCAGCGACTAATATTGGAGAGGAGCATATTTGATAAGGAATATTATTTTGTACCCGTATTCCAGGGTGCCTATAGGCTTGATAATGTAAGAATGGATAGGATTTAAACAGTGCGAAAATGACGTAAAGCTCAATGTGACAGATCCTGACTACCCGAGTCGTCGAGATCGGAAAAAGGAAAGGCAGTGGCACCATTGGTTGGTTGTCGACATACCTGGCAACACTTTCATCAAAGGAACCATTCTATCAGAGTATATCCCGGTTGAAGCCAAAAATAACACTGGTAAGAGTTTTAGATTGTATGCTGAAAAAGGGCGTATTATGGCAGTGGCGATTCTTGAAAATTGGCAAGACCGTTTTTCCTCCATTTAAATGTAGGTATGTAAAACAATCGATCCTTGGTGAGGCACTGAGGCAGCTTGTCTCGCCTAGAATCGATATTTTTCATGGATTTGAATGCAGGGAAAACCGTGTTGCCAACTTGCAAAATCTCCATGGATTGGAGGACGCTGCGCCGCGCCCGTCATCTGCTAGCAAAACCAAACTGGAAACGTAAACAACTAAGATTATGAAATAAGAATCTGGGGGAGGTAACTTAGCATCCTGGCGAAATTAATTAATTTAATTGTATTAATTCTTACAATAAATTGAATCCCATTCACTCGGTTGAATTGGGAGAATCTATCTGATTGCTAGTTTTTGAAAGTTATAGGAATCGTAAAAAAAAAAAAAATGTGGTTTTGGTTTATTCTTCAAACTGTCAAAATAATGATGCGAACAGCGTTTGACTTTAACGTTACTGTTTCCGCCCGGTGGACTTACTATGTTTGAATTTTCCTTGTGTGCTGAGTCTGCGAATTCATCATTGCCCTTGTTAGGGGTGTTGTCCCTGAGGTTTCAAACGAATTTTGAGTACCATGATTGTTGCAAGAAATACATACAGTTTATACTAGTATTTCAAATATGATTGCCGGCTAAATGTATTATTCATACAGTATGTGATTTCGTGGAGAGGAATTTGCTACTATTAATATTTACTATAAGAGATGGAATCAGTGATATAATTGGAAACTTAGTTTTGTTTTAAAATAAAAGTATACAATAAAAAATGAATAACGATAAGTTAAAATTTTTCAGGTATACATCGTTATGTATTTTTGGTATACGAACAGCCTCGTGGAGAAATAAAATATGAGGAAATTCATACAATTGCAGTGTAAGTTTTTTTGAATATTGACTATTACTTTTTGACAAGGTCATCATAAATAAATATCGCAAATTGGCCAAAATGCAATGGATGTAAATGATCAGGCTTTGTTATTATTTTCATGTAGGTTTCAATTAATTTGGGTTTCCTAAAAGGTAGCTTTCGGAGTATGTACTAGTGGTATTTTTAGATTTTTTCCTGCATGTGTCAGATGCATCTTTGGCACATCGAGACCTTCCATTTCATAAGTGATATACTTTATTCGTAAAGTCTGAATATAGTGTCGAGTTTGCCAATATTCTGAGACTTTAAGAGATATTTCAAATGAATAGGTTCTGCCCACACATAGGAAATCACGCAAAAATAAAAGCTCTTGTTGATGCGGTCAATATTGAATTAAAAGCCGTAAGCAAAGTTTGAATGCATTTACAGTTTCTTTAATTTCTGGATGCTGGTTTATGTTTGAGATGGTTAGATGAGAATATATTATGTGCAAGTTATGATTCGTGATCTACTATTAGAGCCAAAAGTTAGCAAAAGCGTGACTGGGTTGCTCGTAAAATATGTCTAAAAAAATTAAACCAGATCTACAATTATTATTCTGATTTTATTCAACAGACCTGTGGACTCTTTGAGGTCTCCCTTCAGCTGTAGAGAGTTCGCCGAAAAATACAACATGACCGGACCCGTCGCTGGAAATTTCTTTTTATCTCAGTATGGAAAGCTCTATCGCAGAGAGGAAATAGACCCCAAATACGCTCGGAAGCTTCGACTCGAAAAAATGCAGAGACTGGAGAAAGATTATACGAAGAAAAATTATAAAATGAATAAACAGAAAAAAAAGCTAATCAATGCAATCAAATTTGCTATCACATCTACTACTACAGCAGAACCTGTATTCACACTTTAAGAAAAATGTATCAATCAAAAACAGAAACAAGTTTTCCTGAACTGTCCGAGTAATTTCTTGCATTTGATCACTGTCCGTCCGTTCCTCCTTCATTCGTATTGTTTTTTACCTCAACGAGAAAAAAATAATAAAAACAGAAGATTAATTCTATTGAACACCGGCTTACTTACATCGTAACTTTCCAATGCGCCCTTTATTCAAAGTCAAAGAGTTACGGAAGAGAGCTAAGTAGAGAATATGAAAGGCAAATGAGTAGCCAAATTTGCAATGGTAAGCTTCATACAGTTCCAAAATGAAATGTGAAGAAACAAATTTTACAGCTACTTTGCTGTGCACATTTTACTTTCACAAGCAATCAAATAGTTGTTGAGCTTAAACAATTTCAAGGATCTCTCGTCTCTCAACTTAAAAGGCCCGACCTCAATGCCACCCCTAAACTTTGAAGTTTGATGTAAATTAAAAGCAATACGAGCAAGATAACAACAGTTTACCGTCATATTTTGTTTATGTTTTGAACGACTTCACTATGCAGTGTATTAAATTTAATTTCGAAAATATAAAATCTGTACTTATAAAAAGCTAATTAAGTTGGCTAATTACGTGTTCTTCGATGGTCACCGTATCTCCAAAGCCGCTAATCATGGAGGTTCTCGAATTTTCGCGCCCTATTGGAGTTAGATGTTTATACATCATGCATACAGAAATTAAAGGCACAAGGAAATACATTTTACTGGTTATGAATGAAGCATGCCTCTTTTACTGCCGTGCTAAGAAAAAACGCCGCATGAAAATTCGAGAGTTGTGAAATTTCACCCGATAAAATGTTTATTTTAAAGGTTTATGCATTTTTTCTCCTGAAATTTTTAGATAATTTAGATTTTTTTGCGAACAAAATTACCTGAAAAATTGAAGACAATATTTACAGATTTCCCTCGGAATTCGTTTAAAAATTGTATCAGTATGGAGTGTCTTAAGGCTCATAAACGTTTTTCCTATTTAGCAATAAGGCAGTTTAGAACGTAGCATCAAAAAGTTTGTACAGAAACTATAAGTTGATTATTCGCAATATTCGCAATAGTTTTTTGATGAATAGATACATACAAATAATTTAAAAAAAAACTAATTTATTGTCTTTACCACAAAAAATTACATTATTATAACCTATTTAAATACCCGAAAATGATTTAAAAATCCAAGTCAGTGAAGAAAGCTCATACAACATCAAATGTAACAAAAACTCACTGAGATAGGAAGTAAAATAAACGGTTGCCTTTTTTTTATCCTTCTGTTAGATAAGTGATGACTGTGAAGAGGAAATAAGAAGCTCCACATAAAATGACGACGAAAAAAATTAAGTCCTGTTCAGTGATGAAGTGGTCCAAAAAGCTCCTCTTCCTCGTTGATGCTTCTATCCCATTTTGCTATGAAAAAGTTAATCGCCACGGGTCCTTTTAAATGATGTCTCTTTGCAAATAATTTAGTAGAAAAGTCTTTTCGAAGAGATTTAACAGGTCTGGAACAAAAACATAAGACATTTAATACGCCCAAGCATCGTGTCGTCTTCGTTCATGTCTCTCACCTATAAAACTATTAGTAATTGCATAATTCTTGCGAAAAATGAAAGAAAACATTGAGTTTTCAAACCATGAGTATATTTTGAATTGACATTTATGCAATGTTGCAGTCTCGTTTATTATAAAAAAACATTAGAATAAGAAACATTTCTACAACTAAGTAGTCACCCGTGGGTTCCCAATCCAGGGTTCGATTAGGGATAATTCAAGATAAGAGATAGCGCCACCAGTCACCACTGAGAATTTCACTTTCCTTCAACGATTACTGATACAATATTGTTCAAATTACAAAAAGCAGATCGACAATACATAGATTATTTTTGCTTGATTTTTTGAGCCAAAAATATTGGCAATTATAATACAAGCGCAGAGAAAGTATGGCTGAAACTTTCAGCTCAGCCGCGGCGGCCGAGCGCGCAACAGAATCCCTCATGTTCTGTCTCTCTCTCTCTTCCATTGCAATGGGCATTGCAATGGAATTGTATGGAAATACTTTCTGCGCTAGTTACGACTTTATTTTTGGGAATTTTGTGAAGAATTTTTTATTGAGTGTTCCTCAAATATGTTGCTATATCCCCTGGATCCCCAATCTTAAATAAGTATTACGGTTTTTATTATTTTGGCAAATATATACGGCTATTCTGAGCAGCGCGACGTGGTAGCCAAATCGCGAAGTTCCAAGCCTGGATTCATCTTAAGCCCTTTTTTCACAAGCACAGTACTTCTGCAGGATGAACCTCGAGACACATAAAAGTATGCGCTAATCATGCCTCTTACAGGAAAACACTTACGGTTTTCCTCCGTATCACGACTGAGTAGCAGCTGGAGGTAGACACTCAAATGCTGCCAAAATTCTTTTGATAAAATGTGTACTTTTCCGGTAAGCTATGAATACTCCTTCTGAAAATGTCTATATACGTTGGGTCAAATCGCGTTGGTCAATCATTGTGGGTAAAAATATGTTTTAGTTTTCTAGAAAATTCGTGTTTTATCAAAAGGAATTTTGCAATTTTCGAAACCTCATTATGTCGTTCATCTTTAACACGCGGCAGTTTTTGGAGATGTAATACGCCATACTGCCGTCAACGGTAAAAATGCCGTAACTCCACTCAAAATTGTTTTCTTTTTTCCAGCACGCACTGCTCTATTACAATACAATTAATTGCCACAAGGCCTACTCTTTTCATTTTTAGTTCCCGATGGTGTGACGTCTCTGGGTGTGGCGGAGTAGTGTTGAAAAAATGAAGAATGAATATTTCTTGAGTTGTTTGTAAAACAGCATTTTATCAGAAAAAAGTGATTAAGTTGAGTGGAGGTACGGCAGTTTTACTTTGGATGGCAGCATACATGGCTCAACTAACAGCCTGCGGGCTAATTGTTGAGATTCATGGCCAAAACAACAGACAAAGAAAACAGAGGGAGTATGGATCGATCCTGTTGGTTGAAATGGATGGTTCCTGTGGACTAAGGAAGAAAATGATGGACTAATTTTTAGGTCTCTCTTGGGTTGCAGTTAACTAGTCTATCACCTACCTTATTTGTCCATTGTAACCACCCACTTTTCTCCCCATTGTCTATAGCTCTGTCTATTCAATGTGTCAATTTCAAAAATCAGCCCGCTGCTGCATCTAAACTGATAATCATTAGATCAAGCGTGATTTATTGACTTACATATGACTACGCTTGACTTCATCGTAAATTTTGTCCTTTTCCTCCTGCTTGAATACGAAAAAAATGAATCTATGAAAACCTGCAAAATGTGAAAAAAATTAGTCGAATCATTGTGTAGAGAGGAAAATAGTCGGATTGTGATTCATTAAGAACAGGAAATAGGACACTTGTAAAAGTCATTGAAAGATAACACATACATGTCCAAACTGAGTCAAGATGATCCGAGACTTCCTACAAACATCTGCCCCGCGGGTTGTATGGGACCTGTCCATACGAACTTTAGATAAAGTTCTACAAATACATTGTAAAAAAAGAATCGGACATCAAATTATAAAAAATCGAGTGTCAGCGAATGTTTTTTTGACAACTAGCATGGAAATCCCGAGCTCGGTCAAATTGACCCAACTATCACCTTTGGGGGCGTTATCGAGCCGGTACATCCGAGCATTAGATGAAAGTCTACAAACACATCGTAAAAAAATAATTAGACTTCAAATTGAAAAAAAAAAGCAAACAAAATCTAGCGTTAAGGCAACCGAAAATAGAGGCGACGGGATAGGGCCCTCTTTTTAAACGTTTCTCCCGAATCTGAATGACATCTTACTGGGAACCTACAGCGGAGCATTGCAAGTTCACGCACTGCGCCACCGCGCCTTCAGTTTTGCAGATGCAACACGGACATCCATCAATCGCGAATAGTAATGGTTGTATCTCTGCGCCATCATCAACGCGCGTTGAAGTATCGCGTCAATGTGTCCCTTATTTTTGAGAATTGTGAAGGTTAAGCTTGCTCAGAATATACTACGATATATACGTATCTAAATCAATAATTTTTTACCCCGACTCACTTTTTAGTTTTTGAGACGTGAATTCCTCTAATCCATGTAGGTTTGATCTCAGTGATCATGCTCCTGTTAAATAGTATTTGCTCTCAAATGAGATTAACCCGTATTTATATGAACCGCAGAAGTGGCATGATCAAGCTAATATGATCTGGTTCCCAGCTGATTTTGGCAAAAACATTTGTTTCTCACGGAAATGAAACCAGCAGTTCAATAATACAATTCTTTCTTTTAGAATTAGAGCTTCACGTGTAAACTTTTAAAAACAACTAAATACAATCCATAAGAGGGTAGCGTGGGGGGAGGGGGGGCTATTGCAATTCGGATATGTTATCACGCACTTAACGCATTTGTTTTGACTGACTACATCGCAGTCGCATGCGGACTAAATCTTTGAAAATATTTCAAGCTGCATGCTTACCATCATCATCATACTCTGGGTTTGGCCTAACATATTCGGTTATAGTCTCACCACCGGTTAAATTATTGCCGGGAATATTGACGACAATCCAGTGTTGATATTCTCTCGGTTCCGTCGGTCGGGAGTGGTATGATGTGTCCGGATCTGTTCAAAAGTAACAAAAGCATGCGATAAAATACTTTCTTCTGAAGAAATTTTTTTAAAGTCTGCAGAGCTTCAAATGACTTGTAATTTCATTCAATTTTAATAGTTTCCTAACCCCTTTGTCTTATTCACTGTGAAATATATATTAAAAAAATAATGAGGCATATTTTCACAGCACAAACTGTGCGCTTAATTTACAAAAGTATTATTACCGTGTAATTTGAAAAGAAAATAATTTCATTCCAACTTTGGTTTGCCTGACAAGGCCACACGTGCACGGTGCCTTGCCTCCGAAACGGTTTTAATTTGGATCAAAGCAATTAAACTTGCTCCAACCGACCCACATCACGAATTAAACATCTCAATCACCAGATAAATTCGTCAACTAGGAGTTACTTCGGACATCTCTCGCTGCATGGATTTTTCTGCTGTCTAAGTATTTGGTACTCGGCTTGGTGCAGTTTAGAGCGAACTTCCCTGCGATCATCAAAAAGAAGAAGAAAATATTGATTGAATAACAAAATTAATCCATTTAAATTTAAAATGTGTGCGATTGTTTTCTATGCAATAATTTACAGTAAAAGTAGTTGTTAAGATTTGTAAGGCTCAAAAAAACAATTGATTTCATCAAATACGGAATTACATATGAAAATCTACTCAACTAGCTTTACCTGTCATTATCAAGCAGTACTGCGAATCTTTCTTTGCTGGCCATGTCACAAACGTTGGCATTCTCGTCGTATATCTAGCATGAATTTCATTTCCCATAGCTACCTCAACTGTACCATACGCAACCTGCAGATAAAGAAGACTTTTGATCAATATTCTTAACAGAAAAATTTAAAGATGGTAATAAACGTTGTTTGTTACACCTCGTTTACAGATTCGACCATTCCACGGAATAGGTAGTTTCAGTTTTGTATCCATTTCATGGAACAACAAGTTACATCAGCCAGTTTGCGAAGTAGCCGGAAGATCGACAAATCCATGAATCGACTGGTTGTCCATTCTGCGGACTGACCAATGGAATTAAGCAGACTTCTGCAAATAGGGCAGTAGACTAGTAACCGCGACTGTAGATACGAAAAAAACACTTCAAACACCGATGAACAAGGGATAACGGAAGAACTATCCTGTAATTGTGGGGTAACTCTATTAATAGGGAAATCGACCTATTGAGGTTTCATATCATATGGGGATGACACGGGATGCAGTAGTAGGGAGTCTCAACTCATATGTCACCATTACAAAATGAGTGACTTTTTCACGCATAGAGCAATTTTGTCATTATATTTGTACACAGATTATATGCGTGAACATTTGCCAAATGTGGCCACATTTGGTTTTTATTTATTATATTCATATACTAATTTAGAGGCTACACAAACAGGGTCACGGTCCTAGTCAGAAGTTAGAAGAAGAGGAAGAAGAAGAAGACCACATTTGACAAATTTGTAAGAGCAAATGTAATGTTAGAAATTATGTCGCATGCATCATGTGGTTATTAAAATATTCGCACCTGTATAATATTTTCAGCCGGCATTTCTATCAAGTCACTGTAAATTTGATTTCGCTCCTGTAAACATTTCAGCTCCTTTGCAGTTTTGTTGAGAAAGTGATCAATATTTTGATTAAAGTAGTTAACTTCCGTTGGATAGTATATATCATTGGATTCTTCTTCCATTTCCCTCAAAATGTCTTGTACTTCCGGATCGCAATTTTCTAACTTTTTTTCCTGCTCACGCAGTTTGGCTTCCTGAATGTAAGAAAAAGCTATGTACATATTTCCTCTTTTTAGTCATTTATTTTCAAAAATACATGTATAAGTCAAACGGCTACTACAACATCCTGATGTTTCAATTGCCTATTTTAAAAAAAATGCTGATTCTTCATTTTTTGTTTTATTTTGTGCAAAATGACTTTTTGGTTTCTTCACAATATTTTTATTTCGTAATAAGATATTTGTGTGTTTTAAAGATTAATTTCAAAATTTTGGTTTGATGAAAGACTAATTGGACTGCATTTCGCAATTTGGAACAATAAATTCTGGCCCGGTTGAAATACAACGTATGTGCCATTAGTTTCCCTATGCACATAAGTGTTTTTTCAGATGAGCCAGAATTTATAGTTCCAAATTGCAAAATGCAGTCCAGTTTTTCACTAAACACGCCATGAGGTTGTTGTAGCACAGGTATTGACGCAGTCAAATCTTTCGGACATTGAATTAATCTCTGCTTTGAGAATTTGTGAGAAAATTTGATGAATTTTAAGACCATTCCGTGCCACATACACTTACCATACTTCCATGATATAAAATCACAAGAGAGATAATGCCAAATGTACAACACCGGAGGCGCGCAGCGTGAGGCGCTTGGGTGGATGGGTGGGTGAGTGGGAGGCCACGGGGGCCCCTTCTGGTACACACAAAACTCTTGGGACCTTGTTAGAGGGCTATTTTTGCGGCAGTTGAAAATCCTAGGTGCAAATTGCGAACACAACAACAGGAAATTGAAAGCATGCTTTATACCCGGAAACATTAAATATGATATTAATGTGATGAAAGTTGTATGAATAAAAGCAGCCGGGCAGCAATATTTGGCTTTACTCAACTTACCTCATCAGAGTCAACGTTCAAGTCCGAGTCATCAAGGATCTTGTTAAGGAATGGTTTGATGCCGGGGTCAATTGTGGGGGGAGTGAATACTGGCAAATTAGCAGGTGTTGTATTCGATAGCTTTTTCATTGAGATCTCTTGTTTTCCTTTAGATTGTTTGTGCGTGTGCAGAGGAATGGTGGTGAGAGGCAGAGAATTTGTCACGAGTTCTATCGTAGTGAAAATTGTGAGTTGCACCGTTGCAATGAACCGATAAAGGCCTTGGATCTGCATCTTATCTAAGTGCTATACATAGGTTTTTCCTTCCTCGTTAATACACTTGCTAACACTTTATGATCCAGATGGTGTCTTCACGATAGTTTATATCCTACATTTTTCTTCTTTCTCATCTTGGTTCCAATTTATCTAAGAGAAGCACTGTGTAGAATAAAACCTGTGTGAAAAGTCAATGATACTTTTTTTTTCTTCTCTTATGGCACGGAATCCTGAATGTTTGGGTACTTAAACGCAAACTGAATTTACTCTACGCAATGGTCGTATTTGACATTTGTGAATTTTCACTAAATGTGAAGATTCCACGCATTGTATTATAGGGATGTCTCTATCTTGCTACTTTATTTCATTCCACACAATACGGGATGCATCACTGGATAGATGCATACCCATGAAGAAATTACCGTATCACATTCGAATTGTGTGATGAATGTCTTATTTTTTCCTCAAGTAGTCCAAATGATTCCAAATCATCCGTCTGTTCCACATCTCTGCATTGATTGATCCACATAATTGAAAACAAAATTAATTAATTTATTTATTTAAAAAAACCAACTCAAAACAACTATATCAACGCAAACATATTAACTGTAGTTATTTTTATAAAATCTGCAACTCTCACAAACAATAATGGTCGGGATTAACTACAGTTAGCAATCCTCTCTGTAGACTGGGCTCAGTTACTGTTTTTTCTAGGAGATTACATAACTTACTCTATAATGTAAATTTATTTCTTTACTTCCTTCTGATAAAAGAGGGAAAATCAGGCAAACGCATCACTGAATTATTAATCTCGTTGGTTGATATGTTCTCAACTGAGAAAATTCAAAAAGTGTTACTTACAAGAATAGTTACAATTAGTTGCACTTAAGTGCAAAAAATATCCAGCTAATTAAAGGAGTGACCTTAATGTGGCCATCAACATACTTTGAATCCGATTTTGAATATATATAGGTACAGAAATAAAATTGTAAGGGTCGAAACCCTTTGATCCTTAATTCTGAGGAACCGCTAGGCCGATTTCCTTGATTTTTGTTGCAAACGAAAGTTGTTGATGTTCAGATGATACCAATAATCCAAAACTTTCAATATCCGCTCTCGAGAGTCCCATACTCACTCGCGAAGCGAGCTGAAGCAGCTAGTTACGTTCTAATGGTAGAGGAAAAAGCTTACGTTTTTATTCTAAAGTATGTTCAAAAATGAAACTATTTGGTTTAGTACCGTAAATAACGGTGGTAGATCGCGAACAGAAGATTTGTATCCAAAATAATGAAGTTAGTGGTGTATTATTACTACTTTAAAGAGTATCGGGGACAATTCATTTGAGGCTTTTTCAGGATGTGGATCCTGGCAATTCTGCCACACCCTGAAATAGGCTCTTATGAATTGCCCACGATACTCTTTAAAGGAATTTATCGACGATCCCATCACTCCACACATTTAATCTTAGGGTTAAAGATATTTTGCTAATTTGTCAAAATCTAAATAATTTGTTAAAAACTGAGATAATTGTTAATACCTAAGATAATTTTAGAAACTTAAGAAAATTGGTGATAACCTATAAGTAGTCTGTTCACAAACTGATCTGTTAATCTTCATTGTACCCATTGTGACATGTACCTAACCTAACTTACCATGACTAATGTATAGCAATTAACTAAATTAGAATGGGCCTGTTGCATGCAAGAGATACAGCCGCGCGAATAGACTTTTTAAAGGTTAAATTACACGAAAATTACGATGGTCACATTAAAAAAGTCTGAAATACACTCCTTACTGCTCAATTTGCGTTGTTAGGAACGCGCTTTTTCAAATTTCCCGCGTCTGGGGGCAGTTTTCTAATCACCGGAAACGAGCAAACGGCGGGCTCGGTGAATTCCGGAAGATGCCGAGTCATTGTTGTTGTTGTTATTTTTTCCTTCAGTTTGTTTACAAACCCAACGTGATCTCTCATAGTGGTCCATATACGCTTTATGCGCTAACCAAATCGATCAACTTTTAAATATCCAACGCAATCCTCCTACATTTCATTTCACGATATCACGAGCTCCGATTTTTAGGTTATGTTGTCAGTTTTAGTTGACCGGAAATAGCCGCGAGTTGCCGTTAATTGTTTCAGTTAGAAAATTGCCCCCAGACGCGGGAAATTTGAAAAAGCGCGTTCCTAACAACGCAAATTGCGCAGTAAGGAGTGTATTTCAGACTTTTTTAATGTGACCATCGTAATTTTCGTGTCATTTAACCTCTGAAAAGTCTATTCGCACGGCTGTATCTCTTGCATGCAACAGGCCCATTTGAATTTTAAGATTTGATTTGTGGGCCATGAATATTTTATCTTTCATTCAAGACGAAAACACCGGTTTAAACAACACCTACCCTCAAATTTCCATTCCTTAAATATGTATGACAATACTTATCCGAAAAGTATTTGATACAACTACATACAAAAATACAATATCTTCGTCAACTGGAACAAGCCTTATGATTTGCACCATTTTGGCGTCGAGCGCCTGCTTCTTTAAGGGGTGATACTTCATGACCTACCTAGAAGTTAGTTTAGTGGTATGCTCAAAAGAAATCTAAGTTTGATCAGCTCTTTTAATCAGCATTTATGGAAACCGACTAAGTAAAAAATTAAGTGGTGCTGATGCTAAACGTCTCCTCGATTCTGAGAACCATCCAGTTACTTGCGCCAAAATTGTTTTGGTAAAGTCAACATTACTACTTTCTTTCCTTCTTTCTTTACTTTTCATGGTGGATTATAAGGTAAACAAGGGTGATAAAATTTAATCGCCTAGTCTGAGCCATTAGTTGTTTATTAATTGTGACCAAAAAATTAACGGTTACACAATAAATGACCATCTTAAGTAGAAGAAATTTACTGCCACAGGATCCCCTAAACTGTATTTTTCAGCAAATTTTCTTGTGGAAAATTCACCACGTAGTCCATAGGATGCTCTGTGGACAAAAGAAACATAGGTACTGCCAATGACTGATAAAATAATTTTTAGGATGACATTAAAAAAGTAGAAAAAGCTTGGGCATGGGAAAATAATCAATTGTTCATTTTTAGCCATATTATGAAATAATGCTTACGGGAGTGAGGTCTGGCAACTCAAGAAAAGAACTGAAGATATGCTTAGGGCAACCGAGATGGACTTTTGGCGACGCAATGAGAAGGTACGCGAGATAATGGGTGTGGAGAAGGACATTGTGCACGATATCAGGTCCAAGCAGTTGGTCTGGTATGGACATGTGCGAAGGATGGCAGATGATCGGTTGCCCAAGCAGGTCTTCGATTGGGTTTCTCCCGGAAGGCGACAGCGTGGACGTCCTGTGAAAGGTTGGCGACAAGGGGTGGAGGAGGAGATCAAAAGTTGCCAATTGCCTGATGATCTCTGGGAGGATAGGGGGCAATGGCGATTGGGCGTCGCAGAGCGCGAGGCGGCGCTTTAAAAGCGGCTTTATGTATGTATGAAATAATCATTTGCAGTTGCATCAAAGGAACAATTGGAATCCATATATTGTTCTATTTTTTTGCTCGTTTAATTCACATGCAACGATGTTCCGTCTTAATCGAAATATTTTCTATCGTAGAGTCTTTTTATATTGTTAAAATTCGTGAGTGGCTTTGGATTATACGCACCAAATTTCATCATCTTTAATCTGGTTTAAATCCCAACTTTAGTGTTTCGTATTTTTGTTACTTTTCAATCATACTTGAATAAACTTTTTTGGACGTTCAAAACTCTCTCTCAAAAAAAAAAAACTTTATCACCACATGACGTGAGCGGAACAATTTTTTTATTTCCCCAAAAATATTTGTAAAGTGTTTTCTCCAATAAAGGACCAATGCAGTAAACTAATGAACAAACGAAGTTCAATTGCGCTACTTGAAAGCTAGAATACACTTCTTACTTACATTCTTACGTAGGTTTCGTTGAAAGTCATATTTTGTCTTGGTTGCTTGTAGGACAGGAACACATATCGGTGAACTCCTGAAATCGTGAGAAGAATAGTGATTTATACCACTTAGTTTTGCAAGCTTAGCATCTTAATGGTCGTAATGCAGTGTCAAATGGAGGCTTGAATGACAAGGCGCATAAGTGCAGTTTTCGTTATTTCGAGAAATACGAGTATGAAGTTTCGAAATCAAATGGATCATTACGGCGGAGAGAAAGTACATACTGACTTTTTGATGCTTAAAAATTAGAATTTTGGAGCGAATTTTTCACAGAATGTGCATCCAGACTAGTTTTACTTGGAATCATTACTATCTCAATTTTTTCAAAAACTGCACTCATGCATCTTGTCCTCCAAGGCCTTCAAATAGTCTTTTTAAATGAATAAAATATGTTTGCTCTCCATTCAATCATGTGATTGTCAGTGGCGTGGCGTGAATTGCGATATATCGATTGTTATGTAATTTAAACCTATGATAAAGAATTGATTATTAAGGTGTTCGCTGCGAACACCCTGTGTATCGATCCTTTTCCATAGGTTTAAATGGCATAACAATCGATACATCGAAATTCACGCCACGCCACTGGTGATTGTCTCTGGAGATCCGACATCTACCTACTTATCATGTATTTATATTTTTTTTATTATTATTATTAAATTTACTGCATTCTGAATTCCTTACTTTTCTACTCCTAGACAGAAAATTATCTGTTCTTAAAATGAGAAAAAGGATATTTGAAAAATGAAAAGAAAAATGTCTTAATTTATTTCGTAGTTTTTAATGAAAGTTTTTCTCTTTTTTGTAAAAAATAATAATAAAATAATAACTCATTACACAGTAGTGTAAAACTAGTCGAGATCATTTGAGAGCTTGAGATACTTGCACTATTAATTATTGCATTTTAATATCACCTCCGAAGTCCTCTTCCGGTAATGGAGGAATGTATTTGGTGAGAACCTTGCCATCTTTAAATTTGCAGCCAGGAATATTTACCACGACCCAATTTTGCCACTCTCTTTCAAAATGTGTCGTCCGGTTTGGAACGTCGGGATCTGCGAAAATCATACAGGTAAATTTATACAAGCATTTTAAAAAGAGATAAAAGATATTTTAAACCGAGTAAAAAGAGATGACCAAGTATTAAACCTTTCATTCTATTTAAATAAGCAAAAAGAAACAAACTAAAATAATTCTCAAACAACGCTTTCCTCTCCAAATAAACCTCCATTACTTCGGAATTTTCCTAACGGAGAATTGACTTCAGTTGGACAGCAACCAAAGACATTGACAGCAACACAACATTGAGATGAAGGATGGGCAGAAAATCAAAAGCTGCCCGGAGTGGAGTAGGAGTACCAAGATTTGCGACTATCCCAGGACAGAAGTACGAAACAACACAAAAGGAAGGAAGGTATGAGGATATTACGATTTTAAATGAAATTATGTACGGGATCATCGTATTTCGGGAGAAAACAAAGGTGAAATTTACAACGCTAGAGTGAAAAGTATTTTAATGTAAGGAGATAAAGTCGGGCAGCTGGTGAAACGATCACAGAATGCTAAGAGAAACGGGGATGGATTTCTGGAGGAAGTCAACAAGAGTTTCTAGAGAATTTTGGATCCGTAATGATAAAAAGCGTCAAATCACGGAAGGTGAAAATGACATTGTATTCAACGCAATGACCAAACAACTTTAATTTGGTTTTTCCTCGGAGGAGAAAAAAATTACGCCCAGTGAGAGGGCAGTGACCGCAGAATTTGTCAAGAAGAGGGAAAGCCAGGTCTGAGAGGGGCTTCAAGATAATTGCCAGGATCAGGCCCGCCACGAGGGGGGGGGGGATACTGGGTCCCTGGTACCGGGGCCCGGGCCCCGGAGGGGGCCCGTGTTACCCGTAAAAAACCACTACTAATTCACATGCAACCCTTGTTTCGTAAGAAAAAGTGAAAAATTTACCCTAAAAATTTCGCAAAAGGTGGATAGATTTTCAGAAACACGCTGGGGCACTGTAGAATTCTTCTTAAATTTTCAAAGGAGTATACTTCCTGGAAAATTTCTATCTATTTTCAAGATTTTCAGTACCGAGGATATTTTTAGTAACTGCGTTTCATTTTCTTCCGTCGTCAGATGCTAAGAGTCTCCAGTCTGGGTATCCTCGACTTCAATGGATCATGGCTCAACTCCCTTGCCATAGACAAACGAAGGAAGAGTCCAGGGGGGCCTGGCCCTCTTAGAACTGAAAATAGTATCATATGCCCCTCCCCCCAAAAAATAAAAATTCTCCAGATGTTTTGAATGCAACAATTCGCAAGTACGAGGGGCGTTCAATAAGTAAGTATCCCCCCTCTCTAAAATCAATAGGAATGGACCAATTTTCAAAAACTTGGGCTGAAAATCTTCCTTAGGATATTCTGAGTTCAACAAAACAAACCGCAACAAAATCGGACCATGTGCGGCCGAACGCGAGCCGTTTGAACGCGCCGAGGTGCACACCGCTCCCGCCAAATCCGCGGAAATTTGAAGTCCGCGACAAGAGAAGAGCTTCCCTGCCAACGCTTCAGTCGTTCATCACTGACGAAAAATCAAAGAAGTTTTTGTAGAATAAAGGGCTTACCTCACCTCTCCACATAACCAGCTCGATCCAAGCAGGTCTGATACTGATTGTGAGACTAAGAGAACAGCTTTTGGATACCACGCGTGTAGAGGTCTTTCAACTGGCTGGGGATGAAAGTGTTGACGGCTTGTTTGACCTCTTCCGCTGATTCAAAATGAACTCCCCCAGTTCAGATTTCAGAGAAAGGAATAAATAGTGGTCTATTTTGCTATTTATTACCGTATTTTTCGTCAGTGATGAGCGACTGAAGCGTTGGCAGAGAGGCTCCTCTCTTGTCGCGGACTTCAAATTTCCGCGGATTTGGCGGGAGCGGTGTGCCCCTCGGCGCGTTCAAACGGCTCGCGTTCGGGCGCACATGTCCGATTTTGTTGCGGTTTGTTTTGTTGAACTCAGTATATCCTAAGGAAGATTTTGAGCTCAAGTTTTTGAAAATTGGTACATTCTTATTGATTTTAGAGAGGGGGGATACTTACTTATTGAACGCCCCTCGTATTTTGTGCTGAAAGTGGAAAAAAAAAACATAAATATTGCGCAGAAATTGATGGAAAACTTTCTTATGGAAGCTTCAAAATGCGTATGATTAGTAGTATAAATTCCAAAATTTCTCGGGGGATGCCCCTCGGACCCCCCCTCCTTGCTTGGGGCCCGGACCTTAAAACTGGTACCAAGGCCCGAGATGGGATGTGGCGAGCCTGTCCGTGCCACTATCGTTTATTATTTATCCTCGTAGAAAAACCACCCATTTGTAAATACAATTCTAGCTGAAGCGCACTTCAGCTATGCATTCACCACTGCAAAAATTTCAGAGGAAGTCGACAAGCCCAGCGTGCATAGAGGCTATCTCCATTTAAATCTTCCGTCGCATTTCTAAGGCGTAATGATACAACTATTTGAACTCTCCGGAATGCGTGAGGTATCACGCCGCATTTGAAGGCGTTTTCAAATCAGCCAAGTTCCGATACCCGGATTATCGTTTTGCATGGTTCATATTATTTTGTTATATTCCGTACCACTCGTTTATTTTTAATCCTCGTAGAAAACCAACCCATTTGTAAATACAATTCTAGCTGGAGCGCACTTCAGCTATGCATTCACCACTGCAAAAATGTCAAAGGAAGTCGACACGCCCAGCGTGCATGGAGGCTATTTCCATTTAAATCTTCCGTCGCATTTCTAAGGCGCAATGATACAACTATTTGAACTCTCCGGAATGGATCCGGACCTTAAAACTGGTACCAGAGCCCGAGATTGGATGTGGCGGGCCTGGCCAGGATCTTAAGTTTTTTAGTACGGGTTTTTGTGGGTTTTTTTTTAAAACATTTTTTAAAGATCTGCTTGCTCTTTCAAAAATATAATTCAGCTATCATTACTATTAGATCACGGAGATAATTGAATTAAATGCGCTTAATTTTTAAAGGGCGAAATCACTTTTTACCTGTCATAATTAATGTATAATGGTGCTCCTTATCTTCTGGCCATTCCATGTGTGTGGGCTCCAATTTTGTCTCGGTAGCATTTATTTCATTTCCGAATCTCACAGATGTTGTATTGTAAGTTACCTGTCAAAACTCGCCCACACAGTTAATACAAACATATTTATCCTTAAAGAATACCACTATTACAAACATGTTTGCTCACAAGAAAAGGCTTCAGTATAATTTTTATTATACGCACAACATCTTCCGACTCCCCTCCTTTTTTTTGTTTTCATAAATCTTCCTAGACATCAACTGATCCGAGTTCTATAATTTTTACAAATATTAGTAGGTAGCAATCTTGAGATCAGCTCTGTCCTTAAAAGTTTTGGGGTGAAACGCATTTTTAATGGATATCAAGTGGAGAACATGCACTTTTCCTCATATGAACCATGTAAAATTCAGTATCGTGTATTTCATTCATCCAGAGGTTTAACGGGTCGTTGTTCATGATGATTAGGCTGCATTTTTATTTTTTTATTTTTTTTTTTTTTATTTTTTTTTTTTTTCTTTTAATCCATGACCGAAGAAGTGGTCCTTTGACGGTGAAGAACGTCTTCAGAGGGTTGGGTTGCGTAAGGGCCCCCTATAGCGGCTGTGTGACCCCCTTATTATTTCTGCTCTCCATTAAAGTTTTCTTATAACGTTAATGGTCAAGAATCCATAACTTGAGTACCAAACTTGCAGAGTTTTTATTGATTAAGGATTGTTATGATTGTGTAACTATTATAAAACCTAAAATGATTTAATAGATTTGTCATGCTTACAATAAAATTTCTTCCAAATGCTGTAAGGAAGGGAATTTAAGTGAATCAAAATTAACAAAATTACTTTAGTAAATCGCTTGACTTTACATGAACCGACTACATGACTTATCTTTAGATGGAAGGGTGACGCAATTTCCATAAAAAAAATTAAATAGTTTCCATGGAAATTATGCAATGACGTGTCTTTTACACTAGCAAGTGAATAAACGCATGGTGGAGTTTTATTTACCTGCAAAACATTTTTAGGAGCTGTTGGAATGACATCTGGAATTATCTCGTGCTTTTTCAATTGTGTCTGTATTTCGTCAGCTGTCAGATTAAACCTGTAAATTTCGGTAGAAACGTTTTTTTAAATAAGTACTCAACAACGCCATTGTAAATATTGGAGGTATAAGGTGATACTTGAGTGTCATAATTAAAAAAATAGTATTGCAGAGGAAAATGATGGGAATAAAATTAATGACCTAGTGAGAATGGGGAAAACAAAACAGAGGTGAAATCGAATCTCAAAAACTTTTTCAATTGTGCTGGCACAATTAAAAGAGGAAACTTGTCGAATTCAAAAATGATAGAATCTCTCTACAAGAGGTGTAAAAATCATGAAATAAATAAATTAAAATCACTACAAATTGATGTCTATCTTGCCGGAATCAAATTTAAAAAGTGAGGTTGAATTGATGACTTTAAATGGAGCACAAATTGCAGACGGTGGTACTTATTTGTATTAACGTCACGAATTTTGTTCTTCCCACGCCACTCATTTTTAATACTGGCTATGGAAACTGAATTAATATAGGCTACATCAGGTATTTAGCTCTAACTAAATAAAGTCACGTCGGTTTATAAATAGACAAACACATTTCTACATAGCTCCTACAAAAAGGTTTCGACACGTGTTTAAGAAAATACCAACTTCTATCAACTTCATCCTCTTATCTTGGAATAATCTGACGCACTTGATAAAAGTGTATCGCCATCATTTAAATAATCATACAACCTCAGTTCCCGCCGAAGAATGATTGAAAATTGGACAAAGTAGGAAAGGAAGAATTTTAGGTCGACAGATGACGCTATTTGTGACCACAGCGTTCGTGAAAAATAACTCATAATATTTTTGAAGCTACGATGTAGCCTCATACTTTGAGAACGCCCATCAATCAAAACCTATCTATTGGAGTCTTTTCCTTTTCTGTTTATACGTCTTTTTTCTACTGAAAAAAGTATTCCTTATTTTTGTGAAATTTTACATAATTAAGAACTTATACGAGTCTATACTCGTATAAGTTCAAGGGCCTGGTGGATTTCCTTGTTATAGACACCCTCTCGTTATACGATAGTCGATTAGATACAGACGGACGAGCTCCGACATCGATGACTCAATATAATAGACTAGGGTATCATTGAGGGGTGCAAAATATTTAATCGTAAGATCCTTCGATCCTAGGATTACAGGCTTGCTGTGTGCTCTAGTTGGAAAAGATGCACACCGCAGGTTTGGCATCGAGAATTCCAGCGATTAATGCGCCCACCTAGCGAACGCGCAATGCGTGAAGTATTTACACATTCTTGTAGGCGCTAGATCATGAAAATGTGCAAATTGCTAAAGAGGCCAAATGCTCATGGTTATTAGAGATGGTTCATATTTCCCAAAAAGCGTACTTTAGTTTCTAACTACAGAGCGGGTGTCGATGGGTTGAGTGCGGTTCACCACTAGTTTTTTAGGGCTCTGCCGAGTTCAGTGTCACCTGAGGGTTTCCTCGCTTTGCCATTAGAAGTCAGCAAAGGTAAACCTTCATTCTTGCCCATGGTTCCATCAACATTTTTAGATTACTTTGTTTACCCCGGACTGTGATAAGTAGGTTTTAGCTTTCATTCCTTTTAGCTTTTTATTGCATACTGCTGCATGAGAGCAACACGTGTTTTTTTATAAAAGAGGGGGGATAAGGAGTCTGATCTCCAAATTTGAACATTTTTCAAAATAATTCGACCTTAGCTGTCTCTTCGATGGAAAAAATACCATATCCCCGAGCCATTTTTTCTCGAAAATTGGCGATAAGCGCGTACCAGAAAGAGTTAATTTCACTTGTATATATTATCCGGTTAAAAGTGGGGTTGTTATGACCACCGAAACGAACTAGCCGTTTGAATATCTGATTCTTTCAGGCTCGGCCACGTAGGTTTCGTGTAGTCCTTATATTATTTAGAGTCATATTTTATTTAGAGTGTTCTTGTGTGCTAATCATGTTACAGCCTGATTAATTACTTTTTTTTAAAAAAAAAAAAAAATGATTATTACTCAAAAATTTGGCTCTGGAATAGCTCCGCGAAATTCAGGATAGTCGTCCCATTGTGATATGAAAAAGTTGACAGCAAGAGGGTCACCTAGATTATACTGCTCTGCAAACTCAGCTGTTGAAAAATTGGCTCGTAAGTCATCCGTGGGACTGTAAGAACATAAGAAAATCAATAGTCTACTTTGAAAAAATATTTAAAAAAATACTGTAGTTATCATCAGACTGAAGAAATGAAGTATTATTAATTCAGATACTCTAAAGTAATTTAAGTTCTCTTTTTCGTCTCGTATTTCTAAAAATAGGTAATTACCATGGTCAAGGATGGAAGAAACAGGCAGCTGATTCTGTAAAAAAAAATTAAATAAAGATGGCTCGAGAATGAAAATAAAAATGAGTCAAATTAAAAGGTAAAAAGTCCCTCAATTAATTAAATTACACAGCTTCACGTCCCTTAATTGATGGAATATTGACTGTATAACAGGAAACTTCTTGAACATTCATCGTTGATTTTAAATTTGACAAAAAGTGCTCTCCATATTGTCAGGATATGCCAAAACTGTATTACATAAATAGAACGACAACGAGATTTTGAATTCAATAGTTTCAGATACTTACAAATTTATTAGATGGAACTCGTCAAATTTCATCAAACCATTTAATTGTTTGTACACCACGAAAACGTATCGATGCATTCCTTAAGTTACAGAAAGAAAATCGATTATCGGAGCGATTGATGACAGGGACGAGAGGGTCCCGCTTTCTTCATCACATACTTACAAATATTTCAATTGGAATAATTAGAGTTATGCTATTAAATTAATTAAAGGTAAGAGTCAAAATGGCTAAACCACACTATGACGTTGCAAATTTTCATTTAACAATTGATTTACTCAAAAATGACTGCAAATCTTGACAGAGAGTTTACTGCAAATTTGTTTTGGGGGATTTGGCGGAAATTTCCTGAAATTAGAATGTTAAATACATACACCCGTTAAATTATTAAAAGTTAATTTTCAGATGAAACTATGAAACGCTATTCAATGCCCCTGAATTCTTCTTGCTATTAACGATTCATTGAACTTGAGTTACCCTCTTACGAGAGGAAATACTTGATTGGCAGGGTCTCCTTACAATTCTTATACGATTAATATATTGTAAAAAATCATGCATGCCATTTGGATGTATTTCTGCCAAACGAAACTATTGACGTGTAGAAAAGATGGGATGTGGTCTAGAATGCTGCATAAGAAACAATGTTAAAATGGGCGTGATTCCCTTTGAGGAAATGGAAAATCGGAATTTTCAATTCTGTCAAACGGAACTAAGTACCAGCTGAATGCGGCACTCATGAGCCGTTTGAATGGTAAAAGAGCGCTGTGGATAGGGTTCATGAGTTAAAACCGAGTAAGAGGAACACCGGATGCGGCTTCGTTTCCGCTGACGTCACTGGCGCCTTTTAATTCCCGTTCATTCTTACGGTCCTCAACTCACGAGCACCCCCCTTATTTCCCTCCTGCCTCTGGTTCCGTTTGGCAGAAATACGTTCATTTAAAAACTGCTCCGTTACGTATTAAAGTACTTCAGTTGAATGGCTTACATACCATGTAAATAAGAACATCGTGTGTCGCTAATGTTGTTCAACTATCACCTTAGGCACCGCAAATTTCTGGACCTCGTCTCTTTTTCAGAGGTAAGGTCTTTCTCTGTAAACTATGTAGTTAATTTTCTATTATGGTCTCCCATGATTTGGGAGCCAATGAGGAGACTATTTTGTATTCTACAAACTTGCATTCAACGACAACAACAACAACATCACAAAGGCATTTCACAATCTATGCGCATAAAGCATAGCTTACCTGTGCCTTGTGGGGCTTGAACTCCAATATAATCTGACATAGACTGTCCTTTTGCAATATCTGTACCTGGTATGTTACCAACTTTCCAATGCTGCCATTGTCCCGACTTAAAACTTGCATCAGGGAAGTCTGGATCTGTACATTTTTCAAGTAAAATGCAGATAGACATTAGCACTGTCATTATGAGAGGGTAAGTCAGTATTTAGATTGGAATTTGCTTCACAACCCTATTTATAAAAGTACTTGACTTAAAAATATGCAGGGATAAAAACGAAGGACGACAAGAATGTGATGCAAATCTACGTGCTTATAACTACATCTACACATTGGCTAATTTTCTCGAAGAAATTATTTTTTTTTATTTTTTGGAAACTTTTTGTAGAATTTTACTTGTGATGTTATCCAGATAACTCACAGAAAAATATTCAAATTCATTAATCAAAGTTGAGAAAAGTTTTAACGGCCGAAAATATCACCCAATAAACTTCACAACTAGACGGTTTATACATAACACTTACTGCTTAGAAATGTGCTGTTTGGCGTGATACCACAATTCGAGCCTCTAGGGGCTCGGTGTGCCTATTCAATTCATTGAAGGCGTTTTTTTTTCGCAGTCACTTCACGCTAAAATGGTAAGAAGCAGATTTTAATTTCAAAGTGTTTCTTCTTCAATGACCTTTTCGTATAAGATGCTTTAACTACTTAGGCTAGAGATACGCTGTAGGAGCTTTTAAATGTTGCCAAATTTTCTCTAAGAATATGCACTATGGGAGAAAGTTATAGATCTACCTCACTCCGAATTTTCAAGCACTTAAGATCAAACCACGAACAAATTTCCCTAGAAAATCGGGTGAAAAATAATTTCAAGTTCTTCCTAACTAAATTAATCTAGTAGAGGAGTATAGTGTCATGAAAAACTGTGTAAGTAAGGTGGAATTATTATGGATGGATACATTGACTCTCGAGTTACTTTCACATAATATGTAGATTGAGTGCAAAACTGTCTACACTGTCAAAGGTTTCAGGACATTTTGTCAACGATTTTTTGTCCGCGCACCTTTTTTGTCCAGTACTTTACGCCCACACGTAAAATAAGCAACGGTCCAAGCGTTATATTTTAGTCGATATGTAAAATTATATTGACAAAATGGAAATGAGAAATTGAGAGAAAAGGCGGTGTTGTTATGGTTGCTCATTTTCTAAATGAAATGTTATTACTTTCTCCTTTTGAATCATCTTTTTAAATTTCGATGTACAATATACCTTATATGTGTATGGGTACTTTTTTATTTTTTTAATTTTTTCTTTACGAAATTATTACTTCATTTTGAAAAAAAATTATGTTTTTAAAACGTGACAAATGTTTGTAAAACCTTTTTCAAGCGACATTAATCTCAATAAGAAGCAGTTGTGCCGATAGAAACTGCAAAAATGAATTAAAAAGGAAAAAAACCAAGAGGCACGCAATCTTTCGTTTGAACCCATTTGTACATCGATCTTTTAGAGTCAAATACGTAAAAAATTGAGCGTTTCGTTGCGCGGACACCTTGCTGCAGTACAATAAAAGCACAAAATGTAAAAGAAAAAATTAAAGTGCTTTGGAAATCATTAAATTTGACACGGAACCACCAATATTTAAATGAACTCACGTTATATTATTATTCTCCTTTGATAAATTGATACATATTATTTCCCCATCAATTTAAAAGAGATAATTCAATGCAGAGTGTGCAAACATTTCAAAATCATGAGTTAAAAAACGCTGACCATGCGAGTATAAATATTAAAGCCTAACAGAGCGGAGCGGCTTGCTGTCAGCGCGAGAGGCTCACTGGCGCCTACAAACCTAAGTGGATACTTCACGCACTGCACAATGCTTGAAGTATCCACTTAGGTTTGTAGGCGCCAATGCTCGTTTCGCGCTGGCCGCCCGCCCGCCGTGCGACGGCGCCTGAGGCAACTGTTTCACAACAGAGGTGTTGTACAGTATTATACGAAATTGAACGTATTAATAATGACAGGCATCCGTTAAAAGTACAGATCTTTCCTCGCAAAATAAATCAAGATACTTATCGTATACTGGAAACATCTAAGAGCCTTTAGCTGAGGCAAATATAGAGGTTTAT
Organism: Bemisia tabaci; assembly: GCF_001854935.1. NCBI lineage: Eukaryota > Metazoa > Arthropoda > Insecta > Hemiptera > Aleyrodidae > Bemisia > Bemisia tabaci. Next base: position 157,169 of record NW_017547915.1, read on the forward strand.
ACGGTTCAGGTATAACGAGGTGAGAAAATCTTGAAAGATAATTAAGTCCTGTTACACCAAAGAGGTGTCGAGCGTTTTAGTGAATTTTGTCTCATTGAATTGACGCTCCCCCATTTTTACCAAAACTCTCAACTAAATATTATTCTGCGTTGGACCAAACAAACAAAACAAAAAAAAACAAGCAAACCCTCATTCTTCCAAGAAATTTTACATTTTCATCCAAAAACGTCGTGAGAAATTGTCGTTTGTATTTACAAGTGGGCCAATTAACTTTGTGTCTCAACTGGCACGTAGACCAAAACTCCTGTGCCGGAAAAACGTGTGGACGTAAATTACTGGAAAAAACAGGTGCGCGGACAAAAAATCGTTGACGAAATGTCCTATAACCCTGTCAAAATGTTGATTTACTGTTAAGATTCAATTTTTTGCATTGCACACGGTAATATGCTTGTTCGTTAATAATTTACATACCTGCCATTATTAAACAGTAAAAGCATTCCGGTTCAGTTTCCCAATGTACATAAGTTGGAGGATTCCAAGTTTCGGTCTTTGTTAAATTATTGCCAAAATTAACAATTTTTTCCCCATATGCAACCTAGACAAATTAAAATTCATCATTTTGGTGAACAACTCCACATTAAATTTTATGGCAGCCTGCATCAATTACACACAATCTTGTCGATACTTGCGCGTATTCCTTCATCACTATTTTAGGAAGTTTTTTTTTGAGGGCTACTAAAAGATGTATGGCTGTCATCCAAAAAGCGATGGGTGGAAGCTAGCTTCCGGAAAACTCTAAATACACAGATTCGAGTGGCGGTTAGGTGACGCAAAGTACCCTGGTGCGTTGTGAAAGCGATTCGTTCAAACAGTTTTGACTCCAGTTTTTTGGGATGAAATTTCATTAAAAAGTATGTGCTGAAAAGTATCAAAGATATGCTTTAACTTTCTGAGAGGTTCTAAAATCTTCATTTTAAGAGGTGACACAGAGAGGCATTGATCACAAGCTCTATCAGTCTCACCTTTACGATTCCTGGAGCTGATTTGGGAATAACGTCTGGAATGATTTTCCAATGTTTTAATATGTCTTTTATTTCTTCTGGTGTTTTCTCGGGATGTTCCCCACAGTTCTCAGGACTTTTGCTACTTAGAACTGAAGTTAGGAAAAGTGAACAACTAAAAAATAACACATTGCTCTCAATATTTTGAAAAAGAGCCCAAATAAATCTCCTTCGTTTTGTTATGCACATATTGAATAACCTGTAAAATATGAAAAAAATGTGTACATTTAAATAGGTAACTGCACAGAAATTAGATTGAAGTTTGAAAGACACTTTATAATTTCTAATACGAAGGAGTGCAGTCCCATTCCAATGTTACAGAACTAACCATTTAATTTTTTACGAGAATATAACTCTACAATCTCTGTTCAAATTTTTGCTGATTTCCGCATGTGATTTGACGAAAGTACGGTAAAATTTTCAGTTACTCGTTTAGAAATTCCCGAGAGTTTTTAAGTATACTTACGGTACAAATTTTTTTTCTAAAAAGACGAAAATTAATCTTACCAGTACTATTTTTCAAACTTTGGAGGCGTTTCACCCGTGCCGTCATCCTCGACCGCGACTGGAACCGCAACAGCCTGACATGCCTGAGGATGACGCCAAAAGTGACAAAGCGCGACCCAAGTTAGAAGAATAGTACAAGATACTTGAATTTTCGTCCATTCTTCTAGAGAAAAACTTTCAATCGTTGAATTGTTCGGCAAGAATTACGCTATTTCGTCTAGGAAACAACGATATGTATCAAGTGTTTGGGTTGAACGAAAGTTAAAGAAAGGAATACAGGATAAAATCTACGGAAAATAGTTTATCGTCAACTCTACGTCACCGTAATTCCATCCTTCAAATGATGGTCAACAGTCAGAAGCTATTAGACTGCCACATGCAATTTTGGAAGTTGCCTAATTTCACCGGATAAAATATTTAATTTTCACCGAAAATGCGAATATTTCTGCTCATATAAATTTCAGATACTTTCTATAAAATTGCGAAAAGAATTAATTAAAAATTAGGGGAAAATAATTAGAAGATTCCCCGAAATTTCGAATTGATCGAATGAAATTTGGCAACGTCCAAAGGCTGGCGATTTGTTAAAGCACAACAGCGTTTTACCAGTAAAGGGATAAAATTCAGGGGTTGCACTTTTGGATATAAGGGCAGATGAAACCACTAACGAATTTTACTTTTCTTGATCATGGAAAAAACGGATAATACATCTTTGAAAATTTTGCGACCTTAATAAAAAAAGTCAGTACTGACCTTTCAATCGGAGTAGAAGAGCCAGTAAAACCGCGCAGAGTGGATTTATCGCAACATATGAGCGGTAGAAATCTTACGCATATATATTTCTAAAATATCCCTTTAATTTATTTTATAATACTCACGTTAGGAAACTTATTTTACAAAACTGATTCAAGTCTAATCAGTTTTGTGTTTCACGTAGGAATATACACGCATTTTTACTGAGTAATGAAGTATCCTAAGCCACCTCAAGAGGAAGTAAACAGATTTTCATTTTATTTTTACAAACAATAGTAAGCTCAAATCCATATCAAATTATTTATTTCACAATTAAAAGCTTTTCGCACCCAACTTGCAAAATATTCACTCCAACGGCTGACAATCAGTGTATGTTAACATTTGGCACTTTTTAAACAATTATGCCTATCAATAAAAAAAAATCTCCTCGGGTTGATGGAACATGCGCATGGGTTTTTCTTTTTCAAAAAGAAATTTCATTGTCACTCTAATAATATGAAAGAGACCCGATTGGGCATCATGATTTAACTTTTCTCAAACAACTTGGCATGACAAGACTGATAAAAGATCGGCTTCCATCAAGGAGTGATAAAGACGTATTTGAAGAGATATTTCATACGTCACTTGATAAAGACCCGCTATATAAGGCGCTACGTCTCCCCATTGACACATCGAATCGTTCATTTTACTTTTATTTTGGATTAGGTGTATAAATAGTGATTGAGCAATCCACTCACAATATTTCGAGCCAAAAAAGCCAATTTTTCCTCGTCAGTGGAATGCAACCTTCAAGTCGAAATACTCTCATACCTTTCACCAATAAACGAACTATTATTAGAACAGGTCAGCAAAACAAACATAAAGTACATAGCATTAGAACTGTTTATCATTTGAGGTGTTCGATTACTTTCTGTTAAATACGATTTTTGGAGAACTGTTTTATTTTTTTAATGTGATCTAACTAATGCAACGCAATCCTCTGTCGGATGTAGATCTCCTCAGTGAATTTTACTTCATAATAAATACAAAGTATTATTATAGTCGGCGAAGCGACTGTCTAGTAATCAAAATGGTGTGCAGAAAGACGTGGGACGAATTTGAAAAAAACAGCCTTTAGTTTATACCTCAGGAATCCAATGAAAATTCGATATGCAATGAAGTACAACCACAATGAACAGTGTTTAGACCTGAGAATATCTGACAATGTAGTTTGTGTACAGCACAAGACGCAGATAATGCAAGACATTAAGAAGATTGAGAAGTTTGTCAAAAAGAGCCGTATGCAAAAACGACATTTTTCGCCCCCCCACTAGAATTTANGAAAATTTGGGGAAAGAAGCGCTCCAGTATTAGTAACTGATAGACGAAGTTTGAATAAGTTTTAGTGGGGGGGCGAAAAATGTCGTTTTTGCATACGGCTCTTTGATGAGAAATATGGTCTCCAAAGAATGACAGAGATGCAGCTACCCTTGCTGCTCGTGTACATACTTCGATTTTGTTCAAGCATTGTATATTTGCAAATATTACCCCTGTAATTAACTACATATCTCATAATTTTTATGAAGGAAACTCTGGCTCGGAGGTTACTGGGGTCCACAATGGATCGGCCCCTCTCAGGTCTTCATTCAGCAACGATGCAGAAAACCTTGACGGCATATCGAACAACGGTTCACGATCAACGGAACGCAGAGACAGCACCCCGAGCACCCCTACCCAGCGGACGCAGGGCAGGGAAAAAGCTTAAACCGGCTCCCCGGCCTGCGGCACCCCCCAAGGGACCGTGACCAGGGAAATAATACACCTTGAGGCAGTGATCCGATATTAAATCCCTAGTGGGGAAGAAAAAAAATCCCCAGATTTCGCTAAAAATCCCTAAATCCCCAGATTTGCTCAAATACCCCCAATAAATCCCTAGATTTTGTAAAAAGCCGCCATTTTTAACGTAGAATTCGAAATAACGAACGTCATTCGATATATCGATTTGCAATATTTAAATCTGATTGCCTCGTTTGAATTTTGCCGCTCTCTGAAAGCAGTGCTAATCCAGACCAAAAAAATGAAAGAATATTAGTTGAGTTCTTATTATTATTGTTTTTCTACTGTTGAATGCAGTTGAATGTCAAGTACATCGAGTGATGCAATCGTTTTAATTTCCGGCTTATTTACGGGGAAAATAGTGTTGCCGAAAAGGCGCCTACAACATATAGATGAAAAAATATTTTCGATGGTCGAGGCTAGAATTGAGGTTAAAAAGTCGATTTTTGCTTACTTTACCTCATCAAAAAAATCCCTAGATTCTCTGGAAAATCCCTAGATCCCTAAAAATTCCGGAAAATCCCTAGACATCGGATCACTGCCTTGAGGAGCGGATCAGGAGGTCAAACTCGAACGACCTCCCCCGCTCCAAGTCTGAAAGTCTCACACCCGGGAAAAGGTCCCGGCGCAGGCACTCCGACAGTTCGCTGTCTACCAACTCACCAAGCCCGCAGAAAAGACATTACGATAAAGAAGCCGAAGCCCAAGAGGCCTTCGAGTTAGTGGATAAAGGGGTCAAAATTGTCGAGAGACTCCGCGCCTCTTTCACCCGACTTAGGAGTAAAGTCAGGACATACTCCTAGAAGGACTTCATGGAAGCTGATAACCCGCTGCTCGACGAGCTCATCAAGAACCAGCAAAAGCTCGCCTCGATAATCCTCGGACGGGCAGTAAGAAACGAGGATTACCCTGAATGTCTCCAACACAGGGACAGCGGAACCCAAACCAGCCCGCTTCCCGAAAGAACTCCTCCCGTCGTAACCTTAGAGGACGACGAGGAAGCAAACGAAGGCCTAGCACACCAGCTAAACCCGTTGGGAGGACCGGAGGTCTTTGAACCAACCCAACCCGCAACGGCAGCATCGGCCAGCTCCTCGGCCGAAGGCCCTCAACAGGCCCCACTACCGCCGCCACCTCAATCTTCACCCAACCCTGTTCAGCGGAGCGCACGACAGAGGGTTGACAATCAGGCGAATGACGCGGTCACCATAGTTAGTTTTTTGGAAAAACGAGTGTGTGAATGATTTTGCCGCCTTCGCGATTCCTTTTCTTAATTTTATTTACCCCAAATGTGCTTCACAAATTGATTATTTCTGCGGTTCAACATAGATTCGTCCTGGTCGCGGAGTGTATGATAGTCAATTTATTTTCCTTCTCATAGTTTAATGCATGAACCATTATTAACTGATTCACTGCTAGTAGGATTGGTTTTATTCTTCTGGCTGTTCGAGTCAGAAAAATGTGTATCAATCACTGTTTGAAATTTTCGTTTTGGCCAATTAGCCAAATTGGAATCTTGTGAACTTGTTTGTTTCACATATGGAGGAGAAGTAGAATTGTTTTTCTTACTCCATTAATTGGAGCTGTTGACGGCAGAGCAGGGAACGCCTCTATTTTTCTGCGATTTCTTTTAACAATCCAGTTAGTCTCCTGGGCTACGATAAGGTCTTCCTCATCATCAGTGTCCTCTATCTCCATATCTGGATCGTCAGTCTGGTCACGCTCACTCGCGAGAACATCAAACTTGTTTGATAAATTAGTAGCGATGGCATTACTAGAATTTTCTAAATTACTGTTAGAATTCCGATTAGAAGAGGTTTAAACACGTTTTTTTAACAGGACTTGAAGATTGTTGTGTCTCTAAATTGTTGAGACGTTTCACCATGTCACTTAGATTAGCTTTTAAAAGTTCATTTTCTGATTTAAGTGACTCAAAAACTTGTATCACTTGATTCGCCGTAGATTTTAATGTCATTACTTTAGATTTAGATTTAGCGTATCGCCACGTTTATTGGGTCTTTACATGCTTGGGGTAAATTGCTAACTACAGAGACCGCATTTAATTTAACGTCTGGTAAGATAGGTCCTTTGGAAGTAGATTTTAATGGTGTATGAAAAACGTCGCTCTCCGCACTTTCAGGGTGTGGCTGCGGTTGAACAGGCTCAGCCTGAGAAGTCACATGGGATTCCATGTTGCCACACCGAGGTATGTGGCAACTGGGTACACTACGCTGTGGCATTTTACTTTTTACACAATAAAAACATCAGATATAGCAACACTTTGTGGGTTAACTGACACGAAACACTATCAAGATTAAACTTGATAAGAGGGCTCGGTAAAGTGCACGTCTGAACGCTCTGTGACTACTTCATCAGAACTCACAGTGTTTATCAACAACAAAACATGCAGCAGCCTTAAGATTTCATGGAAATGAATGCCTATGCCATTTAGTGGTTACTAAGGGAGGTTTACTGGACCCTTTGGTGAAATAGTTGAGCTCGTTTACCACCGTGGCAGCAATATAGAAATTAAAAATCAAAGTGGTAAGACAGTTATACCACCGTGCAACAAGGGGTTAATGCTGATTCAGCCAATAAGGAAGCACCTTCCAAAAAGAATGTTGCCCCACCTCCATTAAGAGTCTCGGAAGTCACTGACATTCAAAACATTTTGAATATTTCTGATAATATCCCTGATAAGGATAAAGATTTTGAATTCAACATTAAAAATCTAAACAATAATGTAATTAAAGTATCCCACCTATAATAGTTACCCGATCTATATCAGCAATTCTTTCGTTCACGATAACTATCGTTAGATTTACGTTAGCCTCTTCAAATTTTGTAATTTTGTCCATTTTGGTCTTATGAAGAACTGTATAGATTTTCGGTTAAATCGCATTTACCGTTTACTTATAAACAGTAATTAACGTAAGTGCCCTACTGACAAAGACAATGTCGGAAGCACGAAGATAAGCTTTTGGCACCTATCCGGATAAAAGCTGGTTGGAAGTTTATAACTTAATATAAGAACAGAATTGGAGACCTTACGCATTTTCTAGTTGGGGACTATCCCAATCAAGACTATTAACAGATGGCAGAAAAAGTACATGGACTTCATTATTAGGTACTAAGGAAACAGCCTAATCATGGAAACGAATTTTAAATCCCAGGATGGAAATTTATCAGACCAGGAGACAGATGAGCAATTCTCCACAACAGGCGACTCCTCGGGACTCTATGCATATTATCCCAGCATAGATTTTCCTTTAGCACACGAAAATTCAAAAGTCGTTTGGGTAAGAGGAGACACACGATAAATCCATTTCGAATCTCCACTGATGTGGTGGAACCACAAAACGAAAAAAATAGCTCGGGCAATAATTCAAGAGAAGACAGTAGCAGTCTTTCAATCTCTCGTGACCTGAACCTAATGGAAAAGCAACAAACGAAACCAGCAGAATTTGAAGATTCTCTGTACACCCCTGTTGTGAGGGCGGAACAGAAGTTCTCAAATCTGTACCTCAGTGGCAACAATCAGCCGTGGAGCCAATCAAATGAGCCATTGAAACAAACATCTACCAACATTTTTAGAGGGAACACAACGACCCTGAACAGTCAACCACCTCATCAGCCTTCTCAAGGAAAAAATGTGTTAGGGTCTAACAGTCTAAATTGTCCAAATTCTAAATCAAATCAAATGTCTAAACCAGTCAAAAATGAGCAAGAAACTCAGCGTGCAAGATTAAACATTGACTTGGATGCACGGAATTTTATCAATATATTTGACATGCCATCTGTGAAATTAGCTGAAACACCACCCAGGTTCAAGCCCTCTCTTAGTCTTCTTCAGTTGCGTGATCCCAGAGCTTGAAATCCATTTTTCGATTCAGCTCCTCCTGCGGCGAAGGATCTGTCAATTAATACTTCGCCCCAAGAAACTGCGCCCAAGGACATGGATTCAGTATTGGATTTATCGATGGATAATCGTGCCAAAGGAGCTGATCTAAATCAGTTGAACATGACTGTTAACACCGCCTCTTTCAAGCCGAGCTGCAACTCTTCAGTCATCGGTGAAATAGATCAGAAGGGAAATAAAGAAAACGAAAGGATGGCAAGCAAGCTCCTAGTTTCGAGAGCTCCTTTGGATTCAAAACTGTTTGCGCAAGAAATATTCAAAATGCCCTCAATGGAAATTACCCCCATGAAAGCACCTGTTTCTAACCCTTTCAAAAAACCAACACAGCTGTCTGGACTTGACAAGTTAAAATGTGATTTGGTTAACTGATAGACTTTTTCAAAGCCGATAATTGATCGAGCAAGATGATAATAATCATTATTACGTATGCATAACTTGGACGTATTTCTGCCAAACGGAACTACGAGCATTATGACTTGAGCTCTGTTATGCATAATACTCTTATGGGTCTCAGGGCTCATTTCTTAGTGCGCGTAGTTCTGTTTGGCAGAAATACGCCCATTTAGATAGCAAAGTTCGCTAGGGTCACATAAATTGTAACCCATCAAAATGATCGTCTGTATAGGTTAAGCCTCCAAAGACTTCGTGAATTATGCCGATTTCAGAATTTTTGAGGAGCCCTTCTGTTGTGTTGTAAGTAATTATATCTCAACAGTATACAAATTTACGTTCAACGTATGCTGCGTAATATGACCATATTCTACGAGTAGCATGGTATATTGTATTTATGTATGGTGAAGTGTATATTAGACGACTTTCTTCTAATTACCTTGATTTTGTTTTGCTAGTTTAAAGGAAATGAAATCTTTTGATATTTTTTATGAAATAAGCATTCTTCACCAATTGGAGGTATAAGAGAACAACGGCCCATATACGCATGCTCACACTTCATACCGTTAGTAGTGAGTGCAATTGGTTCATTTCTAAAGAGGAAAGCTTGATTTGGGACACTGGATAAAAATAGGAAAAATGAAGCCTGAAGTCTAAAATAATTGTGTCGCAAGTAGGCGAAAGCATCCTGCAGGGATAAGCCCGAAAAAGGAGATACAAAATGCGATCAAGAGCCGCCTTTAAAGTTTCTCTCATCATTGTCAATGTATGCTCGTTTACAAAAATAACAACAACTTCGATTTCAACGTCAACGGTCGCTGAAATGCGCCGAGGCCGGCAACCGAAGAGCACCATTCACCAAAGCACAAATACAACTATAGCGGATCGATATCCTTCGAATGTAAGCACCGTTGCCAACAGAACTACCGAAGGAACTACAATCTTTGATTATGATGGTGGCACAACATGGTCCGAGAGTAAATTTCCTCGACAACCTCCTCGTACAATTGGACCGGTGTTTGGGCCGGATTGGACACCAAAAGAAATCGAGAAGAAGTTGAGAGAATCAAAAATCATTCCTGACGTTCTTCTCAAATCTCCCAAGAATTTAGTTCAGGTAATTAAAAGTCTTCTACACAATATTTTGTTTTCAACAAAAACACAAAAAAATCAGTGGGGAACAAGGCTAAAATCAATAAACTCAATATGCAGGACGTTTCGGCTGATCACTCGAGCCTTTATCAACCGCTGAAATACAAATAAAAAATTAAAACCAGGGCTAAAAAAACGACTTCATTCAAACGCGTGTGATCAGCCCACACGGAAATTAGGACTGATCTATACTGATCTATACGCGAGTGATCAGCCCATACGGAAATTAGGACTGATCTATACTGATCTGTAGATCAGTCCAAATTTCCGTATGGGCTGATCACCCGCGTTTTAATGTAGTGGTTTTTTTTAGCCTTAGTTTTAATTTTTTATTTGTGTTTCAGCGGTTGATGAAGGCTCGGGTGACTAGCCGAAACGTCCTGAATATATTGTGTATATTGATTTTAACCTTGTTTCCCACTTATTTTTTGTGTTTTTGTCCTATACGTTTCGGGCTACCATTCCTAACCTCTCTTCCTCTTGTATTTCTTTTTCTCTACACCCTTCGTGTTTCAGTTTTGAGGAAGAGTTGACTTAAAATATCTAATGCATACAAATTAAGTAGCGTTTTTTTATATTCACAAATTCCATTTATCTCTCCAAGATCTGGTGAGCTTCAGTTCAACTTTTTGCCTTCGTTTTGTCGCCAAAGATAAGCAGGGCGAATACCTTCACTGGAAAGCCAAATACATTGGATCTAGAGTCCAGACTCTTAAAAACATTGGCAAGAAAAAATACTCTTGATTCAATCGGATTTTTGCTTAAATTAAGAACCAAGCCTATCAATATGAGCGGATTTCCTTTTGATTTAAGCAAAAATCTGATTGAATCAAGAGTATTTTTTCTTGTCAATGTTTTCAAGAGTCTGGACTATAGATCCAATGTGTTTTTTTGCAGTGTTCTGTGACATAGGTTCATACTCACATCAATCACTCCTACTTTTTAGGTAAAAACGGTGTGTTTGACTTTTAGATATACGCTAAAGTCTCTGATGTGCTCCGGTGGCGGTGGTGGTTTTGGTAGTGGTAATGGGGGAGGGGGGGGGAGGTTATGGCTATTCAATCAACTCTCGTTCAGAAATTATTAAGAGAAGTAATTTTTGTTGAAATATCGCGGGCTAGTGCATGGGATTTCCTCAAAATTTTCTACCGGAATCTTTCACGCACCATCATTGTGGATATAAACTCCGCATTTCATTGCCAATGCCGTTTCTTTTAATCCCTATATTTGACAACGCTGCTGTGATGCTCGGCGGCTTGAAAGCTAAGCTAGGCAAGGTCAAATGTAGCTGTAGCTGAGATTTGCAATTAGGAATACTGGAGCGCCTGCAATTGTGTGTATATGCAACGCAGACATCCCTCGAGCACGAATAGTTGCGTGCAGGCGTTGTCTCTAAGAGAGCCGGAGCACACCATTTCAATGTCCAAGATAAAAAGTGTTGTCGCTAGTTATTTGACTAGTCAGATACTGACTATAAATTTTGACTTTTTAAACCAATCCTCAGCCTAGATTTTGATACTGAAGTCACCAGACGCTCCTCTGGAGGAGAGGCGTATACGCGTGCATAGTTTTAACGTCACGCACCCGCAAATGCAAATACGAATTTCAATATAGATATGCTTAAAATGGTAATTTCCCAGTCTACCTCCATTTAAAGTGGTCCTTTGCTTCAATATGGTACTTGTACCTACCACTCCGTCTCACTCTCTAACTAAGCATATTCTTTGTATGTGGCAGCGTTGCGGAATAGTGCGATTTTTGGGTGCTTATTTTATGAGCGAAAAGAGCCAAATTACTAATCACGGAAATCGCGTGAAACGTCCATTGACAGATAGTGTGCACGAAATTGTTACACATCTGACTGGTTTTAATCAAATCAAGCTTATAGTAACTTGGAATTATCAATTTACTTCATTGCAATGGTATAAAAATTAAACTTTTCATTTATTTGTGAAACATTGTTAAGTATATGCTCAAAAGCTCTCCGTGATTCCAATTTATAGATTTTTGTAAATGCTTGGCTTAACAGGTCACGTACGACAAGCAAAGAACAGTGCACATGGGCACTTTGTACTCGTGCTTGCAGTTAGAGCATCCACCAGTGGAAGTTGAGTGGCCTTGTGAAAAGGATTCATTTTACACCCTTATTTTGACAGGTAAATACGGGAAGAAAACCAAAACTTACATTTTGAATCTATATTTTGTGCTTAATAGACAAAACGGGAAAAACGGAGGAAAGCAGATTCCTCCGTTTCAATATAAAAGAGTATCCTTGTGTAACTGAAATGATGCTTTTGTTTCATAGTTTAGAAGACTTGATAGACAGTCCATTTTCCTTTTTTCTCTGGTTTGCATTGAGCCAAAAGTGCAATTAATTCAACAATCTTCGTTAATGTCTTTTCTTCTAAAATAGCCGCAAAGGAATTACTTGCTAAGCATATTTCCTCTTATAATTGAAGGGCTTGGAGGACAAGGCGCATAGGTGCAGTTTTTTAAAAAATTGAGATATTCATGATTTCCCACAAAACTAATCTTAATGCATATTCTGTGAAACATTCGCTCCCAAATTTTAACTTTTAAGCATTAAAAAGTAGTTTGAACTTCCTTTCCGCCGTAAGGATCCATGTAGTTTCGATATTTGAAACACGTTTATCTCGAAATAGCAAAAACTGCACTCATGTACCTTGCCCTCCAAGCCCCTCAATTTTCATTCTTCCTTCAATTTTATTAGCTTAATTCTCCTTTTTTAAGCAACGTCTTCGTTCCAATCCATCTCTTTTCCGTTTCACCATTTCTTTTATCTGGCAGATTTGTATTCTACAAGCATTGATTGCTTGAATTTCAGACCCCGACTCACCAACACCTGACGATCCTTATCAACGGGAATTTCATCATTGGATCGTTGGCAACATTCCCGGTTGTCATGTACGAGGTGGTGTCACACTCTCTGAATACATAACTCCTCTGCCCATCACTTATGCAGGTTCGGAATAAAATTTAGTAAGATATCAAAGAAACTTATGTTCCTTACGTTTCATTTCGAAAATGCAAGTCTGCATTATCTAACGATTATGTTTTATTCCTTTATTTGTATGGTTATCTCGAAAAAAGAAATGTAAAAATTGAATGGCATACATATAACGTAAGGAACATTCGCCATATCGTTTCAAACTCCGAGGCGTTATGGTATTAATGCAATAATTGCTCTTGATGTTTTGACAAAAAATAATAATTAGTGCATGCCTTTCATTTGGAAATTATAAAAAAAACAGCAACTCAACGAGAAGCAAATGGGAAATTTCTCAAAATTAAAATATGTAGCAGACTAGATGAGAGTCATTGAAGTTCCCATTTTGTTACCAACTGCGAGATACAATGGAGAAAAAATAATTTAACCGTTCAATCTTGCAAGGAAATGTATTACGTTCTTTTTTTTTCTTTTTTGTGCAGGTACGCATAGATATGTATTCCTCGTTTACAAGCAAGATAAAGGTCGAATGAAATTCAATTGGGAACATAGAGATGACAGGTAAGGAACTATGAATATTTCCTGGACTTTCATCAGATCATAAATCATTCCTTCTGTAGCGCGTATATCTTCTACTCATTGGAGCTCGTTTTAAATTGTCCTTCAAAAATAAGTAAAATATGTGGAACAACACTTTAAGATACCAAATTATGACAAAGCTCGCAAAACCCATACATAATACTCAATAGTAACACTCAGCACTCATACGCAAATACTCATTCTGCCGTGCTACGGAAAAACGCCGTATGAGCCTTCAGACGTTGCCAAGTCTCCTGCAGTACAAACCGAATTTACTGGAAAAATTGCGAATATTATTCTCCAAAATTTTCAGACAATTTTGTACGCAGTTTAATCTAAAATATCTGAAAATTTCAAGGAAAAATATGCATGAATGTTGTAAAAATATACATTTTATCATGGGAAATTTGGCAACTCTCGAAGGTTCATACGGCGTTCTTCTTTAGCACGGCAGCATTGAAACATTACTCAGAATCGACCGGCCTCTCATTTATGCCAAAAAATTTTTTGTCGCATCATAAATTGTTCTGCCGTCCTAAAAATGTGACCTTGAATCAAGAATTTGCCGAAACAAAATTATTCTTGATTCAAATGAGCGTATGTTTGTGCGTGCGCTTAATTTACCTGCATACCGTCCACGATATATTTGATTGCGAAATTTTGCGTTGATTGATCTTCTGTCACAGACCAATAGACGCGCTGAGAGGCGAATTTAACAGTGAACAGTTTGCGAAGAATCATTCCTTGTCAGGACCGGTTGCCATCAACTTTTTCACCGCCAACTGGGAAATGACTGTCACGCCTTTGCCTGGTGACGAAGCATGGCTCACGACAAAAGACTTCTTCGATGATTTCGAGGCTGACGTAGATTGAGGCCATGACATGGTCATTCAAATGAATTGTCCCAAAAAATTATGAATACTAAGCAAACAGTGAAAAATTAATTATGACGGTGGCATGCTAGAATAAAGGTGAAAAGACGGCCAATTTATGGCGGACCGAAAGTAACTCGTATATTCGTATGATTTATTTTCCCCTAATGAAACAAATGTCACCTAATCCATATTATTGTTGATCCTTATACCTGAGAGGGTGTGAGCAATGAGCATCATGCATTAAAGCTAAAAAGAGCCATTTTGAAATAGTTAGACCCATGCGGGAATTTTGGATTTTAAAAGTGGGACATAGATCAAACACCAGATGAAACTTCGTTTTGATAAATTTTAGATTTAAAATGTGGGCTGCGATCTTTGATAACAGTACTTCATCTCTAAAAGTAGACCAGCAAGGGTTTCAGGGCCGATATGATAATCTTTCGGCGTATACTGTTAAGAACTGGGGAGAACGAATGTGTTTGTAGCGATGAGTTCATATACCAGCCATTTGCTTAATCTACCTTCCTGATCTACATACTCATTGTGTGCCGTCAAAAAAAATCACGTACTTTCATTCAAAGATTTAAGAGAGAAAATCCGAAAATCTATGAGAAATCGCTGACAATCTCACAAGAGAAATGTAATTTACGAGAAGTTCCCGAGAGAGGGGCATGCGACGCTCTTGCGCGTGTTTTGTAATTTTAAAAAAAGAAAAACAAGTAAGAGGTAATTTGTGTAATTGTATGTAAACAGCACATAGAAGTAATTATTCGGATTCCTTTTATGTGCAAACATGTTTAAATATATTAAAATAAATGTACCTAACTTTTTATTTCCACAAGTCGAGTTCTCTGAGGACCCTCTGTTGATCGTTCTCTTTGTCCCACTGATGCGTCAAGGCAATTTTAACCTGCAGGGTACAGTCCTCTCCATAGGCTGTAAATGAGCAAAGTAAATAAGGGATTCTAAGGAGTCGATTTTGATCGGTATATTATATACTTAAAACCCGCCTGCGTGGAACAACATAGAACTTAGACGAAGTGCTGTTCGAATTATTTTTGAAAAAGAAGGACTAGCAAAAACTATATACATTTTGTGAGCGCATTCGATGAAGACGCAGTCCAAAATTAGGTCGCGAAAACAGTTCTGCAACTCTTTGAGAGCCTCTTGTTTAAACGGATTCCAGCGCACAATTATTGCGAATATTGCGCCGGCACTTTTTCTAGGTCACTAAAGTGCAGCAATAAAAAGTTTTTACGTATCAATCATCAGTTTTCAAAGGTGACTCTTGATTGACTGAAAAATTTGTATCAAGTCACCCGTTAATCTCTTACATGATTGCGTTTTGCGTTTGACTAGATTTTAACCCAGCCAAAGTTTATAGCCTGCTCATGGTGATGAATGATTTAGCCCCAAGATAAATTGCGCTGACGGTGAAGGCTATCTCCATTTAAATCTTCCGTCACATTCATACGGCGCAATGATACAACTATTTGAACTCTCCGGAATGCGTGAGGTATCACGCCGCATTTGAAGGCGTTTTCAAATCAGCCAAGTTCCGATACCCGGATTATCGTTTTACATAGTTCATATTCTTTTGTTATATTCCGTGCCACTTGTTTATTTTTAATCCTCGTAGAAAAACCACCCATTTGTAAATACAATTCTAGCTGGAGCGCACTTCAGCTATGCATTCACCACTGCAAAAATGTCAAAGGAAATCGACGAGCCCAGCGTGCATAGAGGCTATCTCCATTTAAATCTTCCGTCACATTCTTACGGCGCAATGATACAACTATTTGAACTCTCCGGAATGCGTGAGGTATCACGCCGCATTTGAAGGCGTTTTCAAAACAGCCAAGTTCTAATACCCGGATCAGAACCTGTGTTTTGCATGGTTCATATTCGTTTGTTTTCATTTCTAACCACTGTTTATTTATAATCCTCCTATAAAAATTACCCATTTGCTATATACAATTCTAGCTGTAGCGCACTTCAGCTATGCATTCACCACTGCAAAAATGTCAAAGGAAATCGACAAGCACAACGTGCATGAAGGCAGGCCCGGCACAAGGCGGGGATACTGGGTCCCTGGTACCGCGGCCTGGGTCCCGGAGGGGGCCCATGTTACCCGTGAAAAACCACTACGAATTCACATGCAACCCTTGTTTCTTAAGAAAAGGTGAAAAATTTACCCTAAAAATTTCGCAAAAGGTGAATAGATTTTCAGAAACACGCTGGGGCACTGTAGAATTCCTCTTACATTTTCAAAGAAGTATACTTCTTGGAAAATTTCTATCTATTTTCAAGATTTTCAGTACAGAGGGATATTTTTAGTAACTGTTTCATTTTCTTCCGTCGTCAGATGCTAAGAGTCTCCATTCTGGGCATCCTCGACTTTAATGGCTCATGGCTCAACTCCCTTGCCATAGACAAACGAAGGGGGAGTCCAGGGGGGCCTGGCCCTCTTAGAACTGAAAATAGTATCATATGCGCCCCCCCTTCCAAAAAAAAAAATAAACATTTTCCAGATGTTTTGAATGCAACAATTCGCAAGTAGGTATTTTGCGCTGAAAGTAGGAAAAAAAAAACACATAATTATTCCGCAGAAATTGATGGAAAAATTCTTTAAGGAAGCTTCAAAATGCGTCCGATTAGTCGTTTAAATTCTAAAATTTCACGGGGGATGCCCCTCGGACCCCCNCCCCGTGCTTGGGGCCCGGACCTTAAAACTGGTACCAGGGCCCGAGATGGGATGTGGCGGGCCCGCGCTGACCTCTAATGATTCAAGGTTCTTAAATTCAACGGTAATCAATTGTCAAAGAGGGTTGCCTCGCCGAGTAGATACCTGGTACCCCTTTTTAAATTTTCTAACTAAATATCGTGAACAATATGAAACAAATATGAGTTGGACTACATTTTGCAAGGGGACAGGGAACTACAGGATTTACAATATCTAGTCCAATTTGAAACAACGTAAGTCGTACCATTACTTTCCCAATTCACATATTATGTGTTTCCCGGATGAGCGAGATTTTGTAGTTTTTATTTCCAAAATGTAGTCTAATTTAACAATAGCAATGGGTGGGATATGAGAATAGGCTCCGAATATGAAAGAAGACCGCGCGTGACCCTAGGTGTGAAAATATGTCCACTTGGGACTAATCTGCATGCAATGGCGTGGCGTTAATGATCGATTATCGATATTTCCCCATTTGATGCAATGGTAAAGAATCGATTATTAAAGTGTGCGCTGCAAACAACCTCTTCATCGATCCTATTTAATAACTTTAAATGGCAGGTCAATCGATATATCGCAAAGCACGCCATGCCACTGTCTTTCATACTAAAGAAAACCGCCATATGAACATTCTTATTTTGCCAAGTTTCTTCCTAGGGAATATTTATTTTTTATGAGAGTCATGAATAATTCTCCTTGAAATCATCAGAGACTTAGATCAAATTACGCGCAAAACTTTCTGAAAAGTAGGAGGAAAATCTTTAAAAATTCTTCAGGAAATTTTCGATTTGTCTATCTAAGGAAATTTGGCAACGTCTGGCGGTTCATACGGCGTTCTCCTGTAGCATTGCAGTGTACCTCCATCCACCCAAACAAAATTTTATATATTTTCGGAGTTACAGTGAAAGGAAAAACACCAGATTTTGACAAGAAAAATGTCTACCAAAAATTTAAATTAAAATATTTAGAATGAATGTTTTTAAGACTTCCTTTGGTAGAATTTTCTAAATGGCATCCCAGCACAGGTATTCAATCTTTTGGGGTCATGGATGATCCTTGCAAAAATAATGGCGAGAATTTACAGAGCGCGCACATCCGTAGTCAAAGAGTTACGAGAGGAAGATGAAGAATATGAATAATAAATGAGTGATGAGCGTCGTAAAACCAGGCTTATCAAAATCTCAAAGTGATTTGAGAAGATAAAACTTTTGTATTCGATTGAAGAAAAAGTGTCCTACTCTATTTATTTGTTTCCTTTTTAACTGTGTGGATGAACATTATTTTTAATGCACATTTTACTTTTAAAGGCAATAATCCAATGGTTGTTAAATAATTTCAATGTCCTCTTGTATCTGAATATGCAATACCCAACATCGATATCACCCCAAACATTTAAGATCGAGTAAGTCAGTCTAAATTTAAGATAAAATGTCTGCTTAAGAAGACACGGCAATAATTTACGTTAACTTTCCATATTTTTTTAAGTTTGAACTGCAGGCTGCATTTTGGAATGCAACCTGTTAGGTATCGCTAATATCCGGAAGATGTTCTAAGATGACTGTAGGATTTTTCCGTCTGTAATCCACGTAAAACATATTCGGGACCTTTTTTACTATGTCCTCGTCTCTCGGTATCCCGAAATGAAACTAAAAAAATAAGGTATTAAAAAATTATTCTTTTGAGGGTTAAGTTAGTACCAAACTACATTCAGATACATAATTTAATAAACATCTTCATTGATTTAGAATTTTAATTTTAAATCTTCTTTTTTCAGAATTTCAGGAGGAAACACGTATACTTTATAAAATGAAACTCAGGAAAGTCTCATCAAACCTTTTCAGAGTGATAGTTCAAACTTTATTTTTGATATTGAGTCATAAATATGTCATAGCCACTGGACCTGAGGCATCCTCGGGAGCTGTTGAAGGTCATCCGAAGAAAACCGCTGCAGAAATAAAAGACATTTTGGTAAAATCAAAAATCATTCCAGACGTCATCACCCTCCCAGCATCTCATGTAGTAGAGGTGAGAATATAAATAATTATTAATCATTGCAAATGTTCTGAAATTCCTCAGATATTTTGAGACTGGTTTTATGTGAGTGTGTCTGTTTAATCTTTGAAACATATTTGTGTCATTCTCATGAAAAAAATTATGAAAAATATAATTAAACTCTTTGAAGAAAGTATTGTTTTCCTAACCTAACTACTAACCTTCCAAGCAGGAAGTTTTTTTTCTATTTTATCATGTTTTTATCCCCGCGGCAAAGATTGAAGTCTTGAAAAAATAAATATGTTTACTTTTAGTTGAATAAAGTAAGGAGTGACTATTCGACTAGCTTTGACTGTTTAAAAGGATTGACACGAAAAATAAAAAAAATTGTAAACATTCAATTCCCCGCAAATGGAAAAAAAATGGAAAGACAATGTGCGATTTCCGTCGAAAGACCTCATGAAATGTTTATACGAGTGTATCGTGACTAAAAATCATTTTTAAAATATTTTCATATTGAAAATGAAGCAGAATACAAAAGTGATCTGCATATTCTTCTTCCTAATAATAACTTTTGAACCATCTGGAAGTGACATCCCATGACACACGCATGATATCCCTTAAGCTGAGACTTTCAAGGATAATTTTACGGAATCTAAAGCCTGAGGTTGCATTTTTTCCGAAGCCTACATGTTGAGTCTTTCTTAATATGAAAATATGTTGTCCTTTAGGTAGCCTATGGAGAATCAATCGTGAACTTTGGTAACAATTTAACAAAAGCGCAAGTCGCCAAAGAGCCTACATATTTACGATGGCCGACCGATAAGGACGCTTTTTACACAATCATTTTGTCAGGTGTAGTATTATCATTACCTATACGGGAGTCGGGAGGGGGAAGGATAAGACCGTTGGTGAATCAACTTCCATCTTAAATAATTTTCGCGTGATTTGTTAACAATATTTCCATCGGTTTTCGCCAAATAAGCTTACGTTCTTTTAAAGTGCGACAGGAAAGCAGCTGTCTTAGGTTTAGGATTAAGAGTAAATTACAATAATCAAAATGACGGATCTCATATCAAACTCTAAAACCGCGAATAAATAATTTTTTTTAAATGTTTCTCACTAAATGTTCAAGAAAAACGTGTGGATATCTAATTGAGCGATAAATATTTAGTTCCGTGATTAAAAAAAAGAAGAGAGAAAGAAAAAAAAAACTTATGAAATCAGCCTATGAAAACTAAGCAACGCAGTCAGTTAAATGACGTAAATTAAAATTGAAATTATGATACTTTGATCAAAAGCTCGGCCGTAAACCTCATTGATTCAAACCCAATGTTTAGGCGAAACTTGAATTTTGCGTGCTTGCCATATGGGACAAATAGGACTAATAAATATTAAACCTATCAAAAAGTTCAGAATTAATTGACCTATTGGGAATTCCTCGAGGAGTCACGACCGGTATTGGAAATTTTTTTCTCTAACGCAGTAACTTTCGAAGGACAGTAATTTTACTAGATTCCTTGTCAGTAATTTTCCTTTTTTTAATGTTAAGTGACAGAGAATGCTAGCGAAATGTAATATTGGGAAAAAGATATGCTACGATAAATGAAAGATTGGCGTTGAAGAATCTTCTGGCAGTTCGCATTCACTAATTCGTAAGTCGCTCTAGCCTCAGATTTGTGTTTTGATTATTTCAGATTATAGATCTGTGAATACAATAAGATCCGTCCCCAGGTTTTGACTTCCCATGTTACCGGAGATTCTGCCCTTTAAAATTCACGTTGCAATTTTTTTTATGAATGAAGCTTACTCATGGTAGCTTCAAAAAACAGCCCTCTAAAAATACGGCGTATGACGTCATCCACCATTTTCCCTGCCCCACCACATTTTCTCTGGTTCCTGCGCTTAAAACACGAATGAATCCAAAATGGAAGAAACCATGTTATGCGTTACCGCGGTGGATGACGCCATAGTCGTCATACGACGTATCTCTAAAGGGGTGTTTTTTGAGGCTACCGTAAGTGAGCTTCATTCATAAAGAAAATCGCCTCTTAACTAAGGTTATATTTATCTAGTTTCCGTTTTTTTTTCTTCTCATAATTTTTGCTCACAAGTTTTTTTCCCCGCTCTAAACAATTGACCTCAGACGCAGACTACCCTAGACCAGCCAAGCCGACTCTGAGAGAATATTTTCATTGGCTCGTTGTAAACATCCCTGGTTGTGACATCCATAAGGGAGAAGTCCTTGGAGAATACTTAGGAAATCAAGCTGCACGTTTCACAGGTATGTTAAAAATGATTTAGTCACTGAGGAAAGGGATGCGGTGACAAACTGGTAGCATTGCAATCCATTCACGTGAACGTGTGGATGGGTCTAAAACTTTGGAAAAAAAAATCATATTTTTCAAGGCAAGCTTCATGAGCCGTTCAAAAAAATTTTAAACCTTGTTCACTGGTGCCATAAATCAAGTTCCAGTCTAAAAGGTCGAAAAAAAGAATCGTATTGACTGATACCTTGTCCAACGCATCGAGGGTCCTTTCTCGAGGGGTACATGTAAAGAGCCTATGAGAGGTTATGCTAGCTGCTGTGCTGCTGTCGCGTCGTGGAGTGTCGCTGTTACAAAGTGTTGCGACAAATTACAGTAAGCTCTCTCTATAACGAAAGATCAAGGGACCCGACGTTCTTTGCACTGTAAAGAGGTTTTTGTTAAACGATAGTTGATAAAAAGACAAACGAATTTCGACATCAATGACTCAATAATAGACTCAGGTGCCATGATGCAAAATATCCACGATATCTCGATCCTAAGATTGCAGGCTCGCGGTGTGATCTGATCGGAAATAGTGTACACTGCGGTATGTTTGGTACCGAGAAATTACGAATTTTCAACATTGAAGCGCGCACTGTAGTGAACGCGCAATGCGAGAAGTATTCCCCCAGTCTCGTAGGCGCTAAAGTGCTTTTCGCGCGGACCGTCACGGTGGTTGGCGCGTTTAGTTGAACTTGCAAAGTCAGCTCTTTTCAACTTAAGAGAAGTCGTTAGTTCATCTACTTATGTCTTTATCGCTTAATTCAAAACATTGTTAGAGGAACTATTCATTCTTGTGGATGTATTCATTCAGGAGTAATGATGCAGGAAGTAGTCAACAAGAGAAATAATGTCTGACTAACATCTTACACCCTCAGAGTCGTTTTGGCACGTTTGGTCAAAGACAAGAAACAGTCATGGTTTTTTTTTTCAGATAGAATATCTTCTCATCTTTCGTCCGTAATTGTTTTTTTTTTTTTTTTTGTTTTTTTTTTAGGATATCATCGCTTTGTCTTCACAGTTTACAGACAGCCGGGAAAAACCAAATTTGATGAGCATCCAAGACCCGCTGTGTAAGTCATAACTTTCAGTATTTTATTTATTTTCTCTCTTTTTTTCTAAGCGTAGCTATAGTGTACTAATCAGACTATAAATTAATTTATTCTTAAACCAATTACGTATTTTTGGGGACAATGATTCATATCTCACGTCAAATATACACGAAAAATGGAGCAAAAATTAATGTAAATTTTCACACAAAATTTGTTGGAAGGTGTTAAAAATCACTTTGCATCGATTAGACGAAAACAAAAATCAACAATTTATTTGCGGGCAAAATAGGGGATCATATTAAATGTGATTTATAATGCTTATTCATAATTTATTAAAACTATATTTGACCCTGCTCAGAGATGGATCAAAGGAATTAGGAGAGAGTGTAAAGTCCAAGATCCCCCGCTCCTAGCGCGAAATTTTCACATGTAACACAAATAATTACAGTTTATACAGGAATATTACTGCGGAATTAGCATTGGAAGGAAATGATGGATTTCGACAGGATTTTCCAATCTTTCAAGAACTTTCTTTCCAGAGCTTTTTTCAAAAATGCATACTATGTTTCAGACCTCTTGAGTCTTATCGAGGGCGATTCTCGACCGATGAGTTTGGAAGGAAATACAAGTTTGGAGATCCGCATGCTGTTAATTTCTTCATTTCCAAATGGAGTAACTTAGATGGATCAGAATTCGTTCCAATTTCCCATTATGGCAGAGACGAGGATGCTGAATACGAGGCGGGAAAAGATAATGAAGAGTTAATTTGACGACCGCGATTGGATGGCCTCCTTCATTTCCGGGTCTTGTTTAGTGCGATTCGTCTCTGCGGATTGGTGAGGCGTGAAGAATCTAGTATCGCTATTTCTTCATTTGGAGCTCCGGTAAAGAAGCCATTATTAAGGTGTTCGTTGCGAACACCCAGCTGCTTATCGATCCTTTTCCATAGATTTAAATGATAGATCAATCAATATATCGCAAAACACGCCACGCTATATATTGTTGCTGCGCATAGTAACGAATCACGCTATACAAGACTTGTTAATGGAGAGATCTACTAAACACATTTCTTACGACTTAAGTGGGATGCTTAGTAATAATCTGTAATAAAACAGGACCTTTCATCCGAATCAATATTATTAGATATTTATTTTCATTCAATCCGTTTTATTCCAAGCAGCTGTATCGAGCGATCTTTTAACGCCACGTTAATGGCCGCATTGGGATTGCATAGTATTTATTTTGAAGGTGACCCGAATCTGCATTTGTAGGCTTCAATCGTTGAAAATTCGTAATTTCTCGGTGCCGGACATACCGCAGTGTACACTGTTACCGATCAGTGCACACCGCGAGCCTGCAAGGAGGTCGAGGGATCTTAGAGATTTTGCACCCCTAGCCGGTAGATAATGGAGATGTTGCATGTGTGAGGAATTTGCGATTTGACTGTTGATTTCAGTGTAAAAGTTCGCGAGAAACACAATGGTGCCACTGGTTTTCTCTGAAATTAACTCCCAAGCTCAAAAAAAGCTCTTAAGTTAAAACGAAAATGGAGGGGATATTCCACGCTATCCTGAGAGTCCACCTCTACACCAAGACAAACTCTCTATGCAAAGGTAGGGAGCAAATACATTGACAGGGCTGTCACTTTATTTGGGGACTCTAAAATTGAAAACACGGCAACACTGCTTGTAGTTTGTCTCGATGTAGAGGTGGACTCTTAGGATAGCGTGCGGGATATCCCCTCCATTTTGGTCTCAACTTGAGAGCTTTTTTGGAGCTTGGGAATTGATTTCAGAGGAAACCAGTGGCACCATCGTGTTTCTCGCGAACTTTTACACATGAATCGATAGTCAAATCGCAAATTCCTCACACATGCAACATCTCCATTCATTGATGTTGGAAATCGTCCGTATTTTTCTAATCGATTATTTATTGTTGAAACGAGAACCTCTCTTCAGGGAGGAAATCGGCCGGCCCCTTTCTTGGAGGCGTTTGTGATTATTCTTCTCCATGGAAGGGATAATTTGTGAATATTTCAAGCCATGATGTTGGTTCGGTCTTCTTTTAAGAAGTAAAATAGGAATGGTTTTGAAATATAATAACCGGGATAGGCATTTTTTTTTTCAGTTTCCCCGCCAACATGGAGGGAGTGTAGGTTTAAAAAAATCAAAATTGAATACACCGAAATTTAAAATAATATGCGGGTGACCTTCGTGGAAAGTCAGATCATTTTTGAGGATTATCGTCTGAAGAAATATTGCAACAAAAGGCCGTCTTATTCTTGGAGCATAAAATCCATGAGGATTCTATAAAAACATGAATGATGACAGGTAGGAATTAAATTAATTCTTTGATAGAACGTTTTTTTTTTCTTGTCTCCCATCTTATCTTCCTTTTCGCCCTTTTTATCACATAATATATTGTCACTCTCTCTCTCTCTTCATGTTTTTTTTATCTCGATCTTTTTCTTCGCAATCTTCTTTTTCCTCGTCTTTGTCTTCATAATGATTTGCAAAGGGTCCTAACTTATCCTTCTTTTCCGGCTTTTCCCCTTTTCTCCCTTCACTCTTGCTTATCTTAAACTGTTTTTCAAACTCCTTGTTACTCGGGATGGAGGAGATGGCAAGGTCTTCCATTTGTGTTTTGATGCTGATTCCTCATCAGTCGGGAGGCACTCCAGTCGTCATGTGAGCGTAGTAGTCTGGTGTTGACTTAGGCACATCAGTCTCTACGGTGAGGAAATTGGCTGCCACCGGCTCGTTCAAACCGTATTTCTCAGCAAATTTCAATGTTGAAGTGTTACCTCTTGCTCTAGCAATCGGTTCCCTGAAAATTAAATGGTCACATGAATGGAGGGAGGAAAATGGTGCTGGTGAAAAATAAATTGAAATGGAGGTCCAAAGCCGTTTGATGAGACAACAGAAAGAAGTCGCGATCCTGGTACTGATGGACGGTGTAGTTACTATGCAAAATTTCCAAATTTCTCTTATGATGTTTTGTTGGTTGACGAAACGGTAATGAGTTACGAATCTGGCGCGCCCTATACGCCATAGATACGAATAGTGGACCATCAGACCAGGAAGTTTTCAGAATCAAGCACCACATTACATGCTTTCTCATCAAAATTTTACGTTGAAGTTCAGTAGGAAATCGAAAAATTTCTTAATCTGACCCATGAGAAGCAAAAAGCAAGGACCGTCAATTCAACTTACATGCTTCCAAAAATCGATGTCTGCCACATTCAAATCGAACACTAGTCGAATTTGCAGATTTTGTTGCAAATTCTTGCAATTTCTCCAAAGATGCCCTTACCATTTTATCAGTTCCTCTCACAAATCAATATTTTGCATGATTATAAGCTCATCTCCTTGCAATGATCAAATTTCCTATGTATTTTAACATTTACTTTTTAAGAAATTTTTTGAAGCGAAATAATTTACTTACCTTCTTGTGAAATTCCTCTCATAGAATTTTAATTTTCGTCTATAGGGTTGCTGGAATACTACAAATAAAATTCGATGTGAACCTGAAAAAGTATGAAATGTTTCATTCACAGACCAAATATTTACATAAAAACGTATGTACAAATCGACGGTCATACATACATCAATAATTCAAAAGTGTTATTTTTCCCTCGATGACAAAAATAGCTGATGGCATGACATTTAGAATTAAACGCCTATATAATACTCTACATCGGCGACCGATAACTTTGCACAGTGGATCGAGTTAAATAGAGAAGTCGGACATGATGTTTGACCAAAACTATTCTTTTGATTTTTATTCCGAAAAATTGTAAAGTTCAAGGGCTATTTCTAGAAGAAAATGTCACGAGGAAACCAATGGAATCACTTTAAACCTCAAAATTTTGTATATGCGGAGTTAAAAGCGTTTAAAGTTTCCGAATTTAGTACGATCTTTATTATTGAGTCAATCCACTAAGCGTCGGCGCAAAATCGAAAAAATGTAACGGAATCGGATACATTGACAGAAAAGAGGAGATCTCTGTAAGATCCAAGACATTCTGCAACCGTCCGAGATCCCCCTTTTAACTTGAAAGTATGATATTTTTAAAGCCCTGCCTGTATATGAATATCGCCATAAATCATTAGGAGCGATCATTTTCCATAAATTTTGGTCCATGTACATTGCATAGCTGTAACAGATAAATACTCAGAAAAAATGTTTCTAAAAAATTTGGTAGGATGTAGCTTCCTTTCAGGGCACTTTTGAGAAGCGAATTGTAAGAGGAAAAAGCCTTATTTTGAATAATCGGACACGCTCCAGCAATATGGCCATTTAATCTTGCAACGCCCTATGCAGAGGCAGATGAAAACATATTTACCTACATACTATACATCTGTCCATTGATAGAATCAAACATTAAATCAACTTCCAGCATAACTGCAAGACATGTTTACCAACCTTCATCTAGAAAATTCCCCGCGCCTAAGTAAGGGATAATTTCCTGTCCCCTCTCAATATCTGTACTGGGAATATTTCCAACCAGCCAATGCCTGAAATCTCGCAATTTTGGTTCTTTCTTACTAGGAACATCTATGCCTGTAGACAATTAACAAAAAATATTGGAACTAAAAAAAACTCAAACATGCTGATCATAAAAATGATACCTAGTTAGAGAATTAGTTAAAATAAAAAGTCGTTCGTTGAAGTAGATTTAATTTCTCTTCCTTTCTTTTTTTACGTATTGCGTACGTTTAAAGAGATACTAACATTGGACGCTCAAAAATATTTAAAAATAATACTTGTTGCAGTTGCGCTTTTGTTTGAATCATTTACACAATTATAGAATTATTCAACCAATATATAATACATTTCCTTACCTATTGCGAGTAAACAATAAAGCGCTTTTGTTCCGTTGGTTGGCCAATCTAAATAGTCAGGTTTCTTTTTAATTTCATCTGGTGTAAAGCTGTTTCCAAAAGACATTTCTTTTCCCTCAAAATGACCCTAAAAATTTAAATTCCGCCATAAGCTTGGCATGCCAAGAAAACTGTAAACATTGGAACAAATTCCCGGATATAAGCTTTGTTTGGAACTCATTCCAAAATTTAAACAAGTTGGTTTTTGCAATCGCTAGCGATAGCAATATTCGTCATGGGAACTTAAGCTTCTGGGATATGAAAATTTTAAGGTACAGTTCGTTTGCAGTATCTTCAGAATTGAAGGGGCTTTGTAATTTTGTGTCAACATCTCTTTTTTAACATTTTTAATTTTTTTTT
>NW_017547915.1:184967-201006 GCF_001854935.1 Bemisia tabaci
TACATTTATCATCTAGTATTAATTATTTTTTGATGATTGGTCTAAAACATTCAATACAACCATTAAAAAGTAACACCTATCGTCGGGTATCGAACTCCCGATCGCCTATTGCCCGCACCTTATCAGAGTATGAGGCGCCTCAGTCAACTAGGCTATCACAGATCAGCGACAGCGTGAGAAAAAATTGCATTTAAAAGACTCGGACGATGGGCGGGACTTATCACAAGAGTTGTCCTTGAGCGATTCGGCGATTCGCGTCTTCGTAGCTTCTGGAGAAACGAGCTAAGCGCCTTTCTCTGTGAGACATTGTTTGCCTATGCTATTATGTGTCTCAAGGTTCATATCAGCAGGCATTTGCCATCGCGGCAGTAAGCTCAGGCAATATTTCTGTATTCATGGAATAAATCAATCAATCGAGTTCCGATTTTGGCTCATATATCCGTAACGAGTCCTCCAGAACAATTTTCCACCTTGTACGATGGTTATTATTTCTTTACTTCTATTTTTCAAATTTGAGGTGGGATAATGGCGGCTTCTCAAGAGCAACGAGGTAGGCGATCTTTTGCACCAACGAACAGAAAATTGATGGCGAAAAATAACCAATCAGAACCTCCCAAAAAAAGGAATTTGCGTAAAAACGGAACTTCGTGGTTCTGCGCAGATTTACCAGTCAGACACGACATCTCAAGGTGGAAAAAAACTCGCTGAAAGCGAATTTTAGCAATCAACACAACTTGACGTAGAGACACGATTGGCTAAAAAATACAACGGTTTTTGATACATCGGAAAATCAACCAAAAATCGGAGACTGGGCGAAACGCTCAAGGTCGCAAGGTATAGGGAATCCCATAGCGAAAGCAACGGAACGATTGTAATATCATGGGGAACTCCGTTCTCATGACAATAAACAATGATACTCGTATTTCAAAACATGTCATTTTCGAAAATTTTAGATTGTGTTAAAATTAACATCTCAAAGAATTTCTCGGACAGATGTTTCTTATTTTGCGTCAGATTATTTATTTTTTAATATAATTTTTAAAAAAAAAAAATTCATGATCACTTTTCAACAATTTACATGATCATTTGTAAATCTAGCAACATATTTCTTCCAAATCAGGTAAATAATTACTTTATAAATGGGTGTTGTTTTTTGAAAAGAACCAAATTACATCAGCTGTTGCCACATTTCAATGGATATAGAGATTATTTACAGGAGAACGGTTGTACCGCAATCCTAAAGAAAATTTCATTGAATTTACTTATTACCCCAAAGGATATTTCAAGAAATTTTAAAGAGGATTGATTCACAAGCGTTTTCTCATAAACAAATAAACTTTTCGAAATGAATTGTAAAATGAAATTCCAGCAACAGGTGATGTCAGTTGGTTTCTTTAAGGAGAAATCACCTAAATTACGATCAAAACGCTCTACAAAAAATTAAGAATTCCGATCTCTGAAACACTAAAGTATATGAACTTTTATTCCTTTGTTTAATTATTTCTACATTCATATTATTAGATACTTATGTTATTTGCTTTGACTGAGCCATTTTTCGCGATTTTTTCAGAGAAAAATCATTTTGGCCCTTTCGACAGTATTTTGAATGCAGCATGCACACCCTACAGGAACAACAGATTAACAGATAGATACTCACAAACATCACATGCTTTGGCATGTGTGAAAATACGTCCGGCACAATTTTATGCTTTTCAAGAATCTGTTTTTTATCTGAGGGTGTCTCTTCTAAAAGGGGTTTGCCGGCAAAAAGAGTTTCGGCCATATGTCCTTTTATAAGAAGAAAAAATAGCGTTGATGCCTCAATGAATGATTTCATTTCCCTGAGTTGGTGGTTTACTTTTGACTGTGAAAGGCTCTGACAGAGACTCAATAATTTGTAATTGAAAAAAGGAACGTTTTAAGCACATTTAAATCCCGAAAGGAACTTTCACGGTAACTGGATACTGGAAAGTTTGAACTTAAAACTTCTGTATGTAAATTTATGCCACAAATAAAGGCGATATGTATCATAATATTTTCAATGCTATAGCATGTATAGCTTCCATGCATAGTTATACATCTCAGCTGATAATTATGATTTATACCCGTTAGAGACAATTGCAAAATATTCGAACAATATCGATTAATCGCGTCTTATTGATGTAAACTGACTATTTTTTAACAAGTTACACAATGACATTGTGACATCAACGAAAACCAAGTTATCATATTGATCAAACGAGGAAGAAGTCATTAACTAAAGCATCGCCTTGAAAAAAGTTTTCCCTTATATCTCAGAGCTCCGCCTTTAATTAGTTCCCACATCGAATGATTTTGTTTTTGTATTTGAGATGAATGACCAGTATCCGTTTTGTATTGGAACCAATTACGATTCCAGTTGTTTGTAAAATATTGCTGAAGGAATAATCAAATGAAGGCTCCTCTTAATCCAAGTAAAAACCGCCCTGAGGAACTGTTCTGAATACATCTGACAGCGTTTAGGGTAAAGTACACTACAGTAATCGTATTGAAGATATATTATGTTTTTGTTCGTTGTACATTTATCCTTCAACGTGCTTTGTACACTGCCAATACATATGCATTTTTATAAAGAACAAAAAAGAATAGTTGAGAATTATTAGAAAAGAGAACCTATAACCAAAACTTTATCAAATATTCCTTAAAATCAAATTCAACAGCCGTAATAATAGCTTGCATTCTGAATAATTACCCTTTTAACTCTAATAGTCCTTCATTCTCGTCTTGCCTGTCAATATCTGATTCCGAAACCGACACTTGTTGAAGTATTTTAAAAACTTTGTGATTGACAGCAATTCGATCATCAGGAATGGTTGCAATTCAAACGCTGGGATACCATTCAAAAGAGCAGGTCACTTGAATGGAGATGTTGCATGTGTGAGGGATTTGCGATTTGACCATTGATTATTATGTAAAAGTTCGCGAGAAACACGATGGTGCCACTGGTTTTCTCTGAATTCATCTCCCAACCTCAAAAAAAGCTATCAAAGTGAGGCCAAAATGGAGGGGATATGCCCACCCTACCCTGAGAGTTCACCTCTACATCAAAACAAACTCTCCATGCAAAGATAGGGAGCAAAAACATTAGCAGGGTTGCCTTGTTTTCAGTTTTGGAGTCCCCGAATAAAGTGGCAACCCTGCTAATGTATTTGCTCCCTATCTTTGCATGGAGAGTTTGTTTTGATGTAGAGGTGGACTCTTAGGGTAGGGTGGAATATCCCCTCCATTTGGGCCTCACTTTGAGAGCTTTTTTTGAGCTTGGGAGATGATTTCAGGGAAAACCGGTGGCACCATCGTGTTTTTCGCAAACTTTTGCATAAGAATCAACAGTCAAATCGCAAATCCCTCACACCTGCAACATCTCCATTTTCGAGAGTTTTTGTTGGCAAACGAAACCGTTTTAAATCCCTAGGGAGGCTTCACATCATGATTTCTAGCGCACTTTAATTCCCATTTTGGTCCTTCCTGACGTTAAAGTTAAAAATACGAATATAAGTACAACCAAAAATATTTCTTAAGTTAAAAATATACATACATGTTGTTGTTTACAAAACATTCAAGTGCTTAACTTGAGTGACTAGATCGTTTGATCACATATGTTTAAATCATTTCATTTCATCGGGACTTCTGCATAATACATGGTTAATACTAATCCTTAAAAAGAAAAATACATTTAATAATAGGCAACCCAACTTTAGTAATATGATTAAAAAAGGGTTGTCAGGGGGGGGGGGGAGGGTTGTCAAGGGTTTGGCTTGTCATTGAAGTAAATTATCACAATGGACCACTAAACAAGGTACGAATTTCAGCATTCTAATACAGGTTTCTTAGCCAAAATTTCACGTAGAACACGATGCGCACAACAAAAATTACCGAAATCAACTCCTTACAAAGATATTCAATAATTCTTGATGCGTGAATACAAACCACCCGCTCATGAAAACTCAATGCTCTACGTGATTCACATCGCGCGCTAAACGTTTATCATGACAGTCTCTGCGATATAAAAATCTGGCAACCTCAATCTTGACGCTTTGGCTCAGCTATAGCAAATTGCTTTTAGTTTGAACAACACATGGTGGGAAATGAACATTGCTCGATTGAGAAGATTGCTGAAACCGTTGTAGTGCGCGATTTGGCTCATGTAGAGCTTTGAGTTTCTTGTGAGCGGGTAGTTCAAAATCCGCGTAACCAATGTGAAATAAAAAGGTTAATATCTTCGTTAGGAGTCGGTTTCAGTCATTTTCGTTGCGCGATTCGTGTCCTGCGTGAAATTTTGGTTAAGTTACATGTGTCAGAATCCTTTAATTCGTACCTTGTCTAGTGGTCCATTTTCTCTAGATATATTACTTCATTTGAGACGAACCACTCTTTAGTTACTGCTGTCCATATCGAAGATCAAGACCAGCAAAATTTGCAGCCACTGGACCTCGCATACCATATTTTCGTGTGAAATTTACGAGATCAAAAGATGTGCGTTTCGCATAAGGATCACTAAAACATATAAACACAGAATTTATTACAGTCGTTCTTAACCAAGAGGAATTATATTCCTTTTTAAATTAACAGGAGTTAAACTGAAAGTCACTCTGCAGTCTACATGGTCTTGCTGGATTAAAACTCTGGCATTTTTTTTACTCTTATGAAATTATTCTCAAATGTTTGTACATTTTTTCTTAACCTGAAAGATCTATGAGCAGTTTATGCTTGAAGTATTTTCTGCATTGAGTACAATAGAGTCGATATGTACTAGACCTCTGCTGAAGTTAATCCTTGAGTGGTTCATTCTAGCCTTCTGTTTGGCGAAAAGGTGACCAAATATGAATCATGCGGTATATTTCAACACAGTTTATAGAAGAATCGTAGGCTGCGAGTATTTTTTGAGATTTGTTAGTTTGAATTGGATTACATTTTGCAATAAAGAACCACTATTTTTGGTCCATTTTAGAAACAACATACATGCGATTAGTTTCCCTACATAGATATGTGTTTTTATGGGAGAACCAGAGATAGTGGTTCCTTTTTGCAAAATGTACCTAATCCAATTCATAAATATCCTTGCGAATTTTAGAAAATTATTTGGACCTAAACAAATTGAGAAAATTTACGGAACTCTTAGTTTTGATATAAGTTAATACTTTCTCATGAAAATTTACAAAAACAGTAAGGTCGCAACTCTTTGTGGTGGAGAACTATGCTTTCATCATGGAAAATGAAGGAACAGTAACAAACACTCATTAAGAAATATAACTGCTTTGAGGGTCTCACACTCAGGCCGCACATATTTCAACGATGTAAGTCGGCAATCACATAACTCGGTTTGCGACGTCGCAGACTTCCTGTCATACTTCATTTTTTAAACGGAAAACTACTCAACGGCAATCTGAAATCAACTCCCAAGCTCAAAAAAAGCTCTCAAAGTTGAGGCTGTGATGGAGGGNATGTACCTAATCCAATTCATAAATATCCTTGCGAATTTTAGAAAATTATTTGGACCTAAACAAATTGAGAAAATTTACGGAACTCTTAGTTTTGATATAAGTTAATACTTTCTCATGAAAATTTACAAAAACAGTAAGGTCGCAACTCTTTGTGGTGGAGAACTATGCTTTCATCATGGAAAATGAAGGAACAGTAACAAACACTCATTAAGAAATATAACTGCTTTGAGGGTCTCACAATCAGGCCGCACATATTTCAACGATGTAAGTCGGCAATCACATAACTCGGTTTGCGACGTCGCAGACTTCCTGTCATACTTCATTTTTTAAACGGAAAACTACTCAACGGCAATCTGAAATCAACTCCCAAGCTCAATAAAAGCTCTCAAAGTTGAGGCTGTGATGGAGGGGATAGCCAACGTTATCCTGATTGTCCACCTCTACATCAAGACAAACTCTCCGTGGAAAGATAGGGAGCAAATACATCAGCAGGGTTGCCGTGCTTTCAGTTTCAGAGTCCCCAAATAAAGGGGCAGCCCTGTCAATGTATTTGCTCCCTATCTTAGCATGGAGAGTTTTTCTTAATGTAGAGGTGGACTCTCAGGATAGCGTGGAATATCCCCTCCATTTTCGATTTAACTTAAGAGCCTCTTTTGAGCTTGGAAGTTAATTTCAGAGAAAACGAGAACGTATAGAACCAGAACGGCTATGAGAACATATTAACATTAGGTGACAATAAACTTACCCCTTGGCTATGAGCGCTTCGTCAAATTTTGTTTCTTTCCCACTTGAATTTTCGTATACGACGTAAACTATCCAGTGTGGACCTGTGAAAAATGATTTCATGATTTTTAATTACCCCTTGAAGGACTGTAGGTGGATAGGGGGCTCTGGCGGCTAGGTGTCATAGAGCGCCCAAAACCGTTGTAAAAGCGGATTTTATGTATGTATGCTTGTAAAATATATTTCTTCCCAGTGACTGTTATGAAGACTCAAAGCTTAAAGAAAGTATTACTTTTCTATATTTCTGAAGTTATGCTGTATAAGAATGACCGTTTTGCAATTCCGCTACTTTTATTAATTTCATCTTATTTTCAGCTATTCACACAAGTACGCGTGCTTATCAGAACAAGGAAATCCTGCAATGTTATAAAGATATATAATAAACAGTACATTATTCCTAATGGCAAGGTGTAATAAATTATGAACATAAAGGCAAGTTTTGCATATTTTAAATGTATATAAAGCAATTTGCACCAAAGGCCTTTCGGGCAGAGCCCATCATCAATGCATGGTACCAATGCATCAATATGCAGGATTAGGCTAAACGTATTTTCATTTTCATATGTAATAAACTGACAATACTGGCATACCTCTTTCATACCCGGCTAATGACCCACAATACTCTGCGATTTTGTCACCACCTTTTACGTCATTCCCCTTTATATTTGTGACTAGCCAATGAAGCCAATTTTTATCCATCGGCTGCTCACGGACTGGGGCATCTGGACCTAAAATTTAAAATAAAACAAACACATCACAGTGCTTTTGTAAAGATGAACAGGCAGCAGCCCTAATTACTGCAGGAGCCGTTTTATTTAGAATACTAAAATAATATACAGTGTCAATTTATATTCCCATATCATACTTCCAGATGATATTTTCATTTATTTATTTATATATTCAAAAATGTGTTACTTTTTCTTCTTTTTTATATTAATCAAGAGGAACTGTACATCAGTGACTAAGTTTCTAAATCATGAAATACATTTTTTACCTCAGTTCAACGGCTTCCTTAGGGGAAAAAACCTCGCATCCTATACAGATGTCGATTACTGTATAGAATCCGAGGAAAGAGGGAATCTTTTTCAAAAAGAATCCTGCTTCCGTTATTCTGGATTGCCACCTTCTTGGTTTACAGTGATTATTAAAGCTCATGCGCAGGGGCTTTTGCTCTTTTTTAAGCGTGCCAGTAGGGCTCGTTTTTTGAAATCACTCGGATGTACCATAGTACAGCACACAGATCAACCAATGCTATTCAACGGGTCGTCCAAATACTTTTTTCCTCGCACCCGTTTCTTTGTCTTTGAACCATTATACTGGCAAGCCCTGATGGTTTTTTACCAAAAAATCTAATGAACTGCTAATTGGAAACCCTTGAGAACATTTTTCTGTCAAAACCGTATTATTCAATTTGACAGAAACCTCATAGGAGCTTTCTTACGCTCGGAGGACTCAACTCTAGAACCTTCTTTCCCGCCAAAACTCTATAGCCAGTGAGCGTCTTGCACTGTAAGTGCAATCTGTGATGAGCCTCGTGACTCATTATACTATGTACTAACCATGGCCCCTGCCGAAATCCACTTAAACCACTACAGTTATCTCGCGATATAGCTTTGGGTGTCCGGTTTCGAGCAAGGCAATAAAAGACGGCGAGGCGATTAACCGATTAACCATTCACCGTGATGCCAGGATCCACCAAATTTTCTCAAAAATTGTTTTCCGTCTATTTAGCGAGTTTTTCTTTACTTTCCGTTGAAGTACAAATAAAAAGAGACCTCATTTGTACAAATCGGCCGAATAGGAGAGAAGTTACAGTTCGAAATCCAAAGAGATTAACTGAACGCGATTTCGATGCACGGCAGTTCGCCCAAATCACGGTCGTGCGCAAATGCTGCATATCAGCTTAAAATCAAGATAATTGGACGGAATCTTTAAAATCAATTTACATTCAACGTTCATGAATCAATATTTTCTCCCAAATTTAGCAAAAAGTACCAATTGATGCAAAAAGCAAAGACGTGAAAATAAGAGGTATTTGTCCAACATTTCAGTTATTCGGCACGCTTTTCCAACATACTCATGTTGGATTTTTTCTTCTTGTTTTCTTATTCAATTAATCGATGCAGTATAATAAATATAGGACGCAAGTTCGACCACGCCAGAATCACGGGACGAATCACCTCAATGCAACTATCTCCTAGGCTTGCTTTGTTATTCCAGCTTTCATGTAGACGAGTCGTCTTCCTGCCACCCCCCATCCCAAAATTAGATGGGGCATGTGAATTTCTGTGAGGTTCTGTAATAAATTGAAAAATACAAAATAAGCAGAAGAGCTCATTCCGATCAAATTACCTATCATGAAAAGAGTGTAATAAGATCCAGCCTTGGCCGGCCATGTTACATTCACCGGCTCATCAATAATTTCGTAGCCATTAATCTTATTTCCGGACTTTATGGTTGTGTGTAGGTATACAACCTGTGGATCATTTGAGCAAATTAGAAAGATAATTTGATAGATTATTTTTTCCCTGTTTCAGAATCTTCAGTTGAGGACTAATTAATTGGTTTTTAATGATATTGCATCGATCTAAAATAATTTAAGCCCTAGAGAGAATTTGTTTTTTTGTTTTTTTTTTTAACGGTTTGGGCAAAAATAGTTGCTCACGATAGAGAAAACTATCTCAGACGTTCGAAAAATTTAGAAATCTATGAATTGATACAGGGGGAACAATTAATTTTTGTGGTGGAAAAAAAGAATCTGTTGTAGTGACATTTTTCTGACCTTCACGAATCAAGACATTTTATTCTGAAATGTAACCTTCGCTGTTACTGTAACAATTATTTCCCGTAACACATATTAAGTTTTCATCTGGATGCATATTTCCCGATAGAATGAGTATTTTCCTAAACACTTCACGAAAGTGCCAAAAAAAGGGTCTTCTTTTTCCCCCGATTATTCTGAATTTGTTAAGTACAACGTAAGTATAGTGGTATATCGACGGTGTAAGTCGGCAATCACATAACTCGTTTGATAAGTCTGAAAATTTCCGCCTCTATGTTATTTTTTTAAAAGAGAACAAATTGACATCATTTATTGAGGTTTATGCAGAATTGTTTTCACACAGAGAAGAAAAATCACGAAAGTTTGAAAGAATTGCCGTTGAGTAGTTTTCCGTTTAAAAAATAACGTATGACAGGAAGCCTGCAATGTCGCAAACCGAGTTATGTGATTGCCGACTTACACCGTCGATATGTAAACCGAGCGAATAATGTACAGTAGAGGAAAAAGGCAAAATATTCAATATGTTTCAGCTAGGCATTTTGTAGAAAAAATACAGGTCAGCAATGAGTGCCGAAATATTATTATGATTGTTTATTTCTCTTAACAGCTTAGCAATTAAAATATAACTAAAAATTAGTCGAAATGCTAATTTTACGCAACTAGTGTACGAAATTATGGTCTTTCCAAAATAGCCTATCATGGAAAGTCATTTTCATCCATAGCGTTGGTGCATACTAAGTTTTCCATCTTGATAGCATGCGTCATTGACAAATACTTGCACCGGTTGTTGCTCGTACATCATTGATGAGAGCAAAGTATCTAGAAGAAATCATGACGTGCATTATACCTAAAAGAATGAAGTTCTGACTGCTTCTCAAATTTCAAAATCTCTGTTGATTATTCAGACATGAAAACTTGGTGTTAGAATAATTTTATTATTTACTAATCTTCAAATTTCCATTAAAAAATACATCGTAAATTTCGCGCAATAATTAGATGCAATTGAAAGGTATAAAACAGCGTACCGACAGTGTGTGTTGTGGCATTTCGGGTATAACGAATGGTACCATATTATTGGCTTTTAGCTTGAACCGTGTCACATCGTCTTCGGTATGAGAGAGTACGGAGAAAACTTGGTGAAGTATAACCAATATGAGGCAAAGATGGTGAGAACTCAGAGATGAAGGGAATGTCATCAAAAAATGGTTCATCATCTTCTATCAACCATCCAGAACCCAAGCTAAAATTCAGAGTGGCGCAGACCAGATTTTATTCTACCAATCATTAGAAATATGCAGGCGTTAAAATTTAATATTGATTTTAAATAAAGGATGGCAATGTCATTTTCCTCATCTAAACGATACAATCGTCCAGCCATAATATGTTCGAGATTCAAAATTTTGCATTCTTTAGATAAAGCTTACGAGCTATAGATGAAGGTTCATAATGCATCGTAAAAAAGAATGAGTCGACAAAATTTAAACAATAACAAAAAGGAAAGAATCAAGTGTCAACACAGGCGGAGATAGGAGATATATAGTCGGGGCTTGTTCTTCATCTTTTTATCATTGAGAACATACAGAGCGAAACTTTCAGTCGCCTTATTTCTATGTTGTATTGGTTCTGTTTGCCTGATTTGTCATGGTGTCTCAAGGGCTACATGAGCAACTCAACCAAAGATAAGAGAGACTTAGTCAGACCTCGTGTCTTATTTTTTCTGCCCAATCTTAATGACATCTCATTTGCAGCGTTGAGCTGAGCATTACAAATCCACGGGCGGCTTCAATTTTAAAGATGTAAGATCCTCTTCAGCAGCCTGATTGTTGAAATGTTTTGTTTGTCGGGACGACATAGATGAAATAGGTTAAAAGGTGAAGCGTAATTGGTCGGCTATGTCTTATCGCTGCTTTGTCGTGCCTATGTCGCGTCGGGTTGAACTCACGACAAGCTAACGGCACCTCTTGAGTTTCCGACAGTACCTAAGTCGTTCATTCCACCTGACAAAGGCACGATAAAGCAGCGTTATAAGACATAGCCGACCAATTACGCTCCGTCTTTTAACCTATGTCATCTATCAACAATCAGGCTGCTGGAAGAGTTATGAAGGTACAAATGGCGAATGAAGGGGGGGATTAGAAAACCCCTGTATTTGACCAAAAAGGTGAGAATTTAAAAAAAAAACCTCACCTTCAAAAACATAGAAATAGCATAGATAATACTTCAAATACCATCAAAATCACTGTATTTAACAACGGGCCTATTTATATTTAAATCTTCCATTGCAAGAAGAATCAAAGCCATTACTTTGAAATCGAGACCTCATCACGGAAAAAGTGAAGAAAATTGTCTAGTGGCCGAAGTACCAAACAATACTTTTAGATAGTGAGCTAGACTTTCAATACTTCACTTATGACAATGGCTCGACGTGCCTACATTTTAGGTCCGTCCCAGAAAAAAATTATAGATCAATTACTGATTAAAATTTATCTGTTATGAACTTCCTTAATAGTTGTTGAAACGTCATTGTTCAAGCAGCAACCACCTGTTTTTAGTTCCACTGCTTATTACGACATTGAAAGATTAGAAAAACGAAAGATGACTCATTCTAAACAATAATTATGTTTTTTTCAATAGGACTAAGATCGAATTTGAATACGTATGTACTTTCTTAAGTATTAAGAATCATTTTATACATGCGTAAAATTTTGATAATGAAACCGAAAGCGGAGTGCATCAGTTCGTGGCTTGTCCAGTTCCTTATCCTTGAATTGAACTCATCGTTGAAACAGGTGGGTTCTCCTCGAAAAGTACGCACGTAAAATAACTGTATTACATATTTTGTGAGATTAATAAGAAAATAATTGTATCCTCATGTATAGTAATTGTTCCACTCCTTGATGGGCAGACCTTTCATACTCTATGCTATGCCGATGACCAGATCGTAGTAGCTCAAGATGAGGAAGATGTAGATTACATGACGCGGAAGTTGGTCGGAGAATTTCGGAAATGGGGCATGGATGTTAGTGTGTCCAAGAAAAAGAAGCTGGTCGTGAGAGCAGCGCAGCAACGACAAAGCATAGAGCTTGAGGATGGACGGCGCATCGAAAAGTGTGAAGAGTATAAGTACCTCGGTGTCTGGCTAGATCAGGATGGAAGGATGGATAGAGCAATTAAGGACAGGATCATCCAGGGCAGGAGAGCCATCGCGATGCTGAACGGGGTGCTCTGGGATTAGAGCATCTCAAAGGCAAACAAGCACCGGATAAATGACGCCATCGTTAAAAGTATCGTGCTCTATGGTAGTGAATTGTGG
The DNA here is from genome assembly GCF_001854935.1 of Bemisia tabaci. Classification (NCBI taxonomy): domain Eukaryota; kingdom Metazoa; phylum Arthropoda; class Insecta; order Hemiptera; family Aleyrodidae; genus Bemisia; species Bemisia tabaci. The sequence continues at coordinate 197,326 of NW_017547915.1, forward strand.
CCCTTCACGAAAAGAACGCAAGAAATGTTGAGGGCAACTGAAATGGAATTTTGGCGGCGATCTGCCGGCATTTCGAGACGTGTGCCGTGTTCGTGATGAGAGAATTCGCCAGGTGATGAAGGTTGGAAAAGATATCGTGCACGACGTCATGTCCAGGCAGTTATGCTGATATGGACATGTGCAAAGAATGTCGGAGGAGAGGTTGCCCAAACAAGTTTTGGATTGGGTACCACCTGGGAAGAGGCGACGGGGACGTCCTGTAAAGGGTTGGCGGCAGGGCGTTGACGAAAAGATGTTGCGGTGTCAGTTGCCCGATTAACCTCTGGGAAGACAGGCATATGTGGCGTTTGGGTGTCGTTGAACGCCAAAGTGCGTTGTAAAGCGACTTTACACATACAGGGTAGCCCAGACCTACCGTGCCAGGCTTATTTTCGGTTCATTTAAGTCGCACAAAGTCCAGGATCACGGGGATGAATAGGGAATCGACCCCAAGGAATCCGAATTTCATGGTCCCAGAGCCACCTTGGCGTCTCTTGGGGGGTAAAAGGGGGGTCCGTACTTCCATAGTCAGGGTTTATGTCAAAATTTTGAAATTATTCAATCGGAATCAGAACGTACGGAAATTTTCAACTAAAATCGACACCAAGAAATCCAAAATCGGCCCATTCGTGTCCAAAATACCGACCACTGAAAGCGGGGGACAGAGTCCCCTTTCAAAAAAATTCAACTTCGTTAAATTGACAAAGACTCGGAAAAAATTTGTATTCATAGGTAATCGACCCCACGGAATCCGAATTTAAGGGTCCCGTTGTTCTCAGAGACTTTTCTGATGAGGCACAGGGGTAACCTCCACATCGGTCAACTTTAAAAGTTCAGAGTCCCCTTGTGCCCCATTAAGAAAGTCTCTGTGGACAACGGGGCCCTCAAATTCGAATTCTTTGGGGTCGATTACCCATGAACACACATTTTTTCCCATTCTCCTCGTCAATTTACCGAACTTGAATTTTTTTGAAAGGGGGCTCTGTCCCCCAAGAGACTCCAAGGGGGCTCAGGCACCATGAAATTCGGATCCCGTGGGATCAATTCCCTATTCATCCCCGAGATCCTGGACTTTGTGCGACCCAAATTAACCGAAAAAAAGGCCTGGTACGGTAGGTCTGGGCCACCCTGTATTCGACTGTAACGATAAACAATGGGACGCGTTTGCTACGGCGCCTTGATACAACTATACAACCTCGACGGATGTCCGTATTGCGTTCAAAAAATTGAAGGCGTTTTGACTCCCTGCTCATGCTATCTGAGGTTGATTCGATCGACAGACGCGTTGGTCGGCGGTGACGGGGACTTGATGCAACTATTTAAACTTGATGGATGTCCGTATCGCAGCGACTGAAGTGCGAAACCACGTATCTCCATTGCGGTGTTTCAAAATTTAGACTCGGAAAAAATGTGTTTTCATAGGTAATCGACCCCAAGGAATCCGAATTTAAGGGTCCCGTTGTCCTCAGAGACTTTTCTGATGGGGCAAAGGGGTAACCTCCACACCGGTTAAAATTAAAAGTTCAGAGTCCCCGTGTGCCCCATCAGAAAAGTCTCTTTGGACAACGGGGCCCTCAAATTCTGATTCCTTGGGGTCGATTACCCATGAACATACATTTTTTCCGAGTCTCCTCGTCAATTTACCGAACTCGAATTTTTTTGAATGGGGGCTCTGTCCCCCGCCTTTAGGGTTCGGTATTTGGGACACGGATGGGCCGATTTTGGATTTCTTGGTGTCGATTTTAGTTGAAAATTTCCGTGCGTTCTGATTCCGATTGAATAATTTCAAAATTTTGACATAAACCCTGACTCTTGAAGTACAGACCCCCCTTTTACCCCCCAAGAGACGTCAGGAGGACTCTGGGACCATGAAATTCGGATTTCTTGGGGTCGATTCCCTAATCATCCCCGCGATCCTGGACTTTGTGCGACCCAAATTAACCGAAAAAAAGGCCTGGTACGGTAGGTTTGGGCCACCCTGTATATTGTATCCTAATGACTCACATAAATAACTTACGTTCATGAAGAATGATTTTGTATAACCAAAATTACGTCCGAAATTATGCCTTCTTTAACTAACAAACCATGCTCTAAATAAGAGGTAGGATCAATTTTGGTATACCTAACGACATACCAATCCACTCATTCTAGAGAAGTAAACAATTGTGTGAATAAGTGAAGAATTTCATCATTTTATTTTCTGCTTTCTTGGGTAAAGGACAATAGTGGCGTAATTTGAAAATCATGATATAAAATACAACAAACGATGACTTAATGAATTACTTAAATTTGGATGTTTTGGAGGATTAAGAACAAAAATATACTGTCAATGTGTATTTATTAGTATGTGTAAACTTGAAAGAAATTTGCAGCCACTGGTCTCCCTAGATAATATGTTCTCCCCTATCTTCCTCCCTTCCTTTCACCCCTCCAACCCGCCCCCGCTGTCCTCCGTTTCCGCTGCCCCTTCTCTGGCGTCTCTATCTTTTGTATATCAAGTTCGAAAAAACTTACTTCTTTCGGGTTTATTATATTTCGGGAAAAATTCAGAAAAATATTTACTTACATCGATGTTTAATAAGTTTTAGGTTTCATATCACTATAAAAATGTAGAGGCAGGGAACTTTTTACAAACTTATGAAATAACAGATGCTTCTGTATTCCTACAGTGGCCTACGGAAATCGGAGCCTTCTATATACTCTTTTTATTAGGTAATCATCATACTAATTCCATACATAGAAACAACAGTGCTCTAAATCTACATTTTACAAGAATAATACTGCGTGATTGGCACCAGCGCGTCCAGCTGGAAACTGAAGAGCAGGGCATGTTTTTATGATTGGAAACTTGTGTTACTTTCGAGGATATCTCTTGGCAAGAAATTGAACCGGCCTTTATCACCGTCCCTGAAACCGCAGAGCAAGTTAATCACAATTTGAAACGAATTGAACTACTTTTTCAATGAATTGGACTAACCATATCCGAATATTCTATACCTTTATTAAGATCTGGACCCAAAGGTCCATAATAATACATTAATGAAGGGCCCTTGTCAGAATGAAGATAATTCTCAATTGTGTTGGCACAATGAAAAGAGAAAACTTGTCGTATTTAAAAATGACACAATCTTTCTACGATAGGTATGAAAATCATGAAATAAATAAAGTGAAATGACTACGTAAAAGCCATTCATGTCCACTTTGCCGAATCAATTTTAAAGAATGAGGTTGAATTGATGACTAAGTATATAGCACAAATTGCAGATGATGGTATATTTTTGGCGCGTATACGTAGTATACCGCCTTTGCGATCGTTTCGACCCCCCACTCGATACAATAACCGAGTCCCTTAGTTCCTTACCGAAAAGTGACTACCGCGAACTTCTGAGATTTTCCAAAGCGTGTAAAAAGTTTATTTATCCGTCAATAATTGTGATTTAAAGTTGTTTCTCATTCTGGGGCTCATTAGTTTATGTGCATAGTGAATACCAAGAGTCTACGTTACTTGGTTTTTTTAAAAAAAACCTTAGAATGCGACGCGCTGATTTAAAATATGCATATATAAGCAGAAGCAAGCGAACTGATTCGAGGATGGCTGATCAGGTCGGCACTCGTTGAATGATAATTTCACTTCTTCGTTTT
>NW_017547915.1:201463-215459 GCF_001854935.1 Bemisia tabaci
TAGTTTATGTGCAGTGAATACCAAGAGTCTACGTTACTTGGTTTTTTTTAAAAAAACCTTAGAATGGGGCGCGCTGATTTAAAATATGCATATATAAGCAGAAGCAAGCGAACTGATTCGAGGATGGCTGATCAGGTCGGCACTCGTTGAATGAGAATTTCACTTCTTCGTTTTGTTTAAAACGTTGCTTTGACAGATCTCCACAACCCTGTTATGATTTTCAAAAGTTGGTACCTCTTGCTCTGATAGCCGGGGCCAGCAGGATAGTGGTAAGTGCAATCTGTGATGAGCCTCGAGACTCATTAGACCATGTGCTAACCGTGGCCCATACAGAAATTCACTCCCCTATCAGGCCAAAACAGTGCACAGGCAGGCACAAAACCCAGGTAGTGTCCCGGTCCTGGCTCGGTTCGCCGCGTCGCTTTCCAGCTAAAGAACAAAAGGCGACCCTCGCGGTCCTCGTCACAGTCGGACCTAATTACTTTCACTCGATTACCCATTTCACCGTCACGCTGGGATCCATCACATTTTCGAAAAAATTGTTTCGCGAGTACTTAACAATTTTTTCCTTACTCTCCGTTCAAAGACGAATTGAAAGAGGTCTCATTCATAAAAATCGGCCGAATAGAAGAGAAATTACAGTATTCGAAATCCGAAGAAATCAACGAAACTTCTCCAAACAAAAAATAAAATGAAGGGGGAAAAAAGAAATGTATAAATTACAATTAAATATAATTGACCTCAGAATTTGGCAAGCAATTCAACTATATAACGGAGAAAAAATTGGGAGAAATTACAAAAAATTCGCCTCTTGCAAGGGGCTTCCTTGTAAGAATTTTGATCGGAAGGCAAGGATTGAATACCAGCGCAATACACCATACAATACATGGCGTGCCTGAACAAACATTTTTTTGTGTGTCAAAATCGAAAATTCTTTATATTTCTTAACTACAGTGTCTCTTGAGTCGTTTAAGCAAAAAAAAATTCCGTCAAGATTCGGGAAAGTAAAGGCGCTTTAAAAGTATTCTGGGGCTATGTATCCTAACTGTGTCCACACATGGTTTCTGTTCAGCATATCCATGTGTAAGTATTTTTACACGTAGAATCTAATTTTCACGTTAGGGAGTCGACACATCTCGATTTTTTCGATTTCATACGGAAAATTGATGGTTTTTCGGGATTGAAATTATTATTGTTTCATGAAAAATAAATGCACCCAAAATGACTATAGCATATTGATTTTTATATATTTGCTTCCACGAAATTGGTTGGTAAATTCAACGAGTGAGTGCATCGACCTGGTATATCAAGTTTCTGCAATTTTTTACGACAAATCGGTAGATTTTCGGGATGTAGATTGCTTACTTTCATTTCATGAATGAAAAAAGCACGGACATGGTTGAACTTCTTTGCATGGATATACGTTTAAAATAACAAAATCAAGACATATTTAATGCAATTTCATTTATATCGAGTCAATTTCTTTTCAATAATATATCGGGATTTATAATAGATACCGGTGATTTGGATATTTTAGCCCCAAAAATACCTTTAAATCGACTGTATCTTTCAGGAGTTTGACAGAATTTTTCCTTTCTTTGCTTAAGTATTACGTAGCACTTTTCTTTTAGAATCTGATGAGATATTGCTGGGGGCAGATCAAAAAACTTAAACTCGTTCGAATGGCTTTCTACATTCACAATACACGGTCTCGTCAAAGTGCTTCGTTGAAGTGTTGGATCGTATGAATTCTCTTGTTGTGCTACTTGCCTATTTTGAAATCTCTGTAAATGAAAACTAAAGGGGTTGATATGTGTGAGTTAATGACGCGCCTTATCAACACATTGTGTTGGAGTTCACTGCTTGTTTTTTATTAATGTCACGAATTTCGTTCTCCTTCCCGCACTATTCATTTTTATACTGGCGATGGAAACTGAATTAATATAGCCTACATCAGGTATTTATTTCTAAGTAAATAAAGTGTCGATGGTTAATAAATAAACAACACATTTCTACAATAAAAAGGTCTTTATACGTGGTAAAGAAAATACTAACTTCCATCAACTTCATCCTCTTATCTTGGAATAATCAGACGCACTTGATAAAGGCGTATCGCCATATCATTGAAATAATCATACAATCTCAGTTCCCGACATAGTATGATTGAAAATTGGACAAAGTACGAAATGAAGTTTTCAGGTTGACAGAAGACTCCATTGGTGACCCGTAGCGTTCGTGAAAAATAACTTATTATATTATTGAAGCTGCGATCCAGCCATACTTTTAGAACTGGGAACGCCCACCGATGTACCAATCAATTGGAGTTTTTTTTTTTATTTTTATAAGTCTTTTTATACTGTAAAAAATATTTCATATCATGGTGAAAATTTATAGAATCGAGAATTTATATGAGTACATTATGGATTTTTAGAGTCAGCGTCCAACGTTAATTCGGAGGTTCACGTACAATGTTGAATGTACCCTTTTTCAGTCTCATGGCCGGAACTATCATGTCATATTTTATGCATTTTGTGTATCCAAAGGCATACATACTGTAATCTCTCTATAATAAGAATTCAAGGACCTGACCAATTTCCTCGTCCTCGACAGGTTCTCGTTATTACGATAGTCGATCAGAAAAAGGTGGACGCGCTCTGATATCGATGATGACTCAACTTAATAGACTAAGGTATCATTGAGGGGTGCAAGTTCTTTAATTTTAAGATCCTTTGATCCTGGGATTGCAGGCTTGCTGTGTAGTGCTCCAGTCGGAAAAGGTGTGGACACTACAGTCGGTTCGGCACTGAGATTTACAAAATTTCAGCGATTAAAGCGCGCAGCGTAGTAAAGCGCAATGCGTGAAGTATTTATACATTATTGTAGGCGCTAGATCTTGAAAATATGCGAGTTTTTGCAAAAGAGGCCAATGCTCGTGATTATCAGAGATGTTCCATTTATCCCAAAAAAGGTACATCAGTTTCGAACTGACTTGTTCGAAACGGATAGTACAGGTTTGAAAATTTTGCGACCTAAGTCCAAAAAGTCAGTACTAACCTTTAAATCGGAGTAGAAGAACCAGAAAAACCGTGCAGAGTGGATTTATCGCAACTAATGAGCGGTAGAAATCTTACGCATATCACAGGGTGATCCAAAAGTCCCTTCCACCCCCTCTAACTTTTTACGTAATTGAGATAAAAATTTGAAACTTGGGGGATATTCCTAGGTCAAAGGGAGCTACTTTTCGGCCCCCCTAAAATTTTTAGGGGGCCCCCCTTGGGGGGGGGAAACGGCCCCCAACTTTAAATTTTCAAATGGGAAGCCCCTTTTTGTGATAGCTCTTTCAAAAGAGCATAAAAAAAAGAAAACTTTTCGCGCAAACCCGAAGTCAATATCTCAAACCGTTTCAAAATGGCGGCCGGTTAAAGTTCAAAATGGCCGAAATTTCACACCGGTTATTTGTCGATGGATTTGCGCGAAAATCNCCTTCCACCCCCTCTAACTTTTTACGTAATTGAGATAAAAATTTGAAACTTGGGGGATATTCCTAGGTCAAAGGGAGCTACTTTTCGGCCCCCCTAAAATTTTCAGGGGGCCCCTCTAGGGGGGGCAATGGCCCCCAACTTGCAATTTTCAAATAGGAAGACCCTCTTTGTGATAGCTCGTTCGAAAGAACATAAAGAAAGAAAACTTTTCGCGCAAACCCGAAGTCAATATCTCAAACCAATTCAAAATGGCGGCCGGTTAAAGTTCAAAATGGCCGAAATTTCACACCGGTTATTTGTCGATGGATTTGCGCGAAAATCGGTATGTAGGGGTATTTTGACACGAGAAAAACGAATTTGACATTAGATTTTCAAAAAACCGAAATTTCCAAATTGGCCGCCGGTTAAAGTTCAAAATGTCCAAAAATTTATCTTTTTATAAATCTAAGTTCAAATTTGTTTATCTTATGCCAAAATACTCTCAAATTCCTAGTTTTAGGCAAATCCATCAGGAAAAAACCAAGGTGAAAATTTTCGGCCATTTTAAACTTTAACCGGCGGCCATTTTGGAAATTTTGGTGATTTTGAAAATCTAACGTCAAATTCGTTTTTCTCGTGTCAAAATACCCCTACAAACCGATTTTCGCGCAAATCCATCGACAAATAACCGGTGTGAAATTTCGGCCATTTTGAACTTTAACCGGCCGCCATTTTGAATTGGTTTGAGATATTGACTTCGGGTTTGCGCGAAAAGTTTTCTTTCTTTATGTTCTTTCGAACGAGCTATCACAAAGGGGGTCTTCCTATTTGAAAATTGCAAGTTGGGGGCCATTGCCCCCCCTAGAGGGGCCCCCTGAAAATTTTAGGGGGACCAAAAAGTAGCTCCCTTTGACCTAGGAATATCCCCCAAGTTTCAAATTTTTATCTCAATTACGTAAAAAGTTAGAGGGGGTGGAAGGGACTTTTGGATCACCCTGTATATTTCTAAAATATCCCTTTAATTTATTTTATAATACCTACTCACGTAAGGAAACTTCATTTACAAAACTGATTCATATCTTATAGTTTTGTGTTTCACAAATGAATAAACACGCAATCTTACTGAATAATGAACTATTCTAAGCCACCTCAAGAGGAAGTAAACAGATTTTCATTTTATTTTTACAAACTATAGTAAGTTCAAATTCATATCAAATTATTTATTTCACAATTAAAAGCTTTTTGCACCCAACTTGCGAAGTATTCACTCCAACGGCTGACAATAAGTGTATGTTAACAATTGGCTCTTTTTAAACAAATATGCCTATCAACAACAAAATCATCTGGTGTCGTAATTGATAAAATATGCGCATAGGTTTTTCTTTCCAAAAAGGAATTCCATTTTCAGTCCATGAACTGTCTAGACTTGATGAATAAAACTCCGATTTGATTAACTGATAGACTTAGCCGATTAAAATTAATTGAGTAAGATGATAATAATCATCACTAGGTATGCTTCCTATCTGATAAAAGTGAAAAGTTTTCATTGATTCGTCACTCCCCGTGGCTCCTATCAGTTTTGATAGGACTGCGTGATATTTTTGGAGAAAACAGCCACGTGCCATAATTTCAAACCACCGGTACGACAAAAATTTTTAGAATTGACCGAACATGAAGTTTAGTTCACCATGTCTCAACTATAGCCTTTTCTCGCGTCGAGAGCCTTTTGGGTATATTTTGCATTGACAGACCAATGCAAATGATCTTCAAAGCATCAGTTTAAGTTTTCAGTGATAAAATGAGCATTTTTAGATTATCAAGCTTGCCAGTGTAAAATAAATTGTAACCTATGAAGTTGAAAAAACCCCGAAAAGCTTTGGTACCTAATGAAAGATTTCAGGAAAAAAGGAGTTCTAAGTTCGTAGTGTTAAACTAACCTTTTTCCCAGTTTTAATTGACGTGATTTAAGTGGTTTTGGTTTTGTTTCGTTTGTTTTTTTGTTTTTTTGTTTTTTTTTTGTTTTTTTTTTTCTAAATGCCGGTGGTGGCAACAACCTACACGCTAAAGACCATGCTTCAGTCCAGATTGCTATTGCTGATGTCGATGCCTCTAGACAAATGACTGATGCCGTCAAACACCAGGTAATCGGCGGCGAAATCAAGCAGATAGGTAAATTAGATGACTGTGTCTACAGGCTGGCAAAGGAGGACGGAATATCTTAAGTTCTACAAGTTGACAATATGATTATGGCTCTTGCAATCTCCTTTTTGTTATTGTAAAGAACAGAATCCTATACACACGTAGACAGACACACGTACCTAACACGTACTTAACACGTACCTACCGTGTCCTAACAGGCCGTTCGTAGCGTGGAAACAGCACGTAAAAAAAAAAAAAAAAAAAAAAAAAANAAAAAAAAAAAAAAAAAAAAAAAAAAAAAAAAAAAAAAAAAAAAAAAAAAAAAACAGAAAAGAAAACGACGAAAAAAAACTAGCGTATTAAACTTTAAAAAAAAATTGAAATTCATCGTGGGCGTACTGGTACGTAACGCTGAGCTTGACATCCCATCACCCCTTTTCACGCTCAATCACAAAATTTTGAAGTCCCACCTACCCCCCAGAGCGTTTCGTAATTTTTGGATAGTCTTCGCGCGGAAAAAACAACTTAACGCTGACCCCTAACACTTTAGGTAAAATAACGCCAACTACGGGCTGAATAGTGCTAGACTCTAAAGCAGTGCTGCCGTGCTAAGGAAAAGCGCCGTGATTCAAGAGTTGTCAAATTTCCTCCAATAAAATGTTTATCATCAAAGTTAGTTATGCATATTTTTCCTTGCAATTTTCAGGAACTTTACGTGAAATTGAGACACAATTATCTGAAAAACAAGCAGTGAACTCCAACACAATGTGTTGATAAGGCGCGTCATTAACTCGCACATATCAACCCCTTTAGTTTTTATTTACAGAGATTTCAAAATAGGCAAGTAGCACAACAAGAGAATTCATACGATCCAACACTTCAACGACGCACTTTGACGAGACCGTGTATTGTGAATGTAGGAAGCTATTCGAACGAATTTAAGTTTTTTGATCTGCCTGAAGCAAAATCTTATCAGATTCTCGAAGAAAAGTGGTGCGGAATAATTTAAGCGAAGAAAGGAAAAATTCCGTCGAACTCCTAGAAGATAAAGTCGATTTAAAAGTATTTTGGGGCTAAAATACCCAAATCACCGGTAGTATAAATCCCTTTACATTATTGAAAAGAAATTGACTCGATATAAATGCAATTGCTTTAAATATGTCTTGATTTTGTTACTATAAACGTCTTTCCATGGAAAGAAGTTCAACCATGTCTATGCTTTATTCATTCATGAATTGAAAGTAAGAAATCTACATCCCGAAAATCTACCGATTTTCCGTAAAATATCGCAGAAAGTTGATATACGAGGTAGATGTACCCACTCGTTGAATTTACGAATCAATTTCGTGAGTGCACATATATAAAAATCAATATGCTACAGTCATTTTGGGTGCATTTATTTTTTACGAAACAATAATAATTTCAATCCCGAAAAACCATCAATTTTCCGTATAAAATCGAAAAAATCGAAATGAGTCGACTCCCTGACGTGAAAATTAGATAACGTGTAATAATACTTACGTATCGATTTTAGCCGCTTTGCCTGCCTCTCCTCGTTATTTAGAAACCGTTCCTATATTCATCTCAAACTTTTTCTCAGAGCTTTGTGTTATTATCAGCTTCCATTTAAATCCCGGTTCGATGACCGAATCGGCTGCCCAAAAAGCAAGTCATTTTTGAAAGGTTCTATGAGAAATTCGTGATATAATCGGCTCTCAGGAAATCACCTCCATGGCTAAAATTGGCGGTATAAATGTTTGAGTGCTTAAAATAATCGTATTCAGAAACTAAGGCATTAAACTATGGAGTCAATTTCGTTTTAATAATATAACGGGATTTACTACCCGTGATTTAGCTATTATAGCCCCAGAATACTTAAAGTATACTTAATACTTATAAATACTTTCCAGAATCTTGACAGAATTTTTTTTTTTTTTGGCTTAAACGACTCAAGAGACACTGCAGTTAAAAAATATAAAGAATTTTCGATTTTGACAAAAAAAATGTTCGTTCAGGCACATCGTGTATTGTATGGAGTACTGCTGCTATTCAACCCATGTTTTCAGATCAAAATTCTCACAAGAAAGCCCCTTGCAAGAGGCGAATTTTTTGTAATTTCTCTCAATTTTTTCTCCGTTATATAAATGAATTGCTGTCAAATTCTGAGGTCAATTATATTTAATTGTAATTTATACATTTCTTTTTTTCCCTTCATTTTATTTTTTGTTTCGAGAAATCGAGGTTTTAATGATTTCTTCGGATTTCGAATAATTGAACTTCTCTTCTATTCAGCCAATTTTTATGAACGAGGCCTCGTTTTATTCGCGTTTTAACGGAGAAGAAGGAAAAAATTGCTAAATACACGCAAAACAATTTTTTTGAAAATTTCCCATGATCCCAGCGTGACGGTGAAACGGGTAATCGAGTGAAAGTAATTAGGTCTGACTTCGGCGAGGGTCGCCTTTTGTTCTTCAGCTGCGGGCCGATTATTGAAATTTAAACCAGCCCGATAAGACATCGAATTGCGATTTATTGCATGGTTAAGATAGGGCTATGTCTTGTCGTGTCGGGCTGACATAGTTTCAATAATCGGGCCGCTCAGGGAAGCGACGCGGCAAACCGAGCCACGATCGGGACACTGCCTGGGTTTGTGCAGGGGAGTGAATTTCTGTATGGGCCACGGTTAGCACATGAATCTAATGAGTCTCGAGGCTCATCACAGATTGCACTTACGGCTGTCCTGCCTGGCCCTGGCTATCAGAGCAGTGTTACCAAATTTTGAAAAGCATAACAGGGGTGTACATATCTGTCTATGCAACGTTTTAAACAAAACGGAAGAGTTACATTCTCATTCGAAGAGTGCCGACTTGCTCAGCAATCCTCGAATCAGTTCGTTTGCTTCTGCTTTTATATGCATATTTTAATTTAGCGCTGAGCATTCTTAGTTTTTTTTTTAAAAAAACCAAGTAACGTAGACTCTTGGTATTCATTTCACATAAACTAGAAAGCCCCAGAATGAGAAAAAACTTTAAATCATACTTATTGACGGATTAGTAAACTTTTTACACGCTTTGGAAAATCTCAGAAGTTCGCGGTAGTCACTTTCCGGTAAGGAACTAAGGGACTCGGTTATTGTATCGAGTGGGGGGTCGAAACGATCGCAAAGGCGGTATACTACGTATACGCGCCAATTAGAAGGAAAATATTCATAAGTGAACCATAAAATTCGTGTTTTATCAAAGGAAATTTGACAACGCCCAAAGATTCATACGGCGTATTTCCTTGGCACGACAGTGTAGGGCTCAACACTACTGCCTGTAGTTGACGCAATTTTTTATCTAAAGTCTTAGGGCTCAGCGCTAAGTTGTTTTTCCGCGTATGGGATGTAAATTAATGAATTTTTATCAAGATAAAACCGTCCAAAAATCACAACGAGTGTGTCAGGAAAATCGATAACTCACTCTTCGACACAAAACTGCACGTACTTGAAAGAAAAAGAACTAAAGACATTGTGACATGAGCCCCGAGATCCATGAACATACATACATGACAGGGTTCATGCCGCAATGGATATACATTATACATAGTTCCTTTTGATTTAAATCCGTCCGATTTGTGCGATCCGTATTACATGTTTTCAAATTTTCCCCGGCTGCAGACATTTTCCTCCGTCGTAAGCAATGGCAACTCATTGGTGGATCCAAGGATTGCTCTATGAGATGAGGGGGTCATCTGGTGGTGCCTGGGGGTCTAGGAAAATACCTTTAGAGGATAAGGGGTCCGAGGGGGCCTCTCCCGAAATCCACAGTCCGTGTAGCCGGTATCAATGTACGGCTGCACGGAGCATGGATCGCGGCAGGGGGGTCAGACGATGCTAATTATGGCCGCAGCGGGAGGGACATTTTCGGTCGCCATCTTCATTTTCCTGCTAATGCACCTTCATATGGGAGTTGCCGAATTGGTTCCCAAGTGGCCGAATTTGTCCCCATTTCCCACGACTGTCATTTCCGTATTGGTTCCCACTTCCGAAGGTCGTATTGGTTCCCGTGTCCGAATTGGTTCCCTTCTCTAAATTCGTAATTCAACATTTTTCATTCAGAATTGCAACACGGCTCGCTCAAGTGAGCCGTGGGCATATTTTACAGACTTAGGACTGTCTACCAAAAAGGTAGGCATGGTTTTAAATGTTGCATGTGAAAATGAAAATAAGAGTGATTCAAGAGGAAATTTTAAAAATAAATGGTCCAGGTTTCTATATACATTTCAGGAGAGGAGAGGATCGGTGAAGGAGGTGCGGAATCTTCACCTGCCCCGGCCGACTAGACAGGACTTTATGAAGGAGGGTAGGCCGTGGGATCCCTGACTAATTTCCTGGACAACTATAAGGAATATTGAGACAATGCAAATCAGAAAATCAAAATCAAAATAATATAATTACAAAAGGAAAAAATTATCAATAAAATTCTGAAGTATACCCAAAAAATGTAGTAAGAAGCTTTTTCAAAAATTGCACGGGCAAGCATTTAAAAGCAATTTTTTTTTAGAAAACCTAAACGATCATGATTTTGAGTATATTCGTTAACCGCAGATCCAGAAATTCCCTTTTTTGCTTTTGCAGTGTAGAGGGAGGACGAGGGTGTTTTGTTGCGCAGTTGCCGCTCCTTGCAAAAAATCAACTCACTCGCAGGAACCAATTCGGACATGTACAATTTTAAATCGGGAACCAGTTCGGACCAAAGGTTTGTTTCATCCGGGAACCAGTTCGGAATTAAGGTGACCGCCACGGGAACAACTTCGGGTTCACCCCTTCATATGGGAGCTTAAAGTGCGCAACTTTGTGCTCAATTTCCTTGGGTTCATATCCTCTTAAAATTCAGGAAAACCCCTTGTGAAATAATACTCTTCCAAAATACAAAATTGAAAATTTACTGAACAAAGCTCATATCAGCCCGGCGGGCTAATGATTGCAATTGATAGACAAAGCGACTGACAGAGAATAAAAAGGATGATTGGAGCAAATAGGTTTCAACGGATGGTTGCCATAGACTAAAGGGGAAATGATGGACTAACCATAGGGTCTCCCGTCGGTTGCCGTTCATTAGTCTCTTATTTACATTCTTTGTCTATTGCAGCCACTATCTCTATGTCTATCAATTCCCATAATCATCCCGCCGATCAAACTCATTGTAGCCTAGTAAGCGGCTGCGGGCAGTGAAAAGGTATTATTGTGTAAGTAATTTCTCCACTAGTATTTTTTCTGAATTATTGAAAGTGCTTTGATGATATCGAACATTCTTTTTTGATACTTCATCAGAAGCTCTTATCGGGTTATGAAGGACCTCCTCCGATAATTTGATACTGTGTTGTCACATTAGTGACGATGTTACTATTTCTTTGCGACCAATCACGAGCCTGCTCTAACTGAGAGTGATCTCGACAGAGCCACTCCAACTATAAAAGGCGGTTCCAGTGCACTCGTTTGTACGTTGTCATCTCGGATGGAGTAGTTACATACTTGGTGGACAGTGTGGTGTGGCGCACAGGTGCAGTGCACCTTTTACAGAGATTATCTATCTTAGGGAAATCTTGGATCCTACTTCTGGTTTAGCCATTTTTAACGTCATAGTCACCAAGAAAAAAAAAAAAAGATTTTGAACGGCTTTCAGTTTAACAGAACACTATGTCTCCTCAGACTCTTCCATTTCTGAATTCGCAGTGAAGTGGAAATATGAAATTAAGGATGTGGCAAAAAGGGGAGGGAGGGTAAAGGAATAAATATTACGATCAACAACAGCAAGAAAGGTATGTTGTACATGTGAAATATAAGTTTTATCTATGATATTTCTTAATTACTGGGTCTGCTGCAGATGATCTGGCATATTCCGGGCAAGTGAGTGAGTCTTCAAATATTTAGGGAGTTGGTTTTTTTGGAGATGTGTTGATAAACCATGTAGGTGAATAAACGTTGAATTCGCCAGTATAATGATAAAAAAAAATAAATAAAGAAAATGAGGTTAGCATCCACGGTGATAGGAGAATCATCTCCAAACGATGATTTTTATAAATGATTTATGATAGTTTCTTAATACTTGCATGAGTCTAAGTTTTTTAAGTGCTTTTCATTTTTTTAGTCGTAACTGTGAAGTTTTGATCCTTCTAAGATGCCGCGGGTTATGATCAAAGGAGGTGTTTGGAGAAACACCGAGGATGAAATCCTCAAAGCAGCGGTTATGAAAAATGGCAAAAACCAGTGGTCCAGAATAACATCAAAATCAGTACAGTCCCGCAAGAAGTGCGGGCAAGGTGTTGACAGCTTGTAAATAAACCGGAGATATTTATTTAGATTTTATAAAATTTTATTTATAATTTTAAAATAATGACAACTACCCATACAGAGTGCGCAAAAACTTGAAGGAAGTGACAAGTTGAAAAATGCTGACTGCTTCGCGAGTTTAACTAATTCCACCAGACAAAGTGTGGTCGGCGCTACACGCATGTTTGACCCTGTATGTCTATGCCCTGCTAAAGCTCTCTAATATTTACGTAGCTACCATTTTGCTTAGAGCAGATCGCTGTTTGAAATTTTCTTATCATGCCGCAATCACACGCTGAATGTGGGAGCTGAATGTGGCTTGAATGTGGAAGTCATCGGCCCGATGCTTGAATTTTGCGCGTGACGCGCAAAATTCAGCAACAATTCTCAGCGACCATCGGATAATGTCGGACTAGTCTGAACTATTTGAATAGATTTAATACACATTTGGATGAAAATGAAATGGTTGCTTAGATGTAACTCCAATCTTTCCCTTGACAACAAGGTATTACTTTATAAGCAGGCTATCAGGCCAGTGTGGTCCTACGGCTGCCAGCTCTGGGGGTGTGCGGCTAACTCCAACATCAAAATAATACAGAGGGCCCAGAACTCTGTGCTGCGACGGATGGTGGGGGCGAGGTGGTTTGTCAGAAATTCTGACATCCACCGAGACCTCGGCATTGAGAGCGTCGTCGGCGCAGTGATCAGACACACAGCTTCTAGATACGAAGAACGTCTCTTGGCCCATCCTAACGAGGAAGCCATCAGACTCTTGGATAATAGTGAGGAACTACGGAGGCTTAGAAGGCGCAAGCCCTTCGAGCTGGCAACCGTAGTTCCCGATTAAGCCATTTTAATCGCAAAAATCCCCCCAGGCGGTGGCTTAGAATTAAAGTGTTTAGTTTAAGTTGTATATGTTTGTTTATACTTAGATAATCACTGATATAGTTAAGGTTTACACACATTACTGCGTGGTGTGTGTATACTAGATCGGCTGCCATGGGGGTGGGCACCGCGGAGACCAGGATCTGTATCGATTCTGATGGGCTCTGTGATGTTCGTCTCCGGACAGCCAAGCTAGAAAAAAGACTCAACAACTGTATATTTTTTTAGTCGATAACCGTTATTTATTTTTACAAGTTACATCTAAATATCTTATTTCTGTATAGAAGTCGATATGTTTAATAAAAAAAAAAAATTTGGATGAAAATAACTCTTAGTGAAATTTCAGCTGTTGAGTGCTGACTGTTGGCTGCCACATTCAACTGCCAAATTCAGCGTGTGATTGCGGCATATGTTACACGAGCAAGCTGCGAGGCCATGTAAGAAGGTTTCCGATTGGCTGTCATTTCGGCATGGCAATGAAGGTCAAGATACACCAGCAAGTTACAAGCGCTTGTTGAAACGACTGTATAGTGTCCAGCGACCCACCAATCATTGCTATGACGTCACGAGACACTAATCGTTGGTCTCTCCGTGTTCTTTCTCCTCCTTCACGGTGACACGTCATTCCTACACCCCGTATCTCGGCTCCTTTTCCATCGATTTTCGTAAAACTTGATACCAGTGGGTATTTTTCAACCAGAAACTTGAATTTTTAGTCACTTTTTCAAAATTCGCAAATCCAAGATAGTGGATGTGGCGTAAAATGATATCGCGGCTCCTATTGCAACAATATTCGTGGAACTTTGTACCAGGAGGTATTTTTCAACCAGCAACTCGAATTTTCAGTTAAGTTTTTGAAATTTTAAAATCCAAGATTGTGGACGAGGCCCAAATTGCTATTTTAGCTTCTGAAATTGATAAATTTATTTTTGTTAAACTTGGCCCCGTTGTCTCAAGTAGCCTATGAGTTGTGCTGAAACTCTCTCATTGGGCCAGATTAATGTTCACTTTATTTGCGGCTGACCGCAAATCAACCAAACGCAAGCTGTGATGACAAAAGTTGCTTTGAACTACGAAAAATATCGATAAATTTAAATCGATTTTTTAAAAAAAATTTTGTCTATATCTTGCGTCTTTCCGATAGTAATGTTGAAGATAGGAGATAAACTTTAAATTAATGTCAATAAATTTTACTGGG
>NW_017547915.1:217070-227643 GCF_001854935.1 Bemisia tabaci
GGCTCCTTTTCCATCGATTTTCGTAAAACTTGATACCAGTGGGTATTTTTCAACCAGAAACTTGAATTTTTAGTCACTTTTTCAAAATTCGCAAATCCAAGATAGTGGATGTGGCGTAAAATGATATCGCGGCTCCTATTGCAACAATATTCGTGGAACTTTGTACCAGGAGGTATTTTTCAACCAGCAACTCGAATTTTCAGTTAAGTTTTTGAAATTTTAAAATCCAAGATTGTGGACGAGGCCCAAATTGCTATTTTAGCTTCTGAAATTGATAAATTTATTTTTGTTAAACTTGGCCCCGTTGTCTCAAGTAGCCTATGAGTTGTGCTGAAACTCTCTCATTGGGCCAGATTAATGTTCACTTTATTTGCGGCTGACCGCAAATCAACCAAACGCAAGCTGTGATGACAAAAGTTGCTTTGAACTACGAAAAATATCGATAAATTTAAATCGATTTTTTAAAAAAAATTTTGTCTATATCTTGCGTCTTTCCGATAGTAATGTTGAAGATAGGAGATAAACTTTAAATTAATGTCAATAAATTTTACTGGGCGTCTATATTATTTGGGATATTATGGCCATAGACCAGAAGAGGTGCTCTGATGTGGTGGCTCTAAGAAGAGCCGTTGAAAAGGGCAAGCCGGCCGGCTGCGAGATGTCCGCTGGGATGAGTGATGTGGCCCGTGTGGCTGACGGGAGCGGAGTGTCTTGAGGCGGTGAGGTCACGACATGTATAGCCGTGGTTGAGACTGCGGCGGCCAATCAGGAGCGAGCATGGGCTGCGTCGCCAGAGGTGAGCGGTGATTGGCCGCCACAGTACTTCCCTGCGGTTGAGACGGAGTCTCTGTGGGTGGTTGGAGAAGTGAGTGGTGAAATTGGATGTTGGAGTGGAAACAGGTTTGGAAAATGTGTGTAAAGTGGTTGGAAAGTTGAGGATTGAGTGAGAGATGATGAGAAGTTTGAGGATTTGATTGAGTGATGATGGCGAGAGTTGAGGGATGGTTGATTGAGTGGATTGAGAATTGATTGAGTGGTGAGAAGCAGGAGGTGTGTGTCAGCGTGCCGGGGAGCGCCATTCGACCCGGGTGACACACGGTTGAAGTTTTGTGACCATCATCTTTCCGGGCAAAGAGGTTGATGCTCGGGACAACAAGTTGGGAACGTGCTGTGTTCTGCGGCAACTTGCTGGAGCGTGTTGATTTGCGCGACGGAGAGAGATGGATACGATGCGGTGATGATGCTGGAAGCTTTCAATGTTCATGCTAAGATGATCAAATATGACTGTTCCAGTGAGAGATTTGAGTTTGAGTGCTTGAGTACAGTTGACTTGTGAGAAGGTTGAGCGTGTTCTTGAGTTGAGGATCCATGAATGAAGTGAATCAGAAGGCTGAGCGTGTTCACTCACGTCGGGAGTCACCAATATGGCCATAGACCAGAAGAGGTGCTCTGATGTGGTGGCTCTAAGAAGAGCCGTTGAAAAGGGCAAGCCGGCCGGCTGCGAGATGTCCGCTGGGATGAGTGATGTGGCCCGTGTGGCTGACGGGAGCGGAGTGTCTTAAGGCGGTGAGGTCACGACATGTATAGCCGTGGTTGAGACTGCGGCGGCCAAACAGGAGCGAGCATGGGCTGCGTCGCCAGAGGTGAGCGGTGATTGGCCGCCACAATATTATTTTATTTTAGGCGACGAATGTTTATATTTTTAGCTTCACGGCTCATATTTACATGGAAATTTTTTTGGCGGGATGAATATAACTCACAAATATTTTATGGCGTTTCTATAATTCGTTCAGTAACTAAAACCCAGGATAAACCTGAATGTGACTTTGCAGATATATGCTTATGGCGCGCTCTTCCAACACCGTGTGTTGGATTAACCAGCTTGTTTATTAATATATTAAGAATTACTTAATTTTATAATTGCAAATTTAAACATACTCAGTTAAAAGGTAGTCAATTAAAGCTGAGACTCATTAAAATTGCGCTGACCGCTTCTCTTCTGCCCACGTATTAGAGCTTTCCCGCTTGTTATATTTTTGAAGTTTAAAGAGCCTCGCCAAGTTTAGCGCCTTTTTTGGATACCCGAGTTGGTCAACGGAACAAGGCTCAAATGAAAGCTTATAGTCAAGCATACTTCCATGCAAAGTTTCAACTTGAAGTGACCCCTCGTTTAGGCTGTACAGCGTTGCCAATTGTTCATTTTGATGTGCTGAAATTAAGGAATTCTGGACTATTAGTCCAGTGCATCATAATTAAACAGACTAGTGCATCGGTCCACAAGCTGAATACTACACTACCCTGAAAATGTATACAAATATAATTAAAGGTCATCGCGTGATCTTCTCGAAGCAGTGTTGCCAATTTTTTATTTATTTTTTTAACATAAAATGAGGGTATTTTCGAGATTTTTGGCGGAAAACGTACCTTTATGGGCCATAACTTTGACGAGTATGGGCTAAAAACATTACCATATGATAGTAAATGATCGCTACTTATGAAAAAAATTGAATTCCTAAAGCAATGTTGCCAAGTTAATTTTCATTCCTTACAAAAGTTAATGATATTCTCAAGTGAATGCTCGGTAAACGTAATTTTCAAGCAACTTCTCCCATCCTGCGGGCCATAATAAATACCACCATATCATAGTACACGATTACTGTTCAAGGCAAAAATGGAATTTTCAGACCAACGTTGCCAAATTGTGAACATTATTTTACGGTGAGACGCCGATATTTTTGAGTTTTTGGCGCAAAAATTGTACTTACCCATAGGTGCTTTCGCCATACGGTGTAGGCAAAATACTACCGTACAATACTATCGGCTTGGTTTCTAAAGGAGAAGACGAATTTTTAAGCCAATGTTACCACTTCATGGCATTTTTACGATAAAATGAAGATATTTTTCAGCTCCATTTTTGAAAAGCGAAACGTGATTCCAGTGGTTTTCTCTGTTATGGGAGGCTAAAGGGCCTCACGCCATTGTATTTAGTTTCGTTCATACCAAAAATTGAATTTGCCTGTACTCGTCAAAGTTATAAAGCCCATGAAGGCACGTTTTCCGCCAAAAATCTCGGCAATACCCTTAATCTATGTTAAAAAATAGATAAAAAACTGGCAACACTGCTTCGAAAAGTTCACGATGGCCTTTAATTGCGTTTCTATGGATACTATTCAGCCTGCAGACCGATGTAAAAGTCTGTTTAATTATGATGAACTGGGCTGATATTCCAGAATTCCTTGATTTTAGCACATGAAAATGGAAAATTGGCAACGCTGTACATCCTAAACGAGGGGTCACTTTTGGGTCAAAGTTGAAACTTTGCATGGAAGTTTGCCTTACCATAAGTTTTTATTTGAGCCCTGTCTCGCTGACCAATTCGGGTGTACAGATGGGGAAATAGCCCAACTCGCGTTGATATCTAGAATGCCCTGGGGTCGCGATCACCGGCAAGTACGCATAGGATGACCCGTGACACAGCCTGACAATCATCCGCGAAACTGACCCCTCCTTGGCCGCTTGGTTGCCGCTATATTGCGGCGCCAAAAAGCTCTGGCCCTGATGCGGCACGCGCCAACCAAAACACCTGCCTGCGTTCACCTCGGAAATACGCGATCTCTCACGTATATCCGAGGTGCTCCTAACAGGGGCGTACTCTCTAGCTAGAATGCGTCTCTGTTACACGCCCCTCCCTGAGAAAAGAAAGAGAAGAAAAAAAAACAAAGCGGTAGGTGGTGCACTGAACCTAAGATTTTTGAAGTCACGTCACTCCATGCGTGCCTCTCGGCAGTCAGTACCCCTGCATTACTGTATTCAGATACTTAAAAATAGGTTACACAATTTCAATAATCCCCCCATAATTTGATTTTTACAATTTCATCCCCAAACTAATAACTAATTTACAAAAAAAAAACTGATGCATCCGCTCCCCCTGAGTGATCTGCCGAGCGCGAGCAGCCGCCAACTGTCGGTTGTCCGAGCGCCTTGCCGTTACTCCAGAATCGCCATCCGTCCAGTCCCTTGTGCGTGGTTTGCCATTGACCCTCGTTCGTTACGCTGCAGAAAAGGTTCCCAAGAAAAGTAGGTTGCCAAGATTGAGAAAAGAACGCCCACAAGTCGCGCCCACCACACCAACCATGAAGAGGCTTCTAACGTTGACATCTCCCGGGTTGACAGAAAATGTCCGCTACCATGACTGAGTGAAGAACGCCAAAAGTTGCGCCCTCCGACCATGTAGACTTGCAGAGTCTTCCGCTGCTTGACAGCCCGGTATGGCCAAAGACCAGAAGAGGTGCTCTAGTGTGGTGGCCCTAAACAGGGCCGTTGGAAATGGGGCTAGCCGGCCGGCTGCATGATGTCCACAGGTGAGAGATGTGGTCCGTGTGGTTGACGGGAGCGGAGTGTCCAGAGTCCGTGTGGTCACGACGTATATAGCCGTAGTTGAGACTGAGTCGGCCAATCAGGAGCGAGCATGGGCTGCGTCTCCAGAGGTGAGCGGTGATTGGCCGCTACACCGGGAATAGAATGAATCTCGTTCTCGCAGTAGCCCCAGATTAGGGAATCCTGCACCACCATAGGCCCTCTGGATGACACCATCCTAGGGACGTAGACCAGCAGCCAGTCTGAGAGACGATGACGTATGCTCCAGAAATACCTCAAGACCAGAAAACTAGCATAGTCCTGAGGCTCCACGATCAGTCAGACCAAGAGATGAGACCCAACGGCCGGGGCGGGTATAAACAGACAGCTCCACAATATTGCGCAACTTGCACCCGGAACTAGACATTTAAACGATTCCCTCTGTGCCAGCACCCCCAACCGACTGCTGCATCATCCTGGATCCCCATTGCCACTCAAGGGAATTGGAGCACCTCAAAATTAGACTCATTAGAGGCCGAAACCCAATAGGTTTCTGAAATGAACAATTACATACATTACAAAATGCATTTTTACAAATCAAAAATAAACTGAGAGGAAGTCCTAATTTAAAAAAAAAAAACAGAATAAAAGACACATAATAAATGGAATCTAAGAATAAATAATCTGCATACTCGCATTCTAAAAGAGTGTGGTTCATTGCTTCAACTTTGATATTTTTTAGCCTTCTTTTTAAAAAACTCAAACCATCGTAATGTTCTCTTATTTATAAAATCCTTAGTCCTAATTATTTAATTTTCATACAGCTAAACCCCCTCATTCCCTGGTCTCTTGGGAAGGAGGGGAGGGGGTCAAAACTCGACGCCATCCACCACCGCCATTTTGTATCAGACAAAACAGACGGAAAAACTGTCCATCCTTTTATGACAGTAGAAAGATGAATAAAAACTGGTACCTAACAAAAGTAGGTAAAAAATTTCCTGCTCAGCAAGATAATCGATTCGATCGCCCTGCAGACGGACTTCCAATAGTCGCGGATGTATAAAATATGCTATTAAAATATACCACAGGAGCATCTTATAACAGACGAAAGTCACAAAAACTGTCCGATTTTTTAATTCCGTAAAAAGTCAAAGAAAAAAACTCCGGAACAGAAAATGTTTAATTTGTTTATTTTTTTTTGTAGTTTTCAAAAAAAAATCTGAAAATCAAAGAATATTTTATCGTGGCCTGTAAAAAAAACATCGTTATTAGGATAAAAAAGTTATACGTTTTGATACCGAACATCCTGGATTGATACTATCCCCCAGGATTGAATTTCCTCCTAAATCTCCAATCCTTAGGAGGCAATCTCCTCCGAGAAAAATTTTGATGCAAGAGTTTTGATGCCTCTATTCCAATTTCTTGCTGATCAAAATGACCATTTTTTACAATAGAACCTACGAATTCCTTAGGGAATATTTGAATAATGTGAAGATATCCTTCCTGAGTTTCAAATGCGGCTGGTTTCTCCTCATATTTGCAAATCTTGAACGTGTCGGGATCTCCACGCTTCGTAATGTGCTCGACAATTCCTTCGTTCGTGCCAATTTCCATGGAGGTCTCTGAAACACTGCTCAAAGAAGCATTAGACCCAAAATTCTCTTCCTTTGTTAAAAACATCTCCTCAAACTCAAGCACGACGGTTTCTATTTCTCGTTTACTACTCTCAGGCAAGTCCGGACGTTGCCTACGGTATTTGCATAAAAATTTACCCCAAAAATCTTTCTTGTAGACGGTTTTTTTTGCTAAATGGGTCAGTTGCGCTGGTCACAGAATCGTGTTTCGATGATAAAATAATAAGATATGTCCGGATAGCAACTCTCTACGTTCGATATTAACCGAGATATCACGCTTTGAAAATTTCGGTTTATGACGTCATCCCCCACGGCAGTGACGCCCTTGGTTTCTTCCACCATGCTTGCATTCGAGTTTTACATTGAGTACAAATGTGCGTCACACCAATTGATGAAAGCAAGGCAACGGTCCGGATTAATGTTTACACCTAGTTTCGCAATTCTTTTGGCGTTCGTTGGCGCGTCAGTGGCACTCGCTCCACTTTTGTTTTCGCTTACCTTCAAGCGAATTTTCGCGATCGAATATCATTCACCGTTGAATGATATTCGACGATTGTGCATTTTTTTTCAATGATATTCGACTTCTTCGTTGGTCTCACCAGAGACCGTTGAAATCCATCAATTTGAAATTTCGAATTCACCTTGGGACTTGAATTCGATTTTTGAATTGATG
Source organism: Bemisia tabaci (assembly GCF_001854935.1). Taxonomy (NCBI): domain Eukaryota; kingdom Metazoa; phylum Arthropoda; class Insecta; order Hemiptera; family Aleyrodidae; genus Bemisia; species Bemisia tabaci. The sequence continues at coordinate 223,734 of NW_017547915.1, forward strand.
CAATCGATGTCAGAAACTTCATCTCTCACCAAAATTTTTGTTCTGTCATCTCTTTCTGTTGTTGTGTTTTGTCAATTCAAGTCTGAGGTTTTCGCAATTTCTATGTTTTAGTGTTTCGTGTTTTCTTATTTTCTTCTTAATTTCATTTAGGAAAAAAGTCTAAGCTCTGATTGGCTCCTGACATCACCGATCATCGGCATCACTCAGCACTGATCAATTCGTTTGATGAATGACGTTCGATCGCGAAAATTCGCTTTTCTCCATTTCTGTGTCAGCAAGGTCAGCGTCACACTCATCGTGAACCGAAAAACACATATGGACGGAGTTAAACAGAAAGGAACCAAGCCACATCGGGATCGAACCGAGAAAAAGAGATTTAAAGGTTAGCTCCTGCATAAGACTCAATGTAAAAGATAAACTTCAAGATTCAAGATTCAAGATATTTTTATTGCACCGGATAAAAACATATGTATAAAATGTTGTGATACAATTACATAATTAGTCATAAAAGCATAAACTTAGTGTTAGAAATCATCAATATCATAGATGCACTTTGGTACATTAAGGAATTCAAATCTAGGTAATGCTTGAAACTGCTAATTGTTTCACACTTTATAATTTCATTAGGTAATTTGTTAAAGAGTTTAATACCTGTATTTAAAAAGGATTTTTGAGTAAAGGCATTCTCATTTTTCAATACACTTAGCTTATTCCTATTTCTTGTGGGATAATCATGTACATCGGATTGTTTCTGGTAGTCAGATTGATGAGTAAATACATATAGACAGGTATGAGAGATATACAGCGAGGGGACTGTAAGAAGTTTCCTATTTACAAATAAATTCTTACAAGAGGTATCTTTCAAAAGATTAAATATTGTTCTGAGTAGTTTTTTTTGGATGATGAAAATTGTTTCAATATGCGTTTTACTGGTAAAGTACAGGATTGAATATCTGACTAATGAAAGAAATAGGGTGAGGTAAAGATTTGTTAGAGAGAGAGTTTCTAAGTATTCTAAATTTGAAGATAATTGAGTGAAGTTTATTTGAAATTGCTGATAGTTGTGTATTGAATTTTAAGTCTTGATCGAAGAAAATTCCTAGAAATTTTTGAGAGTCAACTATGATCAGGCTGATATTATTCATCATAATTGTGCTTTGATTAAATCTAGATTTTGGACAATTGAATATTATAAGACATCACTCAAAAAAAGCTCCGGCCGTGGAGGCCAGAAGCAGCGGACCTGGAGCACGGACTGGATGGGCTATATGGCACTACCGTTCGCCTACGCGCTTGACGGCCGGGTTGCTACGTGCGGGGACGACGCGGATTGCTACGGACATGAAAACCGTAAGTCGCGGCCTCGAGCGGCATAGGCAGCTTGCGCTCTCGGCGCTACTTACGGGCTGGACGGCCGGAGCTCTGCGCGCCGCCGCTGTCCGCGACGTGGTGGATTTTTTCGGAACTACAGCTGAAAACTCACCTTTAAAATACATAGAAAAGAAAAACTTTCCAGCAAAATTTTGAAACCTTGAATGAATTATCTTGTGTCAATTTCTGAACAAGATTTCTTTTTCTTCCTTTCTTTTTAAAATAGGTACATATTTCTTTGATGATAGTTCATAACAATTTAGTTTCAGGAAAGTGATGGATAATTCACTGACTGAGAAAGAAAAAGAGCATATGAACGTTAGCTTGTTGATCATGTTTCAGATATCAAGAGAGATTTGAACTCCTTGGCTGATAGTTCAGCAAGTCAATTTGAGAAAAGAGATGAAAATTAGAGAAGAGATGATGCGTATTGAGAAAGAAAATCAGCATATGAATGTTAGCTTATTCATCGTGTAGAGATATCAAGAGAAATTTTCAAAAACCTAACTTTAATGTTGCAAGCCTTCCTAGAAATAAATAAAGCACTGGGGAAGCACTGGAAGGAACAAATGTAGATACATCAAAAATTCTTGCTACCTATTTTAAATGTAGAACAGACTGCCCAGGGTATGATAAATTGCTAAAACTCATTGCAGCGAAAAATGTAAATTGAAAAATCATTTTTATCACTTGGCAGCCCGTTCTCAATAAATGTAATTACTTTCACTCAATGAGAATTCAGCATTTGTCAAAAACAAAACCTGGTTCATCCCTCAATGAAAAATACGAATGCAAAGTAGGAAATCACCTAAATGATTAACAAAGGAAAACCACAGACGTAGGTCTAGGTACTTACAGATTTTTACTCCTTACGACTAGAAGAGCTTCAGAATCTTGAAAATGAGGTTGAGAATATTTCAAAGTGTAAATTCAGTAGTAAAAGTTGACAAAACTTCAAGATATAACTCTCCGCAATAACTACCGGATACAATTTCCACAAAATATTACCTAAGAAATATACCACCGAAAATTGTCACACTTGTTAAAATTATAGATCTTCCCTTCAGCAAACTGAAGCGCGATTCACACAAAATTTTACCACTATTACAGTAACACTGAGCTCCCTAGAATTGAGATATGGAATCAGAGAGATTATTCACAGCAACAACGTTCGAGCTTGCTCACACTATTAGATAATCTGCGCAGGATGGGATCTGTACAGTTTCCGCTATCAAACAGCTGTTTTTGTAACAGAGAGGGAAGATGTCAGAGACTGCAATACTACTCACAGTTGAAAACATTTATGAGTTAGAGATTAGATCGAAATGGAATAAAAACTGTATCCTCTTACACAGGCAGAACAAAGCAAAAGCAGTGATGATAGAATACAGTCAGCAATAAATGGATATTCTCGTGCCTACATTATCAGTATTTTAGTGTGGCGGTAATTTACTCTGTGGGAAGATGCGTGGCAGGTAATTGATTGCTTTTCTTTAATTTAAGTTCTTTCCCTTAGTAGGGGGAAAATAAGTGAATTGCAAACGAACTTACTTACAGGGGGAGAGGATATGAGCTCAGTGCGTACCAAAACTGGCAATTTTCACTTAACTCTCGTCGCATTTCCGAAAGTATTTGACAAGCGTTATCACACAGAACTTTAGAATCAATCGTGCACCACACAGAATCAAGAAAATATATCGGGAACCTCCAAAATTAAACGAAAAACGAACACACGTAATGAGCAATGACCCAAAATGACCAAGCAATTTAGTGACTAGATTCTAACCTCAATAAACAACGCTGAGTGGTGGCTCCCGAATATGTTCAAGGCTGGCGGCAACTTTAAATTCACGCACTGAATAACATTGACGTAAAATATAATAATTTTCTGCGAATATACACGGAGCCGTCTCAATTTTAATCTGATGGTGACGCCATTTTCCGAAAACTGAATCTCACCTCACTGCCAACGGCCGTGGAAGCGGTTGGTTCCGATCCTGAAACCCGTAACTTACGCTCGGCTCCTAGCCGGTCTTACGGCCTTGGAGGCCGCGCGAGCTCTAGGGGACATCGGCCGCGGCATTCGGTACTAACTGGCTTGCGGCGCGTTAACACCGGGATCACCAGTGTCCAGAGCAACCGGGTCACAGGGCCGTAGTTTTTTTTTTGAGTGATGTTTTATTAAAATTAGGAATCATATAATTGTCAAAGAACCAGTCAGTTAGCTTTTGAAAAATTACATTAAGTTTAAAAAAAAATTCATTAATATTTGTCCCTGAGATTATTATTGATACATCATCTGCAAATAGTATTGTGATGCCGAGATCTTTGGGGAGTGCATCAATTATATCTTTTATATAGATGAGGAATAGGAGAGGTCCTAGGACTGAGCCTTAAGGGACTCCGACTTTGACGGCCTCATAAAGGGATTTTATCCATTTACTGTTTGGGTATTTTAGGAGAAGAGCCTGTAATCTATGTTGTAAGTAGGAGCAGATTAGTTTGAGGGCTGATTCATCGAATCCATAGTGTTTTAGTT
>NW_017547915.1:228300-240049 GCF_001854935.1 Bemisia tabaci
GATCGAGCTGGTTATGTGGAGAAGTGAGGTAAGTCCCTTATTCTACAAAAATTTCTTTGATTTTTCGTCAGTGATGAACGACTGAGGCTTTGGCAGAGAAGCTCTTCTCTTGTCGCGGACTTCAAATCCCCGCAGATTCGGCGAGAGCGTCGAGCACCTCGGCGCGTTCAAACGGCTCGCGTTCGGCCGCACATAGTCCGATTTTGTTGCGGTTTGTTTTGTAGAACTCAAAATATCTTAAGGAAGATTTTGAGCCCAAGTTTTTTAAAATTGGTCCATTTTAATGGATTTTAGAGAGGGGGGATACTTACTTATTGAACGCCCCTCGTATTATAGAGTTAACTAATCTCCATGTTGTTTTATTAGGGTTATCACTTTTTTCAATGATTTTTTCGGTGTAATTTCTTTTCGCTTCACGCAAAACTTTTCTATAGACTTTGACATAATTAGAGTAAAATTCAGCAAGCACTTTGTTTGAGTACAATCTTAACCAAGATCTGAGAGTGTTTTTAAATTTGGCGGAGTTCCTTAAACCTGGAGTCAGCCATTGATTAAGTTTAGGTTTAGGTATAATTATAGGACATGTTTCATCATGGATAGAATCAATTCTTTCCGCAAAAGTAGAATATACATGGTTTACATCAGCATTATATGGTTCGGTATCCTTATACAAAGGCTGTTCAAAAAGTACGTAGACTGAAGCTGTAACTTGAAAACCAATGTATGTAGATAGCTGTTCTTGATCTCATTTTAAAAATCACCTCATTATCTATCGATTGTAATCAAGATCAACTCATTTAGTCAAAAATTGAGAAAGATATGCAAGTTTAAACTTTGAAAGTGGGTTTTACCCCTACGGTTTTTATTGAAAATTTTCGCTTGCCAAAAGTTGTCACTTGAAATACGTTTTGATACATCATTTTACCAGAAACACGTGGCAACCATGAATAGCACACTGTGTAAACACTTTTTCGTAATCGTCAACCGACCAGGGTACATACGGGTCCAAAGGGCAAGAAGCCCGATCGGCTGGACTTACCCCCGTAAACTCGGGAAGTTTCCTCAGTCGGTGACAAGTCACAGGTGCGCACGGGTTTATCGCAGTCTCTTAGTGATTTTTGTTGCATTTTGCTCTAATTTTTATGCGGTCGATATGGAAAAAGATATAAGGAAGTTGAAAAAGAACAACACTTTGTCATTCGTTATAATGTTCGACGTAGATTATCAGCAACAGACACGCTGAATGAGATGAAAGACGCGTACGGAGATGAGTGTTTGTGTCGGGCCGCAATTTTCCGTTGGCATAAAAAGTTTGAAGACGGTCGGAAATCTGCTGAAGTTCTCCCAAAAAGTCTGGTCGGCCTTTGACAAGTGTTTACACAGTGTGCTATTCATGGTTGCCAAGTGTTTCTAGTAAAATGATGTATCAAAACGTATTTTAAGTGACAACTTTTGGCAAGCGAAAATTTTCAATAAAAACCGTAGGGGTAAAACCTACTTTCAAAGTTTAAACTTGCATAACTTTCTCGATTTTTGACCAAATGACTTGATCTTGGTCTCAATCGATAGATAATGAGTTGATCTTTAAAATGAACCCAAAAACAGCTATCTACATATATTATTTTCAAGTTACAGCTTCAGTCTACGTACTTTTTGAACAGCCTTTGTAAAAATCAATGCTGGTAATTAGTGGTCTAGCATCTTCAATGTTTTTTGGACAATATTTTCTGTATCAGATAATGTCAGATGAGGGTTTTTCATTTCTGTTGGTTGGTAAGTTAAGTTCAATTGCATAGTGATCAGACAGATTGATAATTTCATTCACAGAGGAGTAAGCATTTTTTGAATTGAAGTTGATAAGAAAATTGTCAATGCATGATTCAGAATTTATCGTAATTCTAGTTGGTTTGTTAATTAATATCTTAAATCCATATTCCGCAGCCAGGTTACAGAAGATGTTTTTGCTCTTATGATTCATAAGTAGGTCTATGTTAAAGTCACCGCAGATGACAGTGCGTTTGAGCTTAGACCATTTCATTATTGATTCAAACATACTAAAAAAATAGTCTATACTAGAAGTAGGGGAGTTAGAGCTATATATACATATTATGTATGCATTTAGGTTAGAACATAATATGGCACTATATTCAAAGTTAAAGTCAGAGATAGTAACATTAGGAATATCAATTTCAATATTTGAAAGATTCATTTTTGAATAGATTGCTGTGCCACCACCTTTTGCTGTTTGTCTAGAATATGAATTTATTAGTTGAAACTGACCAATACTATTGAGAGGTGTTTTTATCCAATATTCAGTAAAGCATACAATGTTGAATTTGGTTTTAAATTTAGGAGACTTGAGTAGATTTTCCACTTCTAATTCCTTATTTCCAAGAGATTGTATATTAATACAGAAAATACTACTGTAAGACTTAGGTTATAAACTAATATTGATCAAACTACGGGAATTAGTCATAATTACATCATCAATTACTTTCCTATCTCTATTCATGCTTAAATTTGACAGTGATAAATGAGTCATTGCTGGAGAATTTTGTGTTTGCAGAAAATTATTTTTTTCTTTGTCTTGGTCATTCAGTTTAAAAGTCCTTCTCTTAAATACCTTTCTCTGGTTGCTAACTTTCTTTTCTCTCGCGTCTTGACTGTATCATGTCTATTTCCTACAATAGTCTGGATTTTTCCAGTTGTCTTGGCATTCTTAGGAGAGTTACTTGTAATTTCAGTATACAATTCGAGTACAAGCTTGCTTTTACCTATCATGTTCATGTGCAAACCATGTTTGGTGAAATCTTGCCTATTTAAGTACTTCATCGATACATTTTTTAGATTTGAATGCTTGCTTACTACTTCTTCTAATTTTGAATTGAAAAAATATGCATATTCTCTGAATTTATTATGCCAAGCATGATTTAAATCAAACCTTGGCAAGATTTGATGCATGTAAATTTACGGTTTCTTAATCAATCCTAACAGAAAGTCAAGAAATCGAAAATCCACCTGTGAGTATTCATTGAAATTCCTGTCAATATTTCCTGAGTTATTTGGCTGAAAGTTATTAGTTCCGCCTATTATGAAAATAGCATTTTTTCTTCAAAATTAGCAGTCAGCTGTACAATGTTTTCTATTATATTTTCAATTTTTGCATTGGGTTTTACATGAACTGGCTACAAAGGTTTGGTTATTTAGTTCGTTAAAATAGTGAACTAGACTTCTCGCATGAGAACTGCCTACACGGAAAAAAAAGATTTCCTGAATTTAAGTAAACGCGTCTACTTGGATTTTTTACTTATTTCAAAGCGGGTTTGACTTGGAAGAAACCAACAGTTTTCTTCATGTAAGACAACATGATTCGCTTGAGACAAGCGAATCGTGTTTTCTTAAATAAAATAAACGTTGTTTTAAAATAAGCCAACTTTTGCTTGAATGAAGAAACCAGTTTCTTTAAAATTAATAAACGGGGTGAACGCCTTCTGAGTCCGGCCGTTGCCTCTTTTTAAGTCAACAGCATGCTTGGTAGAAGAAAATACGTTGTGTCGAAAGAAGAAACCGGTTTCCTCAAAATTAGTAAACGGGGCGAACGCCCTCAGCGGGGGAGGATGCAATAAGCCAGACGCTGTTGCCTTCTTTTAACCCAACAGCTTGCTTGGTAGAAGAAAACACGTTGTGTCGAAAGAAGAAAACGGTTACGTTAGAATTAGTAAACGGGGCGAACGCCCTCAGCGGGGGAGGATGCAATAAGCCGGACGCTGTTGCCTTTTAATAACCCAACAGCTTGTTTGATGAAAGAAAACACGGTACGTCAGAAGAAGAAACCAGTTACCTTAAAAGTAGTAAACGGAGTGAGTCCCTTCCGCGGGGAACGGATGCGGCATGGGACATGTGCGGTTGCCTACTTTCAATATAACATTTTGCTTCGAAGAAGAAACCAGTTTCCTTAAAATTAGTAAACCGGATGGTGACGCCTCCTATGAGAGTGATACATGCAATTGCTGCCAGATGCCGTTAGCATCTGCTTAAACCAACACCATTTATGACGGAATAAAAGAAGACGGAACTTAAAAAATCAAGATGTCCATTATATTTGTCTACAAAATAATTGTTCTTTAGGGAGAAATTCATTTAATGTGTCCTTTGAGAAATCACTTATATGCTCGGCGTCGACAACAAATTAAATAAATAAAGAAGTAAAGAAGGAGAGGAAGAGGAAATATTTTGCGTTGTTTTAAATAGATCGGCACTGTGCATTTGAAGTTTTAATTTTTATTTTTAAATGAAGGGGGCCTCATAAAGAGGACTTAAATACTTGAGTAGATTGAAGCCGGGAGTTTTTTGCATTGCCTCAGTTCAGTTTCATCGGACAATGTATTTCCTCACACTAAAAACTCGCAATTTTTTTTACTTATTTTCTTCCTTACTTTTCCTGTCCTGATGAATGAAAGATCCCTCGCAGATAGAATTAAAAAGGGTCAAATAAAATGCATGCTTATGCTGAGGGCCGAGGAAGAAATTAAAAAAATGTGGAGAGAATCATACTTTTCAGCATGTCACCCACCAAGTTGACTGATGAAGATAATCGAATAACTCTGCTGCTACGTAGTGTTTACACTGTTCAATATCGATTTTCCGGGTCCCTTTGATTTATGAACGCAACGATGGAGTGGATCGAAAACAAAATACAGTTTTTTCTGTATTTTCGAAAGGAATTTGCGAGTGCAAAATTGTTGATATTTAAAACTTTGATTCATTTGTGTCCGGGGAAATTTTGGGTCGAAGGGCTTGTCGGGACCGATCTTTCCGCCCCCCTCCCTCCACAGTCTTGTACGGATACTCATAAGAGCTCAACATTTTTTACCGTAATTGAAGCATTTGACCCTTTTTACCTTGTTTCCCTGCAAAATAGGGTGGATCCAGCACTTCTTTACCACCTTCCTATCAACTTTAGAGAGTGTAACGAAAATGAAGTGCAGCTATACAATAAAATATTAGAACGTCACGCGTGTGATTATGTAAACTGAGTAAAATATAAGAGTAATCGAAGATTGAACTTTTTTATGAATAAATTGTGACTGTCCACGGAAAAAGATGCCTTAATCCAGAAAATCTCAAAGCTTATTTTTCAAATATTATTTTTTAAAGTAAGGAATTAGAACTATTAATGTTTCTTTTATAGTGCTCACCTTCTTCCTTTTCCGCCCGATGTGAATTAATTAGAACGATTGAATAGAACTATTAATATTCTAATTGAAATAGAAAAGTCTAATAAATGGTCCAGAATAGTCTTGGATATTATAATCGAATTGAATAGAACTAGTAATATTTAAAAAATGTAACAATCTCAGTCATCAAAAATAAAAAGTTATTGTGTTACAAACATTTTCGAAGAGTTTCATTCTTTATTCTTATTTTTTTAAAGTCAGCGATTCTTCAAGAAAAAATGAAGAGAGAAAATTTTAAAAAAGGCGCATTGCTTAAAATTCTTTTTAAAGAGATTAAAAATTAATATAAGATGGGAAAGAAACAAAAATAAACGTAAAAAAAGTGACAACAGTAACACGCGTATTTCTTTTTTGCTCCAAATTCATCTTTTCGGGTTCAAAAAATCTTAACCCATCAGGTCTCACGCATATTCACTATCACAATAATGGTGAGAGCCTAAGTCAATGACTTATATAGTGTAAATTCGGCCGACGTAGACATAAGCCCCGATGGCTAAGTAGGTAGGGTGTTAGGTTCGTAAACTGTAGGTCTCAAGTTCAAATCCCGATAGGTAGGCCAAAATTTGCAAGTCGGTACTTGCCATGTCGAGTCTTCGATACTTGCAGATATACAATTGAAATTTTTTTTCATCAAAAATTCGATAAATTAAACCATTTTTTGCTATTATTGATCAATAATTATACATATGATATGGGTGCAGTGTGCATACCTGCAGTGACTATTTACTAAATTTAAAACAACAATTGGCTAGAAATAAGTAAACACGCCTGGGAGTTAGGCAACATCCATTCATGCCGGGCGTCCCCGTTTACTAATTCTAAGACAACAGTTGTTTTTTTCAATACAATAAACGCGCATTCCCGTCCAACACGCCGTTTACTAATTTTAAACAAACCATTAACTTGAAGCCAGTAAATGCACGTGGGAGTTACGCAACTGTTTCCTATTTCTAAGTAAACAGTTTACCTAGATCAATACGACGGATACTCACTTCAAACCAACGATAATTTCTTAAATTTAGGAAATATTTTCACGGCATGGAATGTTTCCTTTTTTTAAGTAAACGCTTTCTTCTTTTAAGGGGACGTGGAGCGTTGGATTGAGAAAACGCTATTTCTTGATCCAAGGTAACTATGTCTTAGTTCAAACCTCCGTTTCTTGTCGATACTTTTTAAGTATCCAGTTTACTTGGTCTAAGACGGCTCCGCCTTGTATTTAGGAAACATTTATTTCAGTGTAATAGAAGTATGTTTTGTGATGTTTGTAGGGGTGTGTGTGGCCGGAAAGGGCTACAGAACTAGGGAATCAACGATTGAAAACAGTGAAGCGTTGTTCGTCCTGAAATTTCGAAACTAATTCAACATGGCTGGTGGTAAAGCAGGAAAAGATTCGGGCAAATCGAAAGCCAAAGCAGTTTCACGATCTGCGAGAGCAGGATTACAGTTCCCCGTTGGTCGTATTCACAGACATCTCAAAAACAGAACTACAAGTCATGGTCGAGTTGGAGCTACTGCCGCTGTCTACAGTGCAGCTATCCTGGAATATCTAACCGCTGAAGTTTTGGAATTGGCTGGCAATGCATCAAAAGACTTGAAGGTAAAGCGTATCACGCCCAGACATTTACAATTAGCTATCAGAGGAGATGAAGAATTGGACAGTTTGATCAAAGCAACCATTGCTTGTGGTGGTGTCATTCCTCACATTCACAAGTCACTTATTGGCAAAAAAGGAACTCAAAAGCCTGTATAATCTTAAGTTATTTCATAGGGAGATTTTCTTTCTTTCTTCTTTTCATCCCATGTCTTTCTCCCCCTCCCCTATTTTTTCTTCTGTGTTTTTTTTCTTTAAATTGAATATATATTCAAACTTTTCTTTTATTTAAATTTTTTCATAATAATATTATATTATTATACTTGTAATTTCATTTTAAGTTCATTCCTATTTGGTTTACTTTCCTCTCCCTTATATAAACCGATTGTAGTTCAAAATTTTTGCTTATTGTCATGGGAACGGAGTTCCCCATGATATTAGAATCGTTCCGTTGCTTTCGCTATGGGATTCCCTATACCTCTGCGACCTTGAGCGTTTCGATCAGTCTCCGATTTTTGGTTGATTTTCCGATGTATCAAAAACCGTTGTATTTTTTAGCCAATCATGTCTCTACGTCAAGTTGTGTTGATTTCTAAAATTCGCTTTCAGCGAGTTTTTTTCCACCTTGAGATGTCGTGTCTGACTGGTAAATCTGCGCAGAACCACGAAGTTCCGTTTTTAGGCAAATTCTTTTTTTTGGGAGGTTTTCATTGGCTATTTTTCGCCATCAGTTTTCTGTTCGTTGGTGCAAAAGATCGCCTACCTCGTTGCTCTTGAGAAGCCGCCATTATCCCACCTCAAATTTTAAACATAGATATAAAGAAATAATAACCATCGTACAAGGCGGAAAATTGTTGTGGAGGACCCGTTACGGATATATGAGCCAAAATCAGAACTCGATTGACGGATTTAATCCATGAATACAGAAATATTGCCTCAGTTTACTGCCGCGATGACAAATGCATGTTGAGATGAACCTTTTGACACATGAAAGCATAAGCAAAGAATGTCTCACAGAGAAATGCGCGTCTCTTAACAGCAGTGGCCGGATGTCAAGGTCGTCTTTTGTGAAGCCCCGCTCAGCGTCCGAGATCACTTAAGTGTTCTTTTTTATCCCATAGCTCCCAAACGGCGAGATGGCTCAGTCAGCTAAGACGCCACTTTAGCTTCGAAAGATGTTACTTTTTGTGCGAGCGGAGGTTCGAATCTCGCAGGGGACAGTTAATTTTTACTGGTTGTATTGAATGTTTTAGACCAATCATCTAACAATAATTAATACTTGGCAACTTAGGAAGCACATAGGTCCCTTATGATGCGTATTCTGGCATATGTGTAGAGTAAAAATATCATACGTAGGGTGTCCCAAAAGTACCGGGACTGGCTCTGTAACTTCAAAAGTAAGATAGATTCAGACATGATTTTGGTCTCATTTTAAAGATCAACTCAATACCTATCGATTAAAACCAAGATCAGCTCAGTCGAATAAAAATTGACCGAGTTATGACAATTTGAAATTAGTGAGGAAAGTTTACCCCTACTGTTTTTAGGAAGATTTTTCGCTTACCAGGATTCAAAAAGTTAATATTAGTATCTACTTTCCTCCGAATCTTCCATAACTTCCTTTTGCTTCTCAAAGTACCGTCCATCAAACCGGATGCACTTTTTCATGCGCTCTTGCCACTTATCCAACATTGTTTTCCTGAACTCTTCCTCTGTGATGGAGTTGAAGAAGTTTTTCGAATTGCATTCTGGATTTCGGTCTTCGATACGAATCTTCGTCCGCGAAGCTTCTTTTTAAGCGTAGGAAACATCCAAAAATCACATGGAGCCAAGTCAGGGCTATAAGGGGGATGAGGGATTGTTTCAACTCCATTTTTCCTTATAAATTCACGTGTTAAGCTCGATGTGTGAGGCCGCGCATTGTCTTGATGGAGTATCCACGAAGCTTTCAAGTCCGACCGTTTCCGGGAAATGTGCATTCTCACCTCCTTTAGTACTATGCAATAATACGCACTGTCAACTGTTGTGTTTGATGGTACAAAATGTTGATAAATGACACCTCGAAAATAAAAAAACACAATAAGCATCACTTTATCGGCCGACTTTTCGATTTACGGCGATGAAGAATCTTCCTTAAAAACCGTAGGCGTAAACTTTCCTCGCTGATTTCAAATTGCCATAACTCGGTCAATTTTTATCCGATTGGGCTGATTTTGGTTTTAATCGATGGGTATTGAGTTGATCTTTAAAATGAGATCAAGATCATGTCTGTATCTATCTTACTTTCGAAGTTACAGAACAAGTCCCGGTGCTTTTGGGACACCTTATGTATACCTTACGCCGAAAAAGCGAACCTGAAACTTAAATGCGTTAACTTCCGAAAACCATATATAATCCAACGAAAATAAATAATTGGTACATAACAGCTTTCTTGTATGCAAAGAAAATAATTAAAAATGTTAAAAAAGAGATGTCAACACAAAATTACATAGCCCCTTCAATTCAGAAGATACTACAAACGAACTGTACCTTAACATTTTCATATCCCAGAAGCTAACGTTCCCATGACGAATATTGCCATCGCTAGCGATTGCAAAATCCAACTTGTTTTTTTTTTTTTTCTTTGTAATTTAACTTACCGTTTGATATGATAATGTAATTTGTTAAAATTTTATGACCTAAGAATATTCTAAAAGAGACATGTGCTCCAAAAATTGAGAGCACATAAGAAATCAGTGTGACGTGAGTAATTTATCTTGATTGAGTAACCATGAAGCAGGTATTACCAAATACAGCAGTGTAAAGAATATCTATACTATAATATTTGATAATTTGCCATAAATGTAGAATTGACCTGTATCATAAATTGTTATTTCTGGCTAGTTATCGGATAATACCTATCATAAGAAACTGTCAGCATTGATAATAAAAAAAAATATTGTATGACCAAATGATCAAAGCAAGGAAGTTCTTAAATGAAAATAAAAATTTGTTAATTGTGACTGCTGATAACAGTGACAAGACTGTGATCATTGAAAAAACCGTTTACAGAAATAAGATGTTGGATTTGTTATCAGATTCGAAAGTGTATAGGAAAATAGGGAAATGCTTGACATTTACTTTACAAAATAAAAACAACGCCCTTGTAAAAAAATGGTTCCAGAACAATTGGATAGGCAAATCCACAATGCAGAGTTTAACAATTCTAAATGCAATCCCTTGTAGAATATATGGACTTGTAAAGATCCACAAACCTGGAATGCCATTGAGACCAATAGTGAGCTCAATAAATAGCCCTTTTTATAATATGTCCAAATATTTTGGCAATATATTGGAAAAAGTAGTAGGTAAAACTGGCCGTACAGTCAAAAATTCGCATGAAATTATAGAATTTCGAAAAAGCCAAATTCTTCCTGATGACTTCGTTTTAGCATCGTTTGATGTCGAATCAATGTACACAAATATCCCCATAAAGTTAGCTTTGAACGTTATCACGGAAAAATGGCCACTAATTGCCCCACATACAACCTTACCCAAAGAGCAATTCCTAGAGGGCATTAGGGCATGTTTAGACTCAACAATTTTTAAGTTTGGAGAATATTGCTACAAACAGATTAACGGACTAGCGATGGGTGGACCGGTGAGTGCCAGTGTTGCCAACTTGGTCATGGAATATTTTGAAGAAAAAATGTTTGAAGTTTTTCCGTATAAAATGTATAATAATGTGTGTATGTGTGTAATAGTGTGTGTATGTATGTGTAATGTATGTAATTCTACTCTGTCATAAGGACGATCTCAATAGTATTTACCAATTCTTCAACATGTTTTCGAGTAACATTAAATTCTCAATTGAATATGAAGTCAATAATGCCATAGCTTTCCTGGATGTTCTTGTTATAAAACAAGGGAGTAAATTTGTTACATCGTGGTTTACAAAACCTACTTTCTCGGGCAGATATCTGAATTTTTTGTCTGCACAACCTCTCTCTCAAAAAATCAATGTAATTAAGAATTTGGCAAGACGCGTATGCCTACTTACTCATCCCATGCTCCGCAAAGAAAAAATAAGGGAGGCTAAAAAATTGTTATTTGAAAATTGTTATCCCAAGCACCTTGTCAACTCTATATTTGAGAATGTAGTGAAATTTTGTTATAATTGCTTTCTTCCTCCAAAATTGTTCGAAAAAACCGAATTTGTTGTATGTCCGTACGTTTCCTCCTGCTCAGAAAAGATTAGATCCGTGTTAAAGCCGCATGGCTACACTTTAGTCACTTCTAATAAATCAAATTTACAAAATTTCCAGTCTTGTTTGAAGTCAAAAATCCCAACTGAAAAGCTGTCAGGAGTGGTGTATGAGATACCGTGTGGAGATTGTCAAGGCGTCCATATAGGGCAGTCATCCCAATATCTGCATAAAAGGCTGGATGGGCATAAGTTTAATCAACATGAGGTGACAGCGCTAAAGCAACACATGAGAGAAAAGGGTCATTCCTTTGATTTCAATAACACCAGGGTGTTGAAGAGAGAGAAGAATGAACAGAATGGGTTGAATTTGGAGGGGTTATGTATTTTAAATAACCAAAATGCTATAAATTCTAGAACTGAGTTTGCTCACTTTGAGGAATATTTTTCTAATCTCTGAAAACTTTCATTCTGTATGAGTACCTACTACCTCTCTGCGGCGGGGGCTTATTGTTATTGTTTGTGTTGATGTTTGTCATGTCTCCTGTTATCGTTAAACTGGTCTCTTGCTGCGACTGGACTGGGTTTCTGTGTTTTTTCCTCGTTCAGTTATGAATACGTTCGTCTGCCCTGAAGATGGAGAAAATTGTCTCCGAAACGTCGGTGTTTAAAATGTAGTGTGAAGATTGCAAAATGTAATAAAAAGGTTGGAAAGTACTCGTGATTTTTGTTTAATTA
>NW_017547915.1:259464-271262 GCF_001854935.1 Bemisia tabaci
GAGGTAAACAATAGATGATAAAACAATATTGCCAACATAACATCGCCCGGCAATATTTTTTTTCATATTCTGGACCATATACCAAGTATAACTACATGGTTGGTAAGGGTATGTCGCGCCAAAACGGCCATGAATAATTATTTAAAAAGGTGGTCAGTATAACTGACCACTGAGCAGGTAAGGGTTAAACTAGTGACAAGTGCTTCCTAGGCGAATTAATCACAGAACCATACTAATAAATACTTATAAGTTTCACCTGAATGCGAAAAAACGAAGAAACAACTAAGAATAAAGGAGAGGGTGAACTCCCAGACTCGCCACACTCGAGAGCGAGACTGAAGCATAAAATGAAGAGACTATTTAATCTATGAGTGAGGAATCCATGAATGAATGACTACTGTGTTCCATTGTGACACCTCTCTCTTTTCTCTCGAGAAACAAATAGTTGAATAAGGAAAGCCTACTCGTCCTATGCTATTCTATCAAAGCAAAGCACCTGATTGGCTCATTTAAATTCTCCCAGAAGAATTCTCAAGAAGAATTAGAATTTGAATGAGTCGATCAGGGTTTGATTTGCTTTATTTGAGTAAGTGTAAAAACTTAGACTGAGAGATTTTATTCACATTTTAATGAATGAGAAAGGTGAGAGGACTTTTTCAAAAATTGAAAATAAATTATTACAAATGAAACTGTTTTTTTGCTGCAATATTCAAGTCCGATTAATTTTTTTCATCAAATGCCATGTGCTTCCCAATTTTTAGCTGAGTTTTTTTGTCATAAATCAAAAATGCTACTCTGCATTTTTATCCGTGTCTGTGATAGCAAATGTTTTTCATTAATGTTTTGTGAATAATTTATTTTTCATCTTAGGTAACATACGGAAATTCTTCAGGCTGTTCTGAATTCTTCGTATTTTATCTTTGTATTTTCCCATGAAGGAAAAAATACAATAACACAATTGAATTATGAAAAAATATCACAGTATTCACAGATCACAGCACAGCTACGAAACAAACAGCACGGTTTTGTTAATTTTTGAGGTTATGTTTGGAACCGGTAGTGCATGGTGAGGTGAGGGGAGCGGAAGTGGCGCAAGGATTATGGCGGAGCAACCTAACAACACCAAAATACACTTCACACGACTTAATATTTATCCAAATTTCCCCAGAGAGGTTCAACTTACACTAATTCATGTGCAAGTCTTATTTTGCATTTATTTGGTAACAAAAATTCAATTTTTCAAAAAAATTGAAAAATAAAAAGCCTTTTGAAATTTCAGTGAAATTTCACGTGAAATTTCAGTGAAAAATACGCTTGAAATTTCAAGGGCGAACTCAGCATCGGACACGTTTCCCAGGCGACAAAAGTGCATTTCACAAAATCAACAAAGACTTAAACTCCTTAATGTGGGAGTATAGGCATAAAAATACAGCTGAATTTCTGAAAGGCCTAGATGCCAAGCCCTCCTCGGATTACTCGCTATGGAAAGCTATACGGTACCTTAAAAACACGGCCGTCTATTCTCCTCCTTTTAAAAAGGAGGATGGTAGTTGGGCTAAAACTGATAAAGAGAAGGCGGAGGTCTTTTCCGAGCATTTGGAGAAAATTTTCTGCCCCAATGAGGATATTCTGGGTGCACACCTGGAAGAATTGCCCCAACCTGTTCCTCTTCCTGAGGAAAAAATTGCTCGTTTCACACATGATGAGGTCAGAGATGAGATAAAATTTCGTGTTAAACGAAAGAAGGCTCCCGGAAGAGACCAAATTGGGGGAGAAATTCTTAGAGTGCTTCCTGGCAAGGCGATAGGAAAAATCACACGTATTTTTAACTACATTATTGAAAACAAGTACTTTTCTACGCCTTGGAAGGAGGCTGAAATTATTTTAATACCGAAGCCTGGGAAAGATCTAAATCAACTGAGCTCTCACAGGCCGATCTCTTTACTTTCAGTGATAAGTAAGCTCTGGGAACGGCTCTATCTTAAACGCCTCAAACCAGTGCTATCTGAAACCAAAGCGCTGCCCAAAGTGCAGTTCGGGTTCAGACAAGAACATCATACTATCCAGCAAGTACAGCGGGTAGTAAACCTGGTGGAAGAAAGTTTGGAGAAAAAGGGAGTCTGTGCAGCAATCTTTTTATATGTTGCACAGGCTTTTGATAGGGTTTGGCATCGGGGCTTACTTTTCAAACTTAGAAGCATACTACCCATAAATCATTGCGAAATGCTTAAGTCACACCTGGAGGGCCGGTTCTTTACAGTAAGATTTGGCAACGAGTACTCTCAAACTAGATTTATCCTTGCGGGTGTTCCACAAGGGAGTGTGTTAGGCCCAGTCTTATACACCCTTTTGACCAGGGATTTACCTGAAGCAGCTGAGAATGGCCTGATGGGTGTTTTCGCTGATGACATTGCGGCCTTGGAGAGGGATAGGGACCTCCCTGAGGCCACTACTAAATTACAGCGGTCGGTGGATAGGATTGTGGACTGGGCTTGGGACTGGGGAATTGCCCTAAGCCGTCCCAAGTGCCTTCACATGCTGTTCACCAACCGTAAAGTTGTTTATCTTCCAGTGACGATAGGTGGGGATCCGGTGCCATTCACGGATAACGCGCCTTATCTAGGGGTGACCCTAGACACTAAACTTCGATGAAAACATCATGTCAAGAAGGAACGCCAACAACTAAACTTACAGTACAGGAAAATGTACTGGCTTTTGGGGAGGAATTCGGCCCTCTCCACAGGTAATAAAGTATTGCTTTACAAACAAGTGCTGCGTCCGGTCCGGATGTACGCATGTGAGCTATGGAGATGTACCCGGAAGTCGAATCGGTATCTTGTGGAGGCCTTCCAAAGCAAGGTATTAAGGCAGATTTCCAGGGCCCCATGGAATCTTACGAACGAACAAATCAGAGAGGAGTTGAGAGTTGAGTCAGTAACAGAAGTGATTGAGAGAGCGGATGTGCTTCATCATATGGACGTATTTCTGTCAAACGGAACTATGTGCATTAAGACATGAGCCCTGAGACCCATAAGAATATGTGCATAACAGGGCTCACGTCATATTGCACATAGTTCCGTTTGATAGAAATACGTCCATATGAGACTGGGCGCACACCCTGACCCGCTGGCTCAGCGAGCATTCAGCGACAACCCCAGCAGGAGGCTGCGAAGGGTAAAGCCCTTCGACTTGGCTACAGGGGTGTTGCATTAAACCAGCAACCATGGTCTACCCAAACTAAACAAAACGCATATTAATGCGAGATCGAACTAATGCGGCACTCATGAGCCGTTTGAATGGTAAAAGAGCGTTGTAGACAGGGCTCATGAGTAAAAGCTGAGTAAGAGCAACACCGGATGCGGCTTCGTTTCCGCTGACGTCACTGGCTCCTTTTAATTCCCGTTCATTCTTACGGTCCTCAACTAACGAGCACCCCCCTTATTTCCCTCCTGCCTCTGGTTCCGTTTGGCAGAAATACGTTCATTTAAAAAACTGCTCCGTTACGTATAAAAGTGCTTCAGTTGAATGACTTACATACCTTGTAAATAAGAACATCGTGTGTCGCTAATGTTGTTCAACTATCACCGTAGGTACAGCAAATTTCTGGACCTCGTCTCTTTTTCAGAGGTAAGGTCTTTCTCCGTAAACTATGTAGTTAATTTTCTATTATGGTCTGTCATGATTTGGCAACCAATGAGGAGACTATTTTGTATTCTACAAACTTGCATTTGAGGATAATAATAATCCTCAACGACAACAACAACAACAACATCACAAAGGCATTTCATAATCTATGCGCATAAAGCATAGCTTACCTGTGCCTTGTGGGGCTTGAACTCCAATATAATTTGATATAGACTGTCCTTTTCCAAGATCTGTACCTAGTATGTTACCAACTTTCCAATGCTGCCATTGTCCCGACTTAAAACTTGCATCAGGGAAGTCTGGATCTGTACATTTTTCAAGTAAAATGTAGATAGACATTATCACTGTCATTATGAAAGGGTAAGTTAGTATTTAGAGTGAAATTTGCTTCACAACCCGATTTATAAAAGTACATGACTTAAAAATATGCAGGGATAAAAACGAAGGACGACAAGAAATCGACGCGAAATCTACTGCGAATCTACGTGTTTATAACTACATCTACACATTGGCTAATGTTCTCGAACAAAGGGTATCCCGGGATAAGAATGTCAAAATGCCCTTGTGAATGAATTTTTATTTTAACCATTTTAAGTCATCAAGGGTGTCCTAAAACTTAGGTTTTGGAGAATTTTAGCCCCCCAACCCCCTCCGCCCCCCCCCTCAGACCCCCAAAAACCGCTTTTTTGGGCTATTTTTGACTATGCTAACGTCATTTCCTCATAACTTTCGTGATTTTCGATAGAATTGAACCAAAATTTGTCAGAATCTACATCAATTAGCTTAGTTTTTGTAGGCAAAAATGCATTATCATCGGATAATATTTTAGCCTCTAAAAAAATTCGTAACATTTTTGAAAAAAATCATTTTTTTTCGTTTTTTCGCGGCTACGTGGCGTATGGAAACATGCACACAAACAAAAATTGTCTCTTTTCTTAATTTATACATCCAATAAGATACAGGAAAAATTTCGTGTTGATCGGAGTGGTGCGCCATACTTAAAAACGCAATTTTCTAACCTCAAAACTGCCTAAATGCCACCATTAGCCTCTTTTGATGACTAGGCGTGGAGAAATTTAGAGAGAAATATCCGGTTTTATCGTCTCACCTCTTAAGTGATCCACTTAAGTACCTTGAGTCAAAATTTCGAGTTGATCAGAGTGGTGCGCAACACCCAAGCACGCAATTTTCTAACCTCAAAACGCCGAAATTGCCCATTTCGGCACCTATTATCACTCCGCGTGAAAAAAAAAAGAGAGGTACATCCGACTTGATTGTCCTAACTCATGACTTAGACACTTAAGTATCTTGAGTCAAAATTTCGAGTTGATCAGAGTGGTGCGCAACACCCAAGCACGCAATTTTCTAACCTCAAAACGCCGAAATTGCCCATTTCGGCACCTATTATCACTCCGCGTGAAAAAAAAAAGAGAGGTACATCCGACTTGATTGTCCTAACTCATGACTTAGACACTTAAGTATCTTGAGTCAAAATTTCGAGTTGATCAGAGTGGTGCGCAACACCCAAGCACGCAATTTTCTAACCTCAAAACGCCGAAATTGCCCATTTCGGCACCTATTATCACTCCGCGTGAAAAAAAAAAGAGAGGTACATCCGATTTGATTGTCCTAACTCATGACTTAGACACTTAAGTATCTTGAGTCAAAATTTCGAGTTGATCAGACTGGTGCGCAACACCCAAGCACGCAATTTTCTAACCTCAAAATGCCCAAATTGCCCATTTTGGCACACATTACACCGCTCAGCATGGGTTCTGTCCTTCGACCCCGATCAACTTTTTTCGATTTATAGGTGCTGAAGAAGTCCAATACCTAATGCCCATATTAACTTCAGGAAAATTATCTGGTGGTCAGGACGCCGTCATTTTGATTTTTTTCAAAATTGAGAAAACCCACGATTAGATTTTTGCAAATATCTCCTGAACGATTCATCTCACGAAAAAACAAGAAAAAACCCGCAGAAAAAGATGAAATCTCCTACCAATGGTTACCAAACTTGATTTAATCCTCTGAAACAGCGGTTTATATGCTCCGGCCTTAAATTGTGATTTGTCGACCATCTCCTTTAAAATCAAGAAAAAAAGAAGAAGAAAAACCTAAAAATGTGGCCTAGGTGCAACAAGATGATAAAATAGTGCTAGACTCACACTCTTTGCGGAGCGGGGGGGAGGGGGGAGGGGTTGGACAGACCCAAGGAGTTCAAAAATGTTCAATCAGAGTCGAAAATTTTGTGCTCTAATGAGGATTAGTATAAAACTGATGGGGGAGAGTGTTCAGCTCACACAGTTTGCATTGGAATATTAATTTGAGGTCACGTCGAGGGATCTATAATTTTGGGTATTTTTTAAATCTCATCAAAAGATCAAACTCATCGACGAGATCGAAAGCCAAAAAGTCCAAAAATTTTCAATCAGAACAAACAATTTTGCGCTTTTATGAGTAGATATAACAAAAGAAGGCGATTCCGGTGGAAATTTAATGTTTTTATCTGCTGGTTTATCCTTTTTTTTCGTGAGATGAATCGTTCAGGAGATATTTGCAAAAATCTAATCATGGGTTTTCTCAATTTTGAAAAAAATCAAAATGGCGGCGTCCTGACCACCAGATAATTTTCCTGAAGTTAATATGGGCATTATTGGACTTCTTCAGCACCTATAAATCGAAAAAAGTTGATCTGGGTCGAAGGACAGAACCCATGCTGAGCGGTGTAATGTGTGCCAAAATGGGCAATTTGGCCGTTTTGAGGTTAGAAAATTGCGTGCGTGGGTGTTGCGCACCACTCTGATAGACACGAAATTTTAACTAAATGTACTTAAGTGTGTAACTCATGAGGTAGGACTATAATATCGAATGTACCTACCTCTCTTTTTTTCACACGGAGTGATAATGTGTGCCAAAATAGACATTTTGGCCGTTTTGAGGTTAGAAATCGGCACGTTCCGTTGTTGCGCACCACTCTGATCAACACGAAATTTTGACTAAATGTACTTAAGTGTCTAAGTCATGAGTTAGGACAATCAAATCGGATGTACCTCTCTTTTTTTTCACGCGGAGTGATAATGTGTGCCAAAACAGACATTTTGGCCGTTTTGAGGTTAGAAATCGNGGAAAGTGCTGCTCTCTAGTGTAGCAAACGAGGAACAATTAATCCTCAGTTGAATGAGGGAACGGAAATGTTCGACGGAGGAAAACTGTAACCCGCGAAAATTCAACTTTTAGACCTTGAAATCAATGGGATTTTGGCCGTTCCTCCGACGGCAACGAGAACCATCCATTTGTCGCCACGGACACTACCAATGCTAAAAGAAATCGATCGCAAAGAGCTCTCCCGAGTGGGCGAGCTCAAAAAGTTGATCGGGGTCGAAGGACAGAACCCATGCTGAGCGGTGTAATGTGTGCCAAAATGGGCAATTTGGGCATTTTGAGGTTAGAAAATTGCGTGCTTGGGTGTTGCGCACCAGTCTGATCAACTCGAAATTTTGATTCAAGATACTTAAGTGTCTAAGTCATGAGTTAGGACAATCAAATTGGATGTACCTCTCTTTTTTTTTCACGCGGAGTGATAATAGGTGCCGAAATGGGCAATTTCGGCGTTTTGAGGTTAGAAAATTGCGTGCTTGGGTGTTGCGCACCACTCTGATCAACTCGAAATTTTGACTCAAGATACTTAAGTGTCTAAGTCATGAGTTAGGACA
Organism: Bemisia tabaci; assembly: GCF_001854935.1. Classification (NCBI taxonomy): domain Eukaryota; kingdom Metazoa; phylum Arthropoda; class Insecta; order Hemiptera; family Aleyrodidae; genus Bemisia; species Bemisia tabaci. The sequence continues at coordinate 266,826 of NW_017547915.1, forward strand.
ATCAAGTCGGATGTACCTCTCTTTTTTTTTCACGCGGAGTGATAATAGGTGCCGAAATGGGCAATTTCGGCGTTTTGAGGTTAGAAAATTGCGTGCTTGGGTGTTGCGCACCACTCTGATCAACTCGAAATTTTGACTCAAGGTACTTAAGTGGATCACTTAAGAGGTGAGACGATAAAACCGGATATTTCTCTCTAAATTTCTCCACGCCTAGTCATCAAAAGAGGCTAATGGTGGCATTTAGGCAGTTTTGAGGTTAGAAAATTGCGTTTTTAAGTATGGCGCACCACTCCGATCAACACGAAATTTTTCCTGTATCTTATTGGATGTATAAATTAGGAAAAGAGACAATTTTTGTTTGTGTGCATGTTTCCATACGCCACGTAGCCGCGAAAAAACGAAAAAAAATGATTTTTTTCAAAAATTTTACGAATTTTTTTAGAGGCTAAAATATCCGATGATAATGCATTTTTGTCTACAAAAACTAAGCTAATTGATGTAGATTCTGACAAATTTTGGTTCAATTCTATCGAAAATCACGAAAGTTATGAGGAAATGACGTTAGCATAGTCAAAAATAGCCCAAAAAAGCGGTTTTTGGGGGTCTGAGGGGGGCGGGCGGAGGGGGTTGGGGGGCTAAAATTCTCCAAAACCTAAGTTTTAGGACACCCTTGATGACTTAAAATGGTTAAAATAAAAATCCATTCATAAGGGCATTTTGACATGCTTATCCCGGGATACCCTTTAAAACAAATTTTATTGCAAATCTCAATGATTTTTTTCTTTTATTTTTTGGAAACTTTTTGTAGAATTTTACTTGTGATGTTATCCAGATAACTCAAAGAAAAAAATTCAAATTCATTAATCACAGTTGAGAAAAGTTTTAACAGCCGAAAATATCACCCAATAAACTTAACGGTTTACAATACTTACTGCTTAGAAATGTGCTGTTTGGCGTGATACCACAAGTGAAGCCCCTGGGAGTTTGGGTGCCTATTCGATTCATTGAAGGCGTTTTTTTTCGCAGTCGCTTCACGCTAAATTCCTATGGACCATCATGGTAAAAAGCAGATTTTCATTTCAAAGTGTTTCTTCTTCAATGACATTTTCGTATAAGATGCTTTAACTACTTAAGCTAGAGAAATACGCTGTAGGCGCTTTTGAATATTGCCAAATTTTCTCTAAGAATTTGCAGTATGGGAGAAAGTTATAGATCTATGTCACTCCGAATTTTCAAGCATTTATGATCAAACCATGAACAAATTTCCCTGAAAAATCGGGTGAAAAATAATTTCAAGTTCTTCCTAACTAAATCAATCTAGTAGAGGAGTATAGTGTCATGAAAAACTGTGTAAGTAAGGTGGAATTATTATGGATGGATACATTGACTCTCGAGTTACTTTCACATAATATGAAGATTCAGTGCAAAACTGTCTACACTGTCAAAGGTTTCAGGACATTTTGTCAACGATTTTTTGTCCGCGCACCTTTATTGTCTAGTAGTATACGCCCACACGTAAAATAAGCAACGGTGACTTGGTCCAAGCGTTATATTTTAGTCGGTATGTAAAATTATATTGACAATATGGAAATGAGAAATTGAGAGAGAAGGCGGTGTTGTTATGGTTGCTCATTTTCTAAATGAAATGTTATGACTTTCTCTTTTTGAATCATCGTTTTAAATTGTCGTTGGTGAATATTTGGTTTTATTTCTATCCTTATAATATTCGATGTACAATATACCTTATATGTGTATAGGTACTTTTTTTATTTTTTTTTATTTTTTCTTTACGAAATTATTACTTCATTTTGAAAAAAAATTCTATTTTTAAAACGTGACAAATATTTGTAAAACCTTTTCCAATCGACATGAATCTCAATAAGCCACAGTTGGGCCGACAGAAACTGCAAAAATGGATAAAAAAGGAAAAAAAACCAAGAAGCACGCAATCTTTAGTTTGAACCCATTTGCACATCGATCTTTTAGAGTCAATACGTCATAAATTGAGCGTTTGGTTGCGCGGACACCTTGCTGCAGCACAATAAAAGCACAACATGTAAAAGAAAAAATTAAAGTAGTTTGGAAATCATTAAATTTGACACGGAACCATCAATATTTAAAAAACGCACGTTATATTATTATTCTCCTTCGATAAATTAATACATATTTTTTTCCCATCAATTTAAATGAGAATATTCAATGCAGAGTGTGCAAATATTTCAAAATCATGAGTTAAAAAAACGCTGACTATGCGAGTATAAATATTAAAACCGAACAGAGCGGAGCGGCTTGCTGCCAGCGCGAGAAGCTCACTGGCGCAAACAAACCTAAGTGGATACTTCACGCATTGCACAATGCTTGAAGTATCCACTAAGGTTTGTAGGCGGCAATGCGCGTTTCGCGCTGGCCGCCCGCCTGCCGTGCGGCGGCGTCTGAACCAACTATTTCACAACAGAGGTGTTGTACAGTATAATACGAAATTGAACGTATTAAGAATGACAGGCGTCCTTTAAAAGTACAGATCATTCCTCGCAAAATAAATCAAGATACTTATCGTACATTGGATAAATCTAAGAGCCTTTAGCTGAGGCAAATATAGAGGTTTATCCGGTTCAGGTATAACAAGGTGAGAAAATCTTGAAAGATAATTAAGTCCTGTTACACCAACTCTTCATTCTGCTCTAGCAAAAGTTTGCAACAGGCCCATTGACGCTCTCCCATTTTTACCAAAACTCTCAACTATATTTTATTCTCCGTTTTACCAAACAGACAAGACAAAAAAACAAGCAAACCCTCATTCTTCCAAGACATTTTACATTTTCATCCAAAAACGTCGAGAGCAATTGTCGTTTGTATTTACATGTGGGCCAATTAACTTTGGGTCTCAACTGGCACGTGGACCAAAACTCCTGTGCCGAAAAAACGCGTGGACGTGAATTACTGGAAAAAACAGGTGTGCGGACAAAAAATCGTTGACGAAATGTCCTATAACCCTGTCAAAATTTTAATTTACTGTTGAGATTCAATTTTTAGCATTGCACACGATAATATGCTTGTTCGTTATTAATTTACATACCTGCCATTATTAAAGAGTAAGAGCATTCCGGTTCAGTTTCCCAATGTACATAAGTTGGAGGATTCCAAGTTTCGGTCCTTGTTAAATTATTGCCAAAATTAACAATTCTTTCCCCATATGCAACCTAGACAAATTAAAATTCATCATTTTGGTGAACAACTCCACATTAAATTTTATGGAAGCCTGCATCAATTAAGCACAATCTTTTCGATACTAGCGCGTATTCCTTCATCACTATTTTAGAGAAGTTTTTTTGAGGGCTACTAAAAGATGTATGGATGTCATCCAAAAAGCGATGGGTGAAAGCTAGCTTTTTGGAAAGTTCTAAATAAACAGATTCGAGTGGCGATTAGGTGCCGTAAAGTACCCTGGTGCGTTGTGAAAGCGATTTGTTCAAACAATTTTATGGCTCCATTTTTTTGCTATGAAATTGCATTAAAAAGTATGTGCTTCACAGTATGGAAGATATGCTTCAACTTTCAGAGACATTCTAAAATCTTCATTTTAAGAGGTGACACATAGAGGTATTGATTACAAGCGCTATCAGTCTCACCTTTACGATTCCTGGAGCTGATTTGGGTATAACGTCTGGGATGATTTTCCAATTTTTTAATATGTCTTTTGTTTCTTCTGGTGTTTTCTCAGGATGTTCCCCACAGTTCTCAGGACGTTTGCTACTTAGAACTGAAGTTAGGAAAAGTGAACAACTGAAAAATAACACATTGCTTTCAATATTTTGAAAAGTGGCCCAAATGAATCTCCTTCGTTTTGTTGTGCACATATTGAATAACGTGTAAAATAGGAAAACATGTGTACATTTAAATGGTACCTAATGTAGCATCGCGTCCATGATATTGGACTCCATGATCACCTATATAACGTCCGGTTGCTCATCACGTCCAAGATCTTGGACTCCATGCTCACTTTAATGAGGGATAATTTTTTAGAAAAATCAAAGTTAGCATAGCGTCCAAAATTGTGGGATGTAGGTATTCTCTGATAACACAAGAGCATATGGTCCGATTTCATGCCCTTTCACCCAAATCCAATTGCCCACGGGAATTTTCACCCAAAGTTTTTTTACCCATAGACACTAAGCCCAAGTAATTTCACCCGTGAGATGTTTAATCCTATGGTATACTAGCAACCAACCCGTGCTTCGCACGGTGATGAACCGTCATTAATGAAATTACACCATGTTATAACAATAACTTTTGTATTAATATATTTTACTATACCTATTATGCCCATATTTATATTTTTTAATATAATTATTCAGAAGCTACAAAATATTTTTACATATGGGGGCTGTTGTTGTACCCATCAGCGAAAACAAAAAACATGTTTGCGAGTATCAATTT
>NW_017547915.1:271649-304709 GCF_001854935.1 Bemisia tabaci
TGGTTTAATCCTGTTCAGGTGTTATCTCGTCCCATCACACGTGTTTTGGCGGACTGGCGTCGGCCATGATGAGTATTGCCGCCAATGGAACGACTCCTCTAACAAGATTTTCACCTGTACCATAGTATCGTTTTCGAAGCGGGAAGCTCAAAAAACCGCAAATTTTTTACGTAGATTGTGAAATTATGAGTGCATTTCAGACTTTGCCGATGCGCTCATCGTGATTTTTGAGGCATTATCTGTAAGAAACAACTCTTAGTTGTGCTCTAGCAAAAGTTTGCAACAGGCCCATTACCCAGTGTCAGTTTTCTTTTTCTTTGTTTTATACTATCCTTAAATTTATCAGTGTTGTGCATCTTTCTTCATTTTTTTCTTCCTTTCAAAAAGGCAGAATTAATTAATAGCAATAAAAACAAGAAGATACTATCCTTTGAAGGTTATCTATATCACAAACATTCCTCAAATTCTAATCGAACACGAACGTACTGGGTGTGTAACAAAAAACCGGAGTAGGAAAACACGATCATCCCCCTAACCAAGATGAAGTTGTAGCAAAGAGGATTTACGCCGAGTTGAGGGAAGAAGCAGCAGTTCATCCGGAAGCAAAACCTAGCCTGTTGATCAGGGAGAAATTAGGTGAGGTTGACTCACTTGTCCTTCCTCTACTACCAGAGAGAGAGAGACCATGAAAAGAACTTTAAACAAGAAGAGGATCGCCAACTTTTCTACGAATCCCACCGACATCACAGCCTTAAGAGGAATCCTTCCGCAATTTAGAAGCACAAAAAACCGTGTCAATTTCATCATTTTCGACTCATTTGATGCAGAAGACGAAGAAGACAGTTCAGACGAAGAAGAAATTTATCAGAATCCTAATAGAATAATTGTGTTCGGAACCACACAAAATCTGTCTTTGTTGAGCCGGTCAATGATTATTTTCTTGGACGGGACTTTTAAAACTTGCCCACACATTTTCACGCAAATTTTCACAATCCATGGAACGGTCCATGGTGCAGTGTTTCCTCTCGTGTATGCATTGCTGCCAAATAAAACAACAGAGTCTTACCGCGGAGCAGTTCTGAGAGCAGTCGCGGATAAACGTGTTGAATTGGGTTTCGCAGCTCCTCGTCCACGATCTATTATGTCTGACTTCGAATTGGCAATCATCAACTCCGTCAAACAAGTTTACCCACAATCCACCATCTTACTTTGTTTTTTCCATCTATCACAAAGTGTATGGAGACATTTGCAGAGTATTGGGTTACAAGTCGCCTACAATGACCCGGAAAATAGGGAAGTCAAAAATGGGTTTTCTCAATTGTTGGCGCTGGCGTTTGTTCCTGCAGAAGATGTTTCGCGAGTGTTCAATATGTTGAAGCCAACATTACCACAGAGCATGGAAGAATTGGCAAAATATTTTGACAGAACTTACGTCAATGGATCAAGAGAGCTCGTTCGGCGCCGATACAGGGTGCAACCTCCGAGGTACAGTCCAGTTCTGTGGAACCATTATCAATCAGTTTTACATGACGAGCCACGTACGAATAACGCAACAGAAGGTTGGCATAATAGATTCCAAAGTTTAATAGGAAAAAACCATCCATCCATTTATTATTTACTTCGGCAGTTCTTGAAAGAGCAGGTGGACACGGAGAAACAGATAATAGAAATTCAAGCTGGACGGAAGGTGAGAAAACCAAGGGAGGCAAAGTACGAGCGACTTAACATCAGGCTGAGAACGATTGTCTCCCGTTATGAAGAGCACAAAACAGAACGTACAGAGCTGGATTACTTGAGAGCAATAGGCCACAACATTGCCTAATCATCGTGAGTCACCTACATTGCCTAATAATTCAAATAATCTAATAAATACGGATTTTCATTCATGGGTGAAATTTGGATGAAAATGCTGGGTGAAAATTCTTTGGGAACAATTTTCTCGGTGAATTTGGATGAAGGGGCAATGTGGAAACTGGCTTTGGATCTTTTGACTTTTGGGGGAAAAGGTTTGGGTGAAAGGGCTCCAAACCATATGGTCCAAAAATTTATTCAGACAATTTTTGTGAAATAAAGACGTAAAAAAGTGTTTTCGTAAAAAATTGTGTATTGGTTAGGTTAGGTAGGTTAGGTTAGGTTAGGTTAGGTTGGGTTCAAGTTAGATTAGATAAGAGAGGTATACGATTTTCGATCATGATGAACTATAAAACTAAAAAAGGTCTCCTTGCTATTGGACTCCATGCTCAAGCAAAGAAGTGAGAAGTTTAGCGATGAGCATGGAGTCCAAAATCTTGGACGAGATGAGCAGGCAAATATATCGAGGGTGAGCATGGAGTCCAATATCATGGACACGATGCTACATAATCATTTTTCAAACTCTGGAGGCGTTTCAACACCTGTGCCGTCACCCTCAACCGCGACTGGAACCACAACAGCCTGACATCTGAGGATGACGCCAAAGGTGTCGAAGCGCAACCCAAATTAGAAGAATAGTGCAAGAGACTTGAATTTTCTTTTTCCGTCTATTCTTTTAGAAAAAAACTTTTAATCGTTGACTTGTGCGACACGAATTAAGCTCTTTCGTCTCGAAAACAACGATATATTTCAAATGTTTCGGTTGGACAAAATTCCAATAAATAGGATACCGGACAAAATGTGCGAATAATGTTTTTTCGTCAACTCTACATCGCCGGAATGAGTCAGTTAAGCTCGGGAGGGATTTGCCTGCAAATAGTCGAATCTCACGGTTTTCGGTGCGAGACGAACGATGCGCAAGTTAAAATTTCACGAAAAATTGTCTCCACGGAGATATAACGCTTCCTTTTTAGGGGTCCTCGAAAAAATGTTTGAACCGACCGCCGTGAATCCTCGAATCTACGCGTCATAGACGGGAAGATGGCGGCGCGGCGATGAAGCCAACTTGCTTACTACCGCAACGCCGCCGTTGTTGACATCACGAGTTCTCGTTTGAGATTAAGTAAGTTCTGTGTAAATGTTTCATATCCTACATAAATCTGTATCGCATTCTGATTGAAAATCTTAGATAAATTAAGAACAATGGGTATGAATCTCAAATAAAGTAACCTACATAACCTCCCATTGACCAACAAAAACACACCGCCAACGCGACGCCGCCGTGTGTTCTTCCACTACGCATTGCCTCGCCATATTGGTCGTGACGTGTACATTCGGAACCTACGAGCGCCCGGTTCAAACGCCGTTTTAGGCCACCCTATAATTTTGGGCACTTTCAAATAAACTTTTCTCCCGTTTGCAGTCATCAAAAAAAATTAGGGAAAAAACTGTAATCTTCAGTCACTTACTACTTTCGAATGACAAAATAAAAAAAATGACTTAACTGACTCATTTCATTCTTCAAATGATGGTCAACAGTCAAGCTAGCAGACTGCCACATTTCCGCATTCTGCCATGCAAAGGAACGCCACATGCAATTTTGGAAGTTACCTAATGTAACCAGATAGGATATTTAATTTTCACCAAAAATGCGAATATTTCTGCTAGTATAAATTTTAGATATTTTAGATAAAATTGCGGAAAAGATTATATAAAAATTTAGGGAAAAATATTCAAAAGTTTCCCTGAAATTTCGAATTGATCGAATGAAATTTGGCAACGTCCAAAGGCTGGCGATTTTTTAAAGCACTACCAGCATTTTACCAGCAAAGGGATAAAATTCGGTGGTTGCACTTTTGGATATAAGGGCAGATGCAACCAATAACGAATTTTACTTTTTTTGATCATGGAAAAAAACGGATATGCAACTTTGAAAATTTTGCGACCTAAGTAAAAAAAGTCAGTACTAACGTTTAAATCGGAGTGGAAGAACCAGTAAAACCCTGCAGGGTGGATTCATAGCAACATATGAGCGGTAGAAATCTTACGCATATATATTTCTAAAATATTATTTTAATTTATTTTATAATACTCACGTAAGGAAACTTCATTTACAAAACTGATTCATATCTAATTATTAGCGGCTCTGGTGCTTGCACTAGAGCTGCTATTCCGGACGGTCCCAGCTGGGGAGTATCATTGGACCATGTTACATTGGAGAGACCGCGCGTTGGTTAATGGGAATCGGCGCCATTTTCGGCTATGTTCCTTGTCATGACTTTATTTTATTGCATATTGTTTTATTGTTAGCCAATGCTATGTTGTGTAGTGTATTTTTGGAATCATGGTGATACAGTCAATAATTCAAAACTTGTCTGTGCTTTAATCTCGTGATGGAAAAAATGTACTTTACGTTCAAAATTTGAAAATTTGAATTTTAAAGTTTTCGCGGTTAAGGAAGCTCCAACCACTGGGTTGGAGCTTCCTAGTCATATTACTCGATATCAGCTGATAGCAAACAAAGGTTACCAAGGAAACCGTAAACGTCTAATGCCGTCTGCCCACGTAGCAAATGGGAGGCGAAAATGGAAGTCATCAGTGCATCGTTGAGTGTTGACGCCCGATCCCATTTTCAGACATGTTCACACGTTTTGCTTGCAAAGAAAAAAGGCGGCAAATCAATTTTTATTATTGGACCAATGAGTGTTCTCCAATTTGAGTTTGTAAACATCGTGGTTTCTAGGTTAGGTTTTTGGCTGTGTGATAAATGATATTATGCCGTCTTTGATTTTGTTAAAATGACTCGATATATGTTATTTGATAAACGATTGGAGTTTTGATAAAGTAAGTTGATTTGAATTAAAAATTGTGTCCTTAAAAAATGGATGATGAGGTGATTTGGTTAACATGGGCATTTGTGGTACTTGCGGCGTATTGGGAGTTTGTATGGAAACGACGTGGCAGTAGTCCACACTTTTTACAAGAAACTATTTTGTACAAAGTTCTGTACAAATTTTACACTATTTATACAGTAATATAATACAAAAAAATTATGTACTTTATCACAACTCACATAGCTTCAAAACAAGATAGAAAATGATGGATGCTCAGCCCCGACACATCGATGATCGCGAAATTTGCGCGGCCCGCGCAATTTTCACGTTCAACACTCACCGATGCACTGATGACTTCCATTTTCGCCTCCCATTTGCTACGTGGGCAGACGGCACACAACTACCGTGGCCATCGGGGCGATTATTGAAATGACATCGACTCTATGTCGCCGCTTACGACAAGACATATAGCCCTATCTTAACCGTGTAATATATCGCAATTCGATATTCAAAACCATTACCTACAATTTCAGATATAAAAATGCAAATTTTTTGCAGCCTCGCTAAACGACTTATCAACCATGCATTCCAAAGTTTCTTATCACAGGGCTGTGAAAATATACAATCTAATAAATACAAAATAACCAAATATCTAAAAAGACAAAATTTCAGTTACAGTCAGTTTCAGTCTTATTGTTGCACAAACTAGTTATTTGACAAAAAAAGAAGATGATCACTCAATTGAAAGAAATTGGCGCCCAATCACAACGACAAGTTAAAAAAAATACTGTGGGAGAAATTTTTTAGGATGCGGACCTCCAAAGAGCCTTCAAAATTAAAAGTATACAACAAGTGATAGTGCCATGCATTCTGCATATCAAGGGCCAATACACATTTATACACCGGCTACGTAAATCTGCTAAGTTACAAAACATGAATCGACAGTTGTCGGATTGTACATCAGTGACAAAATGTGTCTAGGCCCTCATTCTTGACTACAACTACTGTCGCCAGAGCCGCTCTCCGACGCGAATGCGTTGGAGCTTCCTGCTTGTTTTTTTGTTTCAAGTATGAATATACACGCATTTTTACTGAGTAATGAACTATCCTAAGCCACCTCGAGAGGATGTAAACAGATTTTTATTATATTTTTACAAACAAGAGTAAGTTAAAAAATATATCGAATGACTTATTATGATACAAACGAAAACTTTTCGCACCCAATTCGCAAATTATTCACTTCAACAGCGGACAGTCAGTGTATAATAACAATTGGCTTTTTTTAAACAATTATGCCTATCAATAAAAAATATCCTCGTGTCGTAATTGATGAAATATGCGCACGTATTTTTCTTTTTTAAAAATAAATTTCATTTTCAGTCTATGAGCTGTCTGGACTTGACAAGTGAAAATGTGATTTGGTTAACTGATAGACGTTTTCAAAGCCGATAATTGATCGAGCGAGATGATAATAATCATTATTACGTATGCATAACTTGGACGTATTTCTGCCAAACGGAACTACGAGAATTATGACTTGAGCTCTGTTATGCATAATACTCTTATGGGTCTCAGGGCTCATTTCTTAGTCCGCGTAGTTCCGTTTGGCAGAAATACGCCCATTTAGATAGTCAAGTTCGCTAGGGTCACATATATTGTAACCCATGAAAATGATCGTCTGTGTAGGTTAAGCCTCCAAGGACTTCGTGAATTATGCCGATTTCAGAATTTTTGAGGAGCCCTTCTGTTGTGTTGTAAGTAATTATATCTCAACAGTATACAAATTTACGTTCAACGTATGCTGCGTAATATGACCATAATCTACGAGTAGCATGGTAGATTGTATTTATGTATGGTGAATTGTATGTTAGACGACTCTCTTCTAATTACCTTGATTTTGTTTTGCTAGTTTAAAGGCAATGAAATCTTTTGATATTTCTTATGAAATAAGCATTCTTCACCAATTGGAGGTATAAGAGAACAACGGCCCATATACGCATGCTCACACTTCATACCGTTAGTAGTGAGTGCATTTGGTTCATTTCTAAAGAGGAAAGCTTGATTTGGGACACTGGATAAAAAATAGGAAAAATGAAGACTGAAGTCTAAAATAATTGTGTCATAAGTAGGCGAAAGCATCCTGCAGGAATAAGCCCGAAAAAGGAGATACAAAATGCGATCAAGAGCCGCCTTTAAAGTTTATCTCATCATTGTCAATGTATGCTTGTTTACAAAAATAACAACAACTTCGATTTCAACGTCAACGGTCGCTGAAATGCGCCGAGGTCGGCCACCGAAGGGCACCATTCACCAAAACACAAATACAACTACAGCCGATCGACATCCTTCGAATATAAGCACCGTTGCCAACAGAACTACCGAAGGAACTGCAATCTTTGATTATGATGGTGGCACAACATGGTCCGAGAGTAAATTTCCTCGAAAACCTCCTCGTACAATTGGACCGGTTTTCGGGCCGGATTGGACTCCAAAAGAAATCGAGAAGAAGTTGAGAGAATCAAAAATCATTCCTGACGTTCTTCTCAAATCTCCCAAGAATTTAGTTCAGGTAATTAAAAGTCCTCTACACAATATTTTGTTTTCGACAAAAACACAAAAAATCAGTGGGAAACAAGGCTAAAATCAATAGACACAATATGCAAGACGTTTCGGCTGGTCACCCGAGCCTTTATCAACCGCTAAAACACAAATAAAAAATTAAAACCAAGGCTAAAAAAACCACTTCATTCAAACGCGGGTGATCAGCCCATACGGAAATTAGGACTGATCTATACGCGTCTGATCAGCTCATACGGAAATCAGGACTGATCTATACTGATCTGTAGATCAGTCCTAATTTCCGTATGGGCTGATCACCCGCGTTTTAATGTAGTGGTTTGTTTTAGCCTTGGTTTTAATTTTTTATTTGTGTTTCAGCGGTTGATAAAGGCTCGGGTGACAAGCCGAAACGTCCTGAATATTGTGTTAATTGATTTTAGCCTTGTTTCCCACTTATTTTCTGTGTTTTTGTCCTATACGTTTCGGGCTACCATCCCTAACCTCTCTTCCTCTTGTATTTAGTTTTCTCTACACCCTTAGTGTTTCAGTTTTAAGGAAGAGTTAACTTAAAATATCTAATGCGTACAAATTAAGTAGCGTTTTTTTTTATATTCACAAATTCCATTTATCCCTCCAAGATCTGGCGAGCTTCAGTTCAACTTTTCGCCTTCGTTTTGTCGCCAAAGATAAACAGGGCGAATACCTTCACTGGAAAGCCAAACACATTGGATCTAGAGTCCAGACTCTGAAAAACATCGGCAAGAAAAAATACCCTTGATTCAATCGGATTTTTGCTTAAATCAAGAATCAAGCCTCTTAATTTGAGCGGATTTTCTTTTGATTTAAGCAAAAATCTGATTGAATCAAGAGTATTTTTTCTTGTCAATGTTTTCAAGAGTCTGGACTATAGATCCAATGTGTTTTTTTCCAGTGTTCTGTGACATAGGTTCATACTCACGTCAATCACTACTACTTTTTAAGTAAAAACGGTGTGTTTGACTTTCATATATACGCTTAAGTCTCTGATGTGTTCTGGTGGTGGTGGTGGTTTTGGTATTGGTAATGGGTGGAGGAGGGGGGGAGGTTATGGCTATTCAATCAACACTCGTTCAGAAATTATCAAGAGAAGTAATTTCTGTTGAAATATCGCGGGCTAGTGCATGGGATTTCCTCAAAATTTTCTACCGGAATCTTTCACGCACCATCATTGTGGATATAAACTCCGCATTTCATTGCCAATGCCGTCTCTTTTAATCCATATATTTGGCAACGCTGCTGTGATGCTCGGTGGCTTGAAAGCTAACTAGGCAAGCCCAAATGTAGCTGCAGCCGAGATTTGCAATTAGGAGCGCCTGCAATTGTGTGTATATGCAACACAGACATCCCTCGAGCACGAATAGTTGCGTGCAGGCGTTGTCCTTAAGAGAGCCGGAGCACACCATTTCAATGTCCAAGAAAAAAAGTGTTGTCGCTAGTTATTTGACTAGTCAGATACTGACTATAAATTTTGACTTTTTAAACCAATCCTCAGCCTAGAGTGTGATACTGAAGTCACTAGACGCTCCTCTAGAGGAGAGGTGTATACGCGTGCATAGTTTTAACGTCACGCACCCGCAAATACAAATACGAATTTCAATATAAATATGCTTAAAATGGTAATTTCCCACTCAACCTCCATTCAAAGTGGTCCTTTGCTTCATTAAGGAACTTGTACTTACCACTCCGTCTTACTCACTAACTGAGCATATCCTTTGTATGTGGCAGCGATGGTAGCATTGTGGAATAGTGCGATTTTTGCTTCTTTTATGAGCGAAAAGAGCCAAATTACTATTCACGGAAATCGCGTGAAACGTCCATTGACAGATAGTGTGCACGAAATTGTTACGCATCTGACTGGTCTTAATCAAATCAAGTTCATAGTAACTTGGAATTATCAATTTTCATTGCAATGGTATAAAAATTAAACAATTCATATATTTGTGAAATATTGTTAAGTGTATGATTGAAAGCTCTTCGTTTTTCCAATTTTTAGATTATTGTAAATGCTTGGCTTAACAGGTCACGTACGACAAGCAAAGAACAGTACACACTACACATGGGCACTTTGTACTCGTGCTTGCAGTTGGAGCATCCACCGGTGGAAGTTGAGTGGCCTTGTGAAAAGGATTCATTTTACACCCTTATTTTGACAGGTAAACACGAGAAGAAAACCAAAACTTACATTTTGAATCTATATTTTGTGCTTAATAGACAAAACGGGAAAAACGGAGGAAAGCAGATTCCTCCGTTTAAATAGAGTACACTGAATAAAATAATCGGTGGGATTTACCAGAGTTTGGGTGTTATTTACCATACTGTCTACTTGATTTTTTACACAGTGAAGCTGCAGCATAGTTACCAATATACCGGTATGGTAAATAACACGATACGGCTGACACTATGCGACACAGTGCCAGTGTGGCGTTCCCGACTGACTAGTATGGTAATTTCAAGCATCCAGATGCTGCAACAAACCTTGTAGATTCTAAAATCCACTCATCTTATATTATTAAATGCTTTTGATGAAAGTCGTGGATATTTTACTTACATCTTACTTTTAGAAATTCCGTTACATATACAATCAATGGCAGTTAAAGACAGTTTCAACGAGAAATAGCAGATAATTGCTTCACTGATTTCAAGTAAATGATACCAAAACCATACTTGTTATTCGCGTTAAGGTATCATTTACAGACTAAATCAGATCCACGGAAAATTTAATTGCATATAATAAATAGATAGTTCAAAATATACCCACAAAAAGACACTACATGAAAATCCAATCGCACGGTTCACGGTGGGGCAGAAGCTGCCAAATTTTGCTTAAAGTTACAGTTAAACATCAATCCCACGCACATTTGTCTCTTCATCTGAGTATGTTGAGCTTCGAAAATTTTAACAAGAATGTAGATATACCTACGAACGAAGTATTCAAAAATCACTTCTAGTCGATTATTTTCAAATTACTTCCGCACTTTTATGTTTTCGAAATGACTTTACACAGAACCGATATTCACTGGATTGCAGAACAACTTTGCGAAGGTTTTCAAATTTTCAGGATTCCTTCACTTTGCAAGCCAGATTCAGTGTAGCAACTCCTAACCTTCAGAAATTGGTCGATACGAATAACGAAAAAATCTCAGAAAATGTATGTGGCAGATCAATATAGATAGATTCGAAGAGAAGGCGGTAGCTTTGGGGACAATTCGAACACAAATTTGGGCAAATTACGCGTGCGGATTCACATGGATTAATATGGATCAATAAAACACAGCCACGAACTCCGACCCTCAACGTGATAAATTTATAACTGACAAACAGACAAACGAAAAATGGCGGACCACAGACCGCAGCGCAGTCAAGCGGGAGCTCTCACCACGCTGACTATACCAGTATGGTAAATTTAACCTACCAACACCATGACCAGTCGCATACACATGCCTACAGATATCAAACGCAAGTGTTACCATGTTATTCCATACTTTTAACTCATCGTATGGTAAAAAATACCCAGCTGATGGTGAGAAATACCTAAACGATAGACAGACACACCTAACTGATATTTACAATCCGGGCATGGTAATTTTTATATCGAGTATGATTCTCACTTTCATCTAGATGCTTAAATCGACCATTATTTGGCTTTTTATCACCATATTTTTTTTTACTATACCATTATGGTCAATCCCACTTCCACTTTTTTTTCAGTGTATCCTTGTATAACTGAAATGATACTTTTGTTTCATAGTTTAGAAGACTTGATAGGCAGTCCATTTCCCTATTTTCTCTGGTTTGCATTGAGCCGAAAGTGCGATTAATTCAACAATCTTCGTTAACGTCTTTTCTTCTTAAATAGCCACAAAGGAATTACTTGCTTAGCATATTTCCTCTTATAATTGAGGGGCTTGGAGGACAAGGCGCATAAGTGCAGTTTTTGAAAAATTTGAGATATTCATCATTTCCCGTAAAACTAATCTGAATGCATATTCTGTGAAACATTCGCTCCCAAATGTTAACTTTTAAGCATTAACAAAGTAGTTTGAACTTCCTTTCCGCCATTAGAATCCATGTAGTTTCGATATTTGAAACACGTATATCTCGAAATAGCAAAAACTGCACTTATGTGCCTTGCCCTCCAAGCCCCTCAATTTTCATTCTTCCTTCAATTTTCTTACCTTAATTCTCCTTTTTTAAGCAACGCGTTCGTTCCAATCCATCTCTTTTCAGTTTCACCATTTCTTTTATCTGGCAGATATGTATTCTACAAGCATTGACTGCTTAAATTTCAGACCCCGACTCACCAACACCTGACGATCCTTATCAACGGGAATTTCATCATTGGATCGTGGGCAACATCCCCGGTTGTCATGTACGAGGTGGTGTCACACTCTCTGAATACATAACTCCTCTGCCCATCACTTATGCAGGTTCGGAATAAAATTTAGTACGATGTCAAAGAAATTTATGTTCCTTACGATTCATTTCGAAAATGCAAGTCTGAATTATCTAACGATTATGTCTTATTCCTTCATTTGTATGGTTATCTCGGAAAAAGAAATGTATAAATTGAATGACATACATATCGACGGTGAAAGTCGGCAATGACATAACTCGGTTTGCGACGTCGCAAACTTCCTGTCATACTTTATTTTTTAAATGGAAAACTACTCAACGGCATGCAATTCTTTAAAACTGTCATGATTTTTCTTGTCAATGCGAAGAAAATTCTGCAAAAACTTCAAGAAATAATGTCAATTTGTTCTCCTTTAAAAAAATGACGTAGAGGCGGAGATTTTCAGACACCGCAAACGAGTTATGTGATTGCCGACTTTCACCGTCGATATGTATAACGTATGGTACATTCGCCATATTGTTTCAAACTCCAAGGTGTTATGGTATTAATGCAATAATTGCTCTTGATGTTTTGACAAAAAATAATAATTAGTGCATGCCTTTCATTTGGCAATTTTGAAAAAAGCAGCAACTCAACGAGAAGCAAATGGGAAATTTCTGAAAATTAAAATATATAGCAGACTAGATGAGAGTCATTGAAGTTCCCATTTTGTTACCAATTGTGAGATACAATGGAGAAAAAATAATTTAACCGTTCAATCTTGCAAGGAAATGTATTATGTTCTTTTTTTTCTTTTGTTTGTGCAGGTACGCATAGATATGTATTCCTGGTTTACAAGCAAGATAAAGGTCGAATGAAATTCAATTGGGAACATAGAGATGACAGGTAAGGAACTATGAATATTTCCTGGACTTTCATCAGATCATAAATCATTCCCTCTGTAGCGCGTATATCTTCTACTCATTGGAGCTCGTTTTAAATTGTCCTTCAAAAATGAGTAAAATATGTGCAACAACACTTTAAGATACCAAATTATGACAAATTTCGCAAAACCCGTACATAATACTCAATAGTAACACTCAACACTCATACACGGAAAAAATGAGGTTAGGACTGGGCCCTAGAATTGCTTCACCTCATACCCCACAGGAGCAGGCCCTGCGCGGGTAGGGCCCATCCCTACCTCGACAGGGTCCAGGTAGGATCCCTATGGGGTATGA
The DNA here is from genome assembly GCF_001854935.1 of Bemisia tabaci. Taxonomy (NCBI): domain Eukaryota; kingdom Metazoa; phylum Arthropoda; class Insecta; order Hemiptera; family Aleyrodidae; genus Bemisia; species Bemisia tabaci. Next base: position 284,507 of record NW_017547915.1, read on the forward strand.
GGTAAAGCAACTTCACCTACCCGGTTAGGGCTGGGACCTTCAGGCGCAGGTAGCCCAAAACTCGTTTTTTTCCGTGTACGCAAATACTCATTGAAAGATTACTTAAAAACAACCGGCCTCTCGTCTTTATGCCAAAATAATTTTTGTTGTATCAAAAATTGTTCTGCCGTCCTAAAAATGTTATCCTGAATTAAGAATTTGCCACAACCAAAATTATTCTTGATTCAAATGAGCGTATGTTCGCGTATGCGCTTAATTTAGCTGTATTCCGTCAGCGATGTATTTGATTGCAAAATTTTTCATTGATTGATCTTCTGTCACAGACCAATAGACGCGCTGAGAGGCGAATTCAACAGTGAACAGTTTGCGAAGAATCATTCCTTGTCAGGACCGGTTGCCATCAACTTTTTCACCGCCAACTGGGAAATGACTGTCACGCCTTTGCCTGGTGACGAAGCGTGGCTCACGACAAAAGACTTCTTCGATGATTTCGAGGCTGACGTAGATTGAGGCCATAACATGGTCCTTTAAACGAATTGTCCCAAAAAATTATGAATATTAAGTAAACGGTGAAAAATTAGTTATGACGGGGGCATGCCTGAATTAAGGTGAAAAGACGGCCAATTTATGGTGTACCGAAAAAAACTCGTGTATTTGTAAGATTTATTTTCCCCTCATGGAAAATAATATGTCACCTAATGCTTATTATTTTTGATCCTTTATGCCTTAGAATGCGTGGACGTGAATTAAAACTAAAAAGATCCATTTTGAAAAAGTCAAACCCAAGCGGGAACTATGGATTTAAAAAGTGGAACATAGATCGAACACCAGAAGAAAATTTGTTTCGATAAATTTTAGATTTAAAATGTCGACTGCGATCTTTGAGAACAGTACTCCATCTCTAAAAGTAGGTCAGCGAGGGTTTCAGGGCCGATATGATAATCTGTCTGCGTACTGATTAAGAACTGGGGAGAACGAATGTGTTAACAGCAATGACTTTGTCGACCAGCCATTTGTTTAGTCTTTCTTCTGATCGACATACTCATTATATGCTAAAAAACCAAAATACTTTAAAATCGCCATTTTTATCCAGGATCTCGACAGAATTTTTATTTTAGCTTAAATGACTCAAGAGACACTGTCGTTCAAGAGTCTAAAGATTTTTCGATTGTAGCAGATAAAACAATTTAAACTTGTTCAAGTACACCGTGTATTCTATGGAGTAGGGCTGCTATTCGACTCTTGTCTTCACGTCAAAATTTTTACATGGAAGCCCCATACAAGAGACCAATTTTTTGTAATTTTGCCCCGATTTTTGCTCCGTTACATAATTTAATTGCTTGTAAAATTATGAGATGAATGATATTAATTCCAATTTACATTTCTTATTTTTTCCTTCCTTTGATTTTTTGCGTTTAGTCCCGGCGCCTGGTAAGTCTACCTGGAATTTTGGATACTTAGCGATTTTTTTGCTTACTTTATGTTATTTGAGTCGCTGAATCCGAATCTGAAGTTTTCTACCGCGTATCTGGTGAGACTTTTCCGCCTTATTGAAGAAATTGCCTAAAAAGGCCTTTTTTTGCGTTTTTTTTTTTTTTATATAGCGGCTACGCATGAGAAAAAGTCCCGGATTTAGTTAATGTTTTGAATAGCTGACATAATTTGGAAGAAAATGGTGTATGAACATGCTCGGTTTGCTCAAAAATTGAGGAACCTCGGATCTCGAAACTTTGGAACGCTTCGGAACTTGGCTGACCGCGGCGTGCCGGATCACGCGTTCACGATGCTGTATCTTCCTCAATTTTTAAGCAAACCTAGCTTATGTATACACCATTTTCTTCCAAATTATGTCAGCTATTCAAAACATTAACTAAATCCGGGACATTTCTCATGCGTAGCCGCTATATCAAAAAACCGCAAAAAAAGGCCTTTTTAGGAGATTTTTTCAAAATGGCGGAAAATGCTCACCAGATAGGAAAGTTCAGATTCGGATTCAGCGACCCAAAAAACATAAAGTAAGCCAAAAAAATCGCTGTGTACCCGAAATTCCAGGTAGCCTCATTTTTAGCTACCAGGTGCCTGGACTACTCCTTCAATATTAAGCTTCCATCGCCTTGCTAAGGCGCAGGGATACAACTATTTGAACTCTCCGGAACGCATAAGGTATCACGCCTCAATTGAAGGCGTTTTATAATTTACTATCTTTGCACAATGGGATTTTCTGGTCCCATAACGTTCGGAGCATGGAAGAAAGGGAATGACTGATCTTCCGAGCTACTTCCACGGTTACGCGCGCATCCCCATGTTTTACATTTTTGTATATTACTTTCTCGAATGTCCGTCGATTTCACAATCAACTAAAAAATTGATTGTGAACTCGAAATTTACTCGGACATAATTTGGTTCTAATTTCAGCTTTTTGAACATATTTTGTTACCAAATTGTTTTGCATTATATTGTTGATTTGAGTTCCTTTTAATATTTAGTTTAATTACTCCTGACGTAAAAATAAAACTGACGTAGCGGTAGCGGCACAGGAAAACCGAGAAACCAAGCGGCGACGCTACTTCAATATTGAGATTCCATCGCCTTGCTAAGGCGCAGGGATGCAACTATTTGAACTCTCCGGAACGCGTGAGGTATCACGCCTCAATTGAAGGCGTTTTCGAATCTTCTGTTCTTACATAACGAGATTTTCTCGTCCCATAACATTCGGTGCGTGGAAGAAAGGGAATGACTGATCTTCCGAGCTACTGCCATTGTTACGCGCGCATCCCCTTGATTTGATTTTCTGTGTCTTGCTTTTGTTCCGGTTAATTATGAGATCAAAATTTGCTCGGACGTGCTTTGGCTCAAATTTAAGCTTTACATACAAATTTTTATCGCAGTTCTTTGAATTTTATTGTTGATTTGAGTAACTTCTATTTGGTGAAATTCCTACAGCTTCCTTGTTTTTAATTCTTCCATACAAATTATCCATTTGCTAAATACTAGCTCAGCGTGAGCGCCCTTACACTATGCGGTCAAAACTGCAGTACCGGCAAAGGAATAACCCGAAATGGCTAGCGGGAAAGCTGCTTCAATATTAATCTTCCATCTTTTTCGTAAGGTGCTGGGATCAACAATTTGAACTCTCCGGAATGCGTGAGGTATCACACCTCAATTGAAGGCGTTTTCGAATCTTCTGTATTTACATGACGAGATTTTCAAAATTGTTTTGCATTAAATCAGATTTGAGTACCCTTTATTATTCAGTTAAATTACTCCTGGATAGGATGAATTATCATCATATATCAATCATATAGGATCAATTTTGGTATACCTAACGACACTGCCAATCCACTCATTCTAGAGAAGTGAACAATTGTGTAAATAAAGTGAACACTTTCATCATGTTATTTTCTACTTTCTTGGGTAAAGGACAATAGTGGTGTAATTTTAAAATCATGATATAAAATAAAACAAATAATGACTCAATGAATTAGGTATTTGATTTTGGACGTTTTGGAGGATTAAGAACAAAAATATACTGTTCATGTGTTTTTATTGGTATGAGTAAACTTGAAAGGAATTTGCAGCCGCTGGTCTCCCTAGATAATATGTCCTCCCCTATCTTCCTCCATTTTTTTCACCCCTCCACCCCGCCCCCGCTGCCCTCTGTTTCCACTGCCCTCTCTCTGGCGTCTCTATCTTTTGCACATCAAGTTCGAAAAAACTTACCTCTTTCGGGTTTATTATATTTCGGGAAAAATTCAGAAAAATATTTACTTACATTGATGTTTAATAAGTTTTAGGTTTCATATCACTATTAAAATGTAGAGACAGGGAACTTTTTACAAACTTATGAAATAACGGATGCTTCTGTATTCCTACAGTGGCTTACGAAAATCGGAGCCTACTATATACTCTTTTTATTAGGTAATCATCATACTAATTCCATACATAGAAATAACAGTGCTCTAAATCTACATTTTACAATAATAATACTGCGTGATTGGCACCAGTGCGTCCAGCTGGAAACTGAAGAGCAGGGCATGTTTTTATAATTGGAAACTTGTGTTACTTTCGAGGATATCTCTTGGCAAGAAATTTAACCGGCCTTTGTCACCGTCCCTGAAACCGCAGAGCAAGTTAATCACAATTTGAAACGAATTGAACTACTTTTTCAATGAATTGGACTAACTATATCCGAATATTCTATACCTATATTAAGATCTGGACCCTGAGGTCGAGAATAATACATTGATGAAGGGCCCTTGTCAGAATGAAGATAATTCTCAATCGTGTTGGCACAATGAAAGGAGAAAACTTATCGTATTTAAAAATGACACAATCTTTCTACGATAGGTATGAAAATCATGAAATAAATAAAGTAAAATGACTACATAAATGTCATTCATGTCCACTTTGCCGAATCAATTTTAAAGAACGGGGTTGAATTGATGATTAATTATATAGCACAAATTGCAGACGATGGTATATTTTTTTTATTGATTTCGTTCTCCTTCCCGCGCTACTCATTTTTATACTGGCGATGGAAACTGAATTAATATAGCCTACATCAGGTATTTATCTCTAAATAAACAAAGTGTAGATGATTAATAAAAAAACAACACATTTCCACATAGCTACAATAAAAAGGTCTTTATACGTGGTAAACACAATACTAAACTTCCATCAACTTTATCCTCTTATCTTGGAATAATCAGACGCACTTGATAAAGGCGTATCGCCATATCATTGAAATAATCATACAATCTCAGTTCCCGACAAAAAATGATTGAAAATTGGACAAAGTATGAAATGAAGTTTTTAGGTTGACAGAAGACTCTATTGGTGACCCGTAGCGTTCGTGAAAAATAACCCATTATATTATTGAAGCTGCGATCCAGCCATACTTTTAGAACTGGGAACGCCCACCAATGTACCAATCAATTAGAGTCTTTTTTATTTTTATGAGTCTTTTTATACTGTAAAAAATATTTCATATCATGGTGAAAATTTATAGAATCGAGAATTTATATGAGCACATTATGGATTTTTATAGTCAGCGTCCAACATTAATTCGAAGGTTCACATACAATGTTGAATGAACCCTTTTTCAGTCTCATGACCGGAACCATCATGTCATTTTTTATGCATAATGTGTATCCAATGGCATACATGCTGTAATCACTCTATAACAAGAATTCAAGGACCTGACCGATATCCTCGTCCTCGACAGGTTTTCGTTATTACGATAGTCGATCAGAAAAAGACGGACGCGCTCTGATATCAATGACTCAACTTAATAGACTAAGGTATCATTGAGGGGTGCAAGTTCTTTAATTTTAAGATCCTTCGATCCTGGGATTGCATGCTTGCTGGGTGCTCCAGTCGGAAAAGGTGTGTACCTACAGTCGGTTCGGCACTGAGAAATTACAAATTTTCAGCGATTAAAGCGCTCACCGTAGTGAACGCGGAATGCGTGAAGTATTCATGCATTCTTGTAGGCACTAGATCTTGAACATATGCGAGTTTTTGCAAAAGCGGCCAATGTTCGTGGTTATCAAAGATGTCCCATACATCCCAAAAAAGGTACATCAGTTTCGAACTGACTTGTTCGAAACGGATAGTACAACTTTGAAAATTTTGCGACCTAAGTAAAAAAAGTCAGTACTAACCTTTAAATCGGAGTAGGAGAACCAGTAAAACTATGCAGAGTGGATTTATCGCAACATATGAGCGGTAGAAATTTTACGCATATATATTTCTACAATATCCCTTTAATTTATTTTATTATACCTTCTCACGTAAGGAAACTTCATTTACAAAACTGATTCATATCTAATAGTTTTGCGTTTCACGTATGAATAAACACGCATTTTTACTGAATAATGAACTATTCTAAGCCACCTCAAGAGGAAGTAAACAGATTTTCATTTTATTTTTACAAACAATAGTAAGTTCAAATCCATATCAAATTATTTTTTCACAATTAAAAGCTTTTTGCACCCTACTTTCAAAATAATCACTCCAACGGCTGACAATCAGTGTATGTTAACAATTGGCTTTTTTCTTAAAGAATTATGCCTATCAACAACAAAATCATCTCGTGTCGTAATTGATAAAATATGCGCATGGGTTTTTTTCCCCCAAAAAAGGATTTCATTTTCAGTCCATGAACTGTCTAGACTTGATGAATAAAACTCCGATTTGATTAACTGATAGACTTAGCCGATTAAAATTAATTGAGTAAGATGATAATAATCATCACTAGGTATGCTTCCTATCTGATAAAGATGAAAAGTTTTCATTGATTCGTCACTCCCCGTGGCTCCTATCAATTTTGATAGGACTGCGTGATATTTTTGGAGAAAACGGCCACGTGCCATAATTTCAAACCACCGGTACGACAAATATTTTTAAAATTGACCGAACATGAAGTTCAGTTCACCATGTCTCAACTAACCTTTTCTCGCGTCGAGAGCCTCTTGGGTATCTTTTGCATTGGCAGACCAATGCAAATGATCTTCAAAGCATCAGTTTAAGTTTTCGGTGATAAAAGGAGCATTTTTAGATTATCAAGCTTGCCAGTGTAAAATAAATTGTAACCTATGAAGTTGAAAAAACCCCGAAAAGCTTTGGTACCCAATGAAAGATTTCGGGAAAAAAGGAGTTCTAAGTTCGTAGTGTTAAACTAACCTTTTTCCCAGTTTTAATTGACGTGCTTTAAGTGGTTTTGTTTTTGCTGGTTTTTGTTTTTGCTGGTTTTTGTTTTTGTTTTATTTTTTTCTAAATGCCGGTGGCGGCAACAACCTACACGCTAAAGACCATGCTTCAGTCCAGATTGCTTTTGCTGATGTCGATGCCTCTAGACGAATGACTGATGCCGTTAAACACCACGCAATCTGCGGCGAAATTAAGCAAATAGGTAAATTAGATGACTGTGTCTACAGGCTGGCAAAGGAGGACGGAATATCTTAAGTTTTACAAGTTGACAATATGAATATGGCTCTTGCAATCTCCTTTTTGTTATTGTTAAAAACAGAATCCTATACACACGTAGACAGACACACGTACCTAACACGTACTTAACACGTACCTACCGTGTCCTAACAGGCCGTACGTAGCGTGGAAACAGCACGTAAAAACACACAATGAGACTCACACCATCCCACGGATAACCCTTAAATTAGCAGAATTCGACATCGAAGTCATCAATTAAAAAGGAAGACTACACTAAAACGTGGACGCCCTATCCTGCGCATTACCACGACCCGCAGAATGCAGCAGCATATTCGAGCAAAATCGAGCTGTTCTACATACATTTGACAGCGTTTAGACCTTAATAGCTGTTAAACCGATTGATCAAATACACTACATTACTCGTATTGAATAAATATAATTTATTTGTTTGTTGTTGTACATCTTATCCTTCAAATGCTTCTTAAATTCTCAACACAGGTGTACCTGTTACTATAATGAACAAAATAATATGAAAAAAAATAGTTGAAAATTATTAGAAAAGAGAACTAACATGAGCATGATTAAATACCCCTTAAAATTACATTTAAGAGCCTTCATAATGACCCGCAATCTGAAACATTACACCTACACCCAATATAATTATGACTTTAATAGTTCTTGATTCTCGCCTTGCTTTCCAATGTTCGATTCCAAAACCGCCACTTGTTGCGGTTAAATTGACGGCAATTCGATTTTTAGGAATTGTCGCAATTCATTCGCCGGGAAACCATTCAAAAGAGCATTGCGGGTCCCTTAGTTGAACTTTTGCGAGTTTTTCTTGGCAAAAAAAAAAAAAAAAAAAAAAACATTTTAAATCCCCAGGGAGACTTCACAACGTGATTTCTAGCGGGTTTTAATAATGCTCTTTACATTCCAATTTCCGCCCTTCCTTCCTTCCTTTCTGACATTAAATTTTAAAATACGAATACGTAAAACTACAAATATTTCTTTAGTTAAAAAATACATACATGTTTTTGTTTACAAAATATTCAAGTACTTAACTTAAGTGACTAGATTGTTTGATCACATGCGTTAAAGCTATTTAATTTCCTCGTGATCTTCTGCATGATACATGGCTAAGATCAAACCTTAAAAAGAAATATACATTTATTAACAGGTAAGTCCATTTCAGTAATATGATTGAAAGAAGGTTCCCTGCTATACTCGGCTCATTGAATATAATCATCAATGTATTCTAGATACAATCTTTCATTTGAGACAAGCTAGTATACAGTTACCTCAGCAAAATTTGCAGCTACTGGAGTATGCATACCGTATTTTCGTGTAAAATTCAAGAGATCAAAAGACGTGCGTTTCTCAAAAGGATCACTGAAAGACATAAACACGCAGTATAATCGTTAATAACCAAAAGGAATTATATTTCTTTTTCTATGAACAGAAGATAGACTGAAAGTCAATCTAATGTTCATGGTCTTGCCTGACTAAAACTCTAGCATTTTATTCACTTCAATGAATTTATCCTCAATTTTTTTTAAAACAATTTTCAAGCAAAAGAATCGGTGATCAGTTTCACATATCACCACCAAGTAGTTAAGTGTCACCAGACTGACATTTTTACCGTTTAGTCTGTTGAAAAAAAGGCTCAGAGTTATTCAAATCTCCACGTGGAGTTCACGTGGTTGGTGTGACCTACCGCTACCCAAAAACCAAAAATCGAAAGGAAAGATCATGATTCAAAATTTTAAGCGGCCAGTCTACACGTTTTTCTCATATTTTATCCCGTTAGCTGAAATCCACCCATAAATAGATAGAGGACAAGGAATGATATGAGTAGACAAATAACTGCAAGTTCCTATGACGAATAAAGAAATCAAAAAGCAATTGAAGATACCAGTTTGTTTGTGAATAATTGTATGTCCTTTCCAGAACAACCAATTTCGCATTCGTGTTTGGTTATGAAAATGTTATCGTTATATCTACCATGCATATTTTTCTCCCTTTCATGTCCGTGCAGGAAAAGATAAGTATATTGTTATGAAGATGGAGAAATGGTGCTGGGTCCACACCATTTCGTGGGGAAAACAAAGCCAAGAAGTTCCAAAAATTAAAATTAGAGTCAAAAATAATTTTTTGAACTCTAATGCGCACCAGTACGAAACTGAGGAGGGAGAGTGTTCAGCTCAGGTGGTTTGCAATGGAATATTAAGTTGGAGTTACGTCGAGAGATCTACATATATACCGGTTTGGGCTTTTTTAGACCTCATCAGTAGATCACACTCGGCAGTGAACCCAATTTAACATGCCGCAAAATCCAAGACGGCATATCCATGACGGTGTTTTAATGCCGTCTTGGATTTTGCGGCATGTTAAATTGGGTTCACTGGCGAGTGTGATCTACTGATGAGGTCTAAAAAGGCCCAAACCGGTATATATGTAGATCTCTCGACGTGACTCCAACTTAATATTCCATTGCAAACTACCTGAGCTGAACACTCTCCCTTCTCAGTTTCGTACTGGTGTGCATTAGAGTTCAAAAAATTATTTTTGACTCTAATTTTAATTTTTGGAACTTCTTGGCTTTGTTTTCCCCACGAAATGGTGTGGACCCAGCACCATTTTTCCACCTTGTTACATACAGGTTTCGGGCCACTTTTTAGTGTCTTTTTCTTCATATATTGTTACGAGTACATATTAATATTAGGTGGCAATTAACTTACTCCTCGGCTAAAGGCTCCTCGTCAAATTGTATTTCTTTTCCGCTTGGATTTTCGTATACGACGTAAACTAGCCAATGAGGACCTATAAAAATGATTTCATGATTGTAAAATACGCCTTAAGGGCTGTGGGAGGATAGGGGACTTTGACAATTAGGTGTCGCAGAGTGCCAAACAACCTGTAAAAGCGACTTTTATGCATGTCTGATTTTAAAATGTATTTCTTCCCAATGAATGTTATGAATAATTATAACGCTTACAAAAAATATACTTTTTCTATATTTCTGAGGGTATGCTGCAAACATATGACAGGTTTGCAATTCCCTACTTTGTTTGATTTCATCTTATGTCCAGTTATATACACTTGTTTACATACTCATCAGATTAAGAAAATCCTGAAATATTATAAAAATATGTAATGAACTGGCATACCTTTTTCATACCCGGCTAAAGACCCACAATACTCTGCAATTTCGTCGCCATCTTCTACGTCAGTCCCCTGTAAATTTGTTACTAGCCAGTGAAGCCAATTCCTATCTATCGGCTGTTCACGTACTGGGGCATCTGGACCTTTAAATTTAAAATAAAACAAAAGCAATTCACAGTGCTTTTGCAAGATGAACTGACAGTGGCCCTAATTACCGCAAAATCTGTTTCGTTCAGAACTACAATAAAAGAATATACAATTTCAATTTAAATTCCCCTCATTGTTCCAGTTTTTCCTTATATTTATCTATTTATTAATTATTAATTTTTAGACCCTTCACACGGCTTTTTTCTTTTGTTCAGCGACGAAAGGCCGGCAACCCGTCCATTGTAAGGGTAGGAACATTAGGCACCTTTTATCCCTCCTTAATGACCCCTAGTACCCAAACCGAAATTCCTTTCCCGTTAAAAAATTCATCTTTCAGCGTGAAAATTTAGTTCTAGCACGAAATTATGATAAAAACGCACTAAAATTATGATTTTAAGCTAAATTATGATTTTAAGCTAATGCACGGCAGTTCGCCGCAAATTGCGGTCATGCGCAAATGCCGCATATCATCTTAAAATCAGATAGATAATTGGAAAAAATCTTTAAAATTAATTTACATCCAACGTTCATGAATCGATATTTTCTCTCGACTTTAGCAAAAAGTACCAAGTGATACAAATAACAATGATATAAAAATAGTATGTGTCCAACATTTCAGTTATTCGGCGCGCTTTTTCAACATATTCACGTTGGATTTGTCTTCTTGTTTTACTTATTCACTTAATTGATGCGGTACCGATATACTACACCAGTTCGAGCTCGCCAGAATACGGGACGGATCACTTCAACACCGAAAAAAATAATATGCTGTTTTAGCATCTAGGATGCCAAAAATGTGTCTGGAGATCCCAAGATGCTGCCTTTACTGCCCCCGCAGTTAATTTTACATCCTGTGAATGCAAATTCAACTGCGAGGGCAGTAAAGGCAGCATCTTGGGATCACCAGACACATTTTTGACATCCTAGATGCTAAAACAGCATATTATTTTTTTCGGTGAATGCAATAATTCCCTGGGCTTGCTTTGTCATTCTAGGATTCATGTATTTGATCCGTCTCCCTATCTCCGATTCCCAAAATTAGCTGGGACATCTCGGTTTCTGTTCGTAACAAATTTAATAAAAATACAGAAAAAGCAGATGAGCGCATCGGATCAAATTACCTATCATGAAAAGAGTGTAATAAGAGTTAATTTTCCTTGGCCATACTACTCTCACCGGTTCATCGATAATTTTGGATCCATTAATCATGTCTCCGGCCTTTATGGTCGCGTGTTTGTATTCAACCTGTGGATCATTTGAGAAAATAATTTGATAGGAAGCATCAGGGTGTCCTTTCATTTTTTTCCTTTTTCAGTATCTTCAGATGCGGACTAATTAATTGGTTTCTGATGAAATTGCATATATTGAAAATAATTTTTGAACGGTTGCCTGCAACGAGCAAAACTCATTGCTCACAGTGGAGGATACTGTCTTTACTGTTCGATAAATTAGAAAACTATTCATTACTACATGGAAAACATATTCTTGATAAAAAAAAGACTGTTGTAGTGACATTTTTCTGGCCTTCATGAATCACGACATTTCATTCTAAGACGAAACCTTCGCTGTTACTACAACAATTATTTCACTTAACGTAATAAGTCTTCTCAAGAGAGTGAGTTTTTTCCTTGCACCGGTTGTTGCTTATGCATCATGGAGCAAGGTATCTGGAAGGAATCATGACGTGCACTACACCTAAAGGAATGAAGTTCAAACTACTTCTCAAATTTCAAAATCTCTGTTCATTATTCAGACATAAAAACTCGGCGTTAGATGAATTTTATTAATTGCTAATCTTCAGATTTCATCAAAGAAATACATTCTAAATTTCGCACAATACTTAGATCCATTTGAAAAGTATATTACAGCGTACCGATAGTGCGAATTGTGGCATTGTGGGTATCACGTTTGGCACTATGCTATTGGCTTTTAGCTTGGACAATGTAAGATTATCTTCGGCGTCGGAGAGTACGGAGCAAATTTGGTGAAGTACAACCAATATGAGGTAAAGATGGTGAGAACTCAGAAGTGAGGGTAAAGTCATCAAACCTTTTTTTCTCATCTTCAATCAGCTATCCAAAACTCAAGCTAAAATTCAGAGTGATGCAAACCAGATTATATTCATCAAATCGTTGGAAATATGTAAGAGTTAAATTTCAACATTAATTTTAAATGAACGATGGCAATGTCATTTTCTGCATCTAAACGAGTCAAGTGTCCAGCCATTTGCATTATTTAGATAAAGCTTACGCGCTTTGGGTGAAGGTCCACGAATACATCGTGAAAAAGGATAAGTCTTCAAAATTTAAATATGCAAAAAGGAAAAAATCGAGTGTCAACACAGGCGGAGTTAGGAGAGATATAGTTGGGGCTCCTTATATTTTTATCATTGGAAATATAGAGCGGAATATTACGAGTTCACGCCTCGCGCCATCGCGCCTTCAATTTTGCAGACGCAACACGGACATCCATCAAGCACGAATAGTTGTATCTCTGCGCCGTCATCAACGCGCGTCCTTTCAGTCGCCCTATTCCTATGCTGTGTGGGTTCCGTTCGCCTGATTTGTTATGGTGGCTCAAGGGCCACGTGAGAAACCCAATAAAGATAAAAGAGACATAGTTGGACCTTGTGTCTTGTTTTTTCCCCCCAATCTCAATAACATCTCATTGGTAGCGTAGAGCTAAGCATTTCAAGTTCATGCCTCGGGCCTTCAATTTTAAAGATGTGAGATTCTCTTCTGGAAGAGTTACAAAGTTACAAATGGCGGATAATGGAGGGGCGTATATGACCAAAAGGGTGAGAATTTAAAAAAACCCTTGCCTTCAAAAACATAGAAACAGCATGAATATTACTTCAAAAACTATCAAAATCACTGCACTTAACAACGGGTCATTTAACCCGAATTGAGAAGTTGTCTATAATCAAAGTCTTGATCATTTCTGGGGTAAGTCAGAACACGTTCATATTAAGGATGGTTGAAGAGAATAAAACAATTATTGGAACTAAATTTAAAACCGCTCACGCGCATGAAGAAAACGTACCTATATTAACTAATTTCACCAGAAAATATGACGTTAAGACAAAGCGCTTTCTCACATTGTATTCTTGACATACTTTCTTAGTCATTTACTTCTGACATACAGCGTGTGCACACGCAAGGACTATCAAACAAAGTAGAATTATCACTGATTAAAATCTAAAAAATACTTACACTGCTTTGCTTATTTGATATTTCCTAGAGTGATAAAGGTGGTACCTTCCATCTGAAATTTTTTGGTCTACCTGTGTGTGGGCACGCAGAATTAAGGTTGATTGTTAGAAAATTCAGATTTTCAGTCAGTGCTTCTCAGAACGATCTTGTAAAATATTTTAATCTTTGCATTTTTGAAAAACAGAGAGTGTATAATTGGGTGACAGGAACTTTCCAATTTTTTTTTTTTTTTTTTTTAACGACAGTATAAAGACAGGATAAAGACAAGTTCAAAGTTGCACATTTTGAGCTTCTATTTCAACGCGCATGTCTGAGAAATCCAAGCTGACAACCAAAAATATCGGGTTGAATCAAACAATCAAAGTTGAAAAAACAGAAATTTCCGTCCAAACTCAATTTTTTTCTTTTGTTATTAAAATCAGACTTATTCCAAACGCCCCCTGACCACTGCCTAGGCGCAGCCCCAGAGAAACGTTTCGCACTCTCTATGTGCTGCTCCGGGAGCCTTCGTGAGATGATCTGAGTAGAGCGGGCTCATTTAAGGACTAGCCTTTTACCTATCAAAAGCCGCAAACATTATGAAAATCAGCCTGGTAGATCAGCCTGGTAGATCTACGGGGCCTGGTGGCCCCGTAGATGGTACGAAGTATTATAAAAGGATGAACATTTACATCGTTTAATGGGAAAATTTACAGCTGCATTACGTTATATGAAAAAAACTGTATCATATTTCAAAAATATAAATATTGCGAACTCTTCTAGGGCTATCGACCGTCAAAAGCTGCAAAAGTTTCAGAAATTGACCCTGTAAAATGGTGGGTTAAAAGTGAACTTTTAGGGGATCAGCTTACCACATGTACATTAAAGCATCCTTATTATCAACAATGTCTTTTTAAGTCTCTGTAAAATCATCCCATGGCATTGTCACATTAAAATCGAGAACGCAGTAATTGAGAGCAATCGGATCCCCAAGATCATAAGTTTTTGAAAAATTCTTTGTTGAGAAGTGCCAAGGCTCCTCATCTGCTTTGTTTTCACTGCGAACAAAAGAATGAAAACCGTATGTTCGATGACACTTTTTGGAGACAAATAAATCTTGAAAAGTGAAATAGTTAGTTAGTTAGTTGCTAACCTCTTAAACACTGACATATCGACGGTGTAAGTCGGCAATCACATAACTCGGTTTGCGACGTCGCAGACTTCCTGTCATACTTTATTTTTTAAATGGAAAACTACTCAACGGCAATTCTTTAAAACTGTCATGATTTTTCTTCTCGATGCGAAGAAAATTCTGCAAAAACTTCAAGAAATAATGTCAATTTGCTCTCCTTTAAAAAAATGACGTAGAGGCGGAGATTTTCAGACACCGCAAACGAGTTATGTGATTGCCGACTTTCACCGTCGATATGTACTTACCAACCAAAACTTCTTATCAACGAATATATTTCATTTGCAAAAACTCAAATTTCTCCAAGTGACTCGCAGAATTACTTGTATTTTTACCACAAAATCTCGAAAAAATAAATGTGTAGATCCGGGTTTTTGCAAAACATTTTGAAAATATATGAAAGCCTCCCAACAATACACAATAACGTCCTTTCCAATAAAAAAACCCTTCAAGAAGCTCATTCAAAATTAGCTGAGATTGTTTAACGTGATGGAATTATTTAAACGTAACAATTAATGCGCAAAGAGATAAAGTCATAGTTAATTTTTGATTTAACTATTACCAACCAAACTCTCCTTTATTTTCCCTCTTCCTTCCCCACTAATTAGTACTGAGAGGCTATAAATGCACTTGATTTGTCTTTGCGTCCAACTCTCACGGATTCTTGAACGGAGGAACGATGAACCAATCTAGGAATTCGACTCATTTTCAGGTTACCGTGAAAAGAATAATGAAAACCATACATGTTTTTTTTTTTTTTTTTTTNTTTTTTTTTTTTTTTTTTTTTTTTTTTTTTTTTTTTTTTTTTTTTTTTTTTTTTTTTAACGTTTATAGATACCTACCTCCTTACTAAATTTACCGTCATGTTCATGATTTTTCTCGGTTGCTCAAACATGAAAAAAACTAATCTATAAATTCCTGCAACAAACACACATTTTTTTTTAATTTCTAAGAAAATTCGCTGCATATTTTACTGACACATAATATCATAATCATTTGATTGAAATTCTTAAGGGGAAGACCGCAATTCGTAATTCCATTGTAAGTTTTTGGTAGTATAATTTAAAAGAAGAAAATTCATCAAAATCAAAAAATTGAAAGCAAACCGATTTTGAATGTCAGTATTATTTTGTATTCAAAGTGGCATATAAGCAAGTTTGCTATGTTTTTTTGTCATGGGAACGGAGTTCCCCATGATATTACAATCGTTCCGTTGCTATCGCTATGGGATTCCCTATGCCTCTGCGACCTTGAGCGTTTCGCCCAGTCCCCGATTTTTGGTTGATTTTCCGATGTATCAAAAACCGTTGTATTTTTTAAGCAATCATGTCTCTACGTCAAGTTGTGTTGATTTCTAAAATTCGCTTTCAGCGAGTTTTTTTCCACCTTGAGATGTCGTGTCTGACTGGTAAATCTGCGCAGAACCACGAAGTTCCGATTTTGGGCAAATTCTTTTTTTTGGGAGGTTCTGATTGGTTATTTTTCGCCATCAGTTTTCTGTTCGTTGGTGCAAAAGATCGCCTACCTCGGTGCTCTTGTGAAGCCGCCATTATCCCACCTCAAATTTGAAAAATAGAAGTAAAGAAATAATAACCATCGTACAAGGTGGAAAATTGTTCTGGAGGACTCGTTACGGATATATGAGCCAAAATCAGAACTCGATTGATTGATTTAATCCATGAATACAGAAATATTGCCTCAGCTTACTGCCGCGATCGGAATGCATGCTGGGATGAACCTCGAGACACATGATAGCATAGGTAAACAATGTCTCACAGAGAAAGGCGCTTAGCTCATTTCTTTCATATGGCAGGAGCTACAAAGCGTCAAAAACAACTCTTGTGATAAGCCCCGCCCACCGTCAGAGTTTTTTGTATGCTATTTTTACACTCTCGACCGCGGAGCCATGATAGCCTGGTTGACTAAGTCGCCACATTTTTATGAAAAGGAGCGGGCAATAGGCAATCGGGAGTTCGATACCCGACGGTGGGAAAGTTAGATTTTAATGGTTGTATTGAATGTTTTAGACTAATCATCAAAAAATACTTAATACTAGATGATAAATGTGCGAACATTTTCTCGTGAGTTAATATGTTAAACATAAATACTGGAATATACCTCCTTCATATAATCAGCCACATGTTCACCCAAATTAATGACGTTATTTTCTTTTTTCAATAAAGTTAATTTGCATTCAACGTTCGTAAGTTAAGCAAAAAGTACCTATTGATACAAATAGAAAGACATGAAAATAGTATGTCTAACATTTCAGTTGTTTTTATTTTAATTTATTTTTTGTTTTTTTGTTTTTTCAATAAAACAAATTGACTGGGACTAGAATCATTGTATCTCTGAAGACAAAAGCTAAGTTTTTTGATACAGAAATACTAATATATTCATCCTTTATATAATCAGGGAGATGTTGACCCAAATATTGATGTATATTTTCTCTGTTCGCCCAAATTAATGATGGTATTTTCTTTTTTCAATAAAATTAATTTACATTCCACGTTCTTAAAGCAATATTTTCTCCAAAATTTAGCAAAAATAACAATTTATACCTACGCAAAAAGTAAATAAATAAATAAATAAAGCCATGACATGAAAGTAGTATAGGTAGTACACATCTAACATTTCAGTTACATCTATTTGAATGAAAAAAAATGGAAACTTAGGAAGCACATAGGTCACTTATGATGCGTATTCGGGCATATGCGTAGAGTAAAAATATCATACTTTACGCCGAAAAAACGAAACTGAAAGTTAAATGCGTTAACTTTCGAAAACCATACATAATCCAACGAAAATAAATAATTGGTAAATAACAGCTTTCTTGTATGCAAAGAAAAAAAATTAAAAATGTTAAAAAAGAGATGTCGACACAAAATTACATAGCCCCTTCAATTCTGAAGATACTACAAACGAACTGTACCTTAACATTTTCATATCCCAGAAGCAAAAGTTCCCATGACGAATATTGCTATCGCTAGCGATTGCAAAAACCAACTTGTTGTTTTTTGTTATTGCTTATTTGCAGACAGGAAATTACATTGAAAAATCCCCCATGAAATGAAGATGAAGTTTCAACGCAGTTCCTATCTACGTATGAATTCATTTAACTAGAGCCGAATTTGTAGTCACAAAACAAACCTTTGATTGCGGTCAGAAAAAGTTAGGGTAATGCTATTGAGATTATTATGCAAAATGTATTTTAATCACCAGAATTAGATATTTCAAGGGTATGCTTCCTTTCATGATGATTCCGGTGACATTTTAACCTATTTAATTTATTTTCTAACGATTGATTTCAAAAATTAAAATGAAAAATACTAACCAAAATGAAATCCAGTCAGCAATCCTTGATATTTCTTTATATTTTCACCCTTTCGCCACTCCTTCCCGGGTATATTTCCAAGAACCCAGTGAAGGTATTCTGGAGTAACTGTTGCTAACTTTTTTGGGGGATCTGATCCTAGGTTGAAAGGTGAAAGATATAATTTAACCATGTTTCTAATTACAAGTGGCAATGTAAAGTTTAAACCAGGTTAAGTTAGTGAGTAAAACTAAGCTTGAATTCGTCGGGGTAATTGAAATCATACTAGAAAGATAGACGTTCGTATACAAAGAAAATCAAACACCGAGTTTTCATCATGTAACAATGCTCATTTTCAATATTTTAAAACTGAAGTAAGTCCAAACAATAATGTTCAAATAATGGGTCTTTATACGGATCAATATTTCAGTGTAATTCTTGTTATGTCATGCATAATAATAGTCATTCCGCTTTCATTTCAAGTTTTATCACATATTCATTTTTAAATGTATTCTCCTGTTCATTCAATTGCATTAATTTTTTTATTTTTTGAAGTAATGAGGGTGAATTTGCATTGTCCTTCACTTCCTTTGCCTCCTTGATCACATAACTACGGATGCTTACTGCATGGATATTCAAATACATACGATTATCAGGTTATTTGTATAAACATCCTCATTACCAGTTGCAATCAGAGTATAAAAAGTGTTATTCTTCGATGGCCAGGCTACATGAATGGGGGCGTCTAAAATATCAAATTTATCCATCAAATTCCCAAAATGCACAATTGCTTTCTCATATGTTACCTGAGAAACAGATTTAATTAATGATACGACAAATTGTTCTTAAATTCCAATATTTTTAGCAGTTCGTTCTTCTTTACGTAAGAAAGTTCTTCTTTTATTGGAGAAATAGCCACAAAACCATCATGAAAACATCCTTGATGTCAATTTAAAAAAAAAAAAAAAGGAAATAAAAAAATTGTCCCTCGCTAGATGTGCTCCCATAGATTGTTTTTTGAGCAGCATATTTTCTTTTCGGGTTTTAAACAAATGAGCCCATCCACAAGAAACTTTGGAGAGATAGAGAGAAAAGAAAGTACCCAAACTGATTGCGGTGGACTTGCGGGTTGTAATTTAGTTTTTGTTGGAGTTTTTTGCCAACGTGCGTTAAAATTTCAGCATAAAACTGAAAATTTCAATAGAGAAGGAAGAAGCTCATATGAGCACAGTGCTGCACCAAACAGCAAATCTCTTGGAGGGAAAATTGTGCTCATATGAGCTTTTTCCCTCTGTATTGAGATTTTCCTTCAAGTATCCATGTAAAAAAGACTGACTCACTGCTCATTTTACCCAATTATACAAATATTACTTGATTACGCGAGTAAAGAACTTACTATTAGGGAATGCCTTGGAATGACTGATACCAAATCCGGAACTATCCGCTCTTTCAGAAGCCAACTCTGCTCAAATTCAGGAATCGGATTGAGTACATCCGACGATGCCGCCAAACTATATGTTCCAGTCCAGTAAACAAATGCGGCGTAGAATCTTAATACCTTCATTTTATTATATTTTTGTCCACCGCTCACAATCAAAGAACAATTTTAACATCGTTTCATTATGGGTTTTTTAAATTAATAATTGATCAATTACTTAACACAAGGCTTCAATCTTACTTCAATTCTTTTAAGAATTTCAATCAGTGTACAGCGACGCGCACATTGTTAGGTGATCCAAAACTGAAAGTCGCTTGGAGGCTATTTAGTTTTTATTTTTAAACATTTTCAAGTAAGCACTTACATTGATTTTTCAGGAGATGATTCATCAGAACGTGTGCGTTGATTAGATAGACTCGTTCACCACTAATTTTAAGAGCGAATCATAATTCGTGCGTGTAATTCTATAACGTTATGTGTGGAATTGTGAATGATCCTAGTAGATACACTTTAAATAGAAAACGAGGAACTTTTTGTGTTAGTTACGTTTTGAGAAGTGGATTAAAACTGGATTCGTGCGAATAATTCTATAACATGATGTGTGGAATTGTGAATAATCCTGGTAGATACTTTTTAAATATAAACGAGGGACTTAGTAGGGTGAAAATGCCGACTTGAGGCCAAAAGTTTTTAGCCAAATTGTGCAGAAAAATATGAATTAAATTACAGCGTTGTATAGGGATTATTGTTCAATATGGCAACGCTGTAAAAAGAAAGTATTGCATGTTGCCCCTTCAATATGCGGGTTATGCAAT
>NW_017547915.1:311617-326490 GCF_001854935.1 Bemisia tabaci
AATTACATTTATATCGAGTCAATTTCTTTTCAATAATATATCGGGATTTAAAATAGGTACCGGTGATTTGGATATTTTAGCCCCAAAAATACCTTTAAATCTATTGTAGGTACCTTTCAGGAGTTCGACAGAATTTTTCCTTTCTTCGCTTAAATTATTCCGTAGCACTTTTTTTCAAGAATCTGATAAGATATTGCTGGGGGCAGATCAAAAAACTTAAACTCGTTCGAATGGCTTTCTACATTCACAATACACGGTCTCGTCAAAGTGCGTCGTCGAAGAGTTGGATCGTATGAATTCTCTTGTTGTGCTACTTGCCTATTTTGAAATCTCTGTAGATGACAACTAAAGGAGTTGATATGTGTGAGTTAATGACGCGCCTTATCAACACATTGTGTTGGAGTTCACTGCTTGTTTTCTGGTGCTTTATGTCCACGCGCTAATTTCGACAGGGGAGTTTTAATTCAGTTACCAATTGAGACCCGAAGTTAATTGGTCCACATGTAAATACAAACGATAATAGCTCACGACGTCTTTGGATGAAAATGCATAATGTCTTGGAAGAATGAGGGTTTGTTATCTACTATTTATCTTGTTTGTTTTTTTTTTTTTGGTCCAACGGAGCAAAATATATAATTGAAATTTTTGGTAAAAATGGAGGAGCGTCAATTCCATGAGGGAAACTCTCTACAACTCCTCGGTGCAACGGATCTTTCAATAAAATCCTTTCTTGTTATACCTGAACCGGATGAACCTTTTGATTTCCATCAGATAAAGGCTCTTAAATATATCCTGTGTACTTCATGGCGCTTCGAGCTACTATTTCGTCACGGAGTTGTTTCATAGTATCATACGAGATTGAAGGCACCCCAATGTATCATGCTTGATGGCATCTTTCAAAAACACGAAGCTCCCTCGCAAATTAAATCGAGTGAAGACGAAAACAAGAGAGCGGTTGTTGAAAAACTTACTAAGTCCCCGTATCCGTATTCAATAACGTTTAGCATAATTTATGAACTTCATAAGAGGAAAAAGTGACTTGATTCAAGCAGGAATATGCTTAAAATTTACCGCCGAAAAGAACCTTACCTTATGAACATTTACCTTGATGCCTATATAAAAGGAAAAGTCACTTACATCTTACATCAAGCAGAAACTCGCTTTCATTTCGCTATTCTATTCTTGATTCAAAATGAAATCTTCTTGACGGCGTACGCAAGAATATTTCTGCCTAAATCGAGTTATTTTTTTTCTCCAATGAAATTCAAAAATTATGCTAAACAATACGATATACCTACGGATGTTAGGACTTGGTGAGTTTTTTTACTAACACTCTCTTTTTGTGCCGTAGTATCTTAATTAATTTTGCAAGGGAAGCTCCGTGATCTTAAGGGATGCCTTTCATCCTCAATATGTTAGAGCGCCTTCAATTTCGTATTATACTGTGTGACACTTCTGTTGTGAAATAGTTGATCGAGGCGCCGTGGCACGCTTCGGCGCAGCGGGCGAGATCGACCAGCGCGACATGCGCATTAGCGCCTACAAACCTAACAGGAATACCTCACGCATTGCGCAATGCGTGAAGTATCCCTGTTAGGTTCGTAGGCGCCAGTGCGCGTGTCGCGCTGGCAGCACGCGGCTCCGCCCTGTATTAGGCTGTATTAGACTAATTCTGTTTGCCGCTCATGGATTCTCGCGCTTATTTACGCACTCATACAAGCGCATACGGCGCCAGGGTGGCTCCACTTCTTTACCGTGTTTTTATGTATGAGCACTGATCCGGCCGTATTATCGCTTGGGCCTATCGACCTTGGTTTCTTCCATAAATGATACAAGTTCTGCAGTAACGGCAAGCAATAGCGAGCCCTTGAACTACATTTCTTAGCCTCTTACAACAAGTTTGGAAGATTTTTGGCCGTGGCCAGGGCCGAGCAGAATTTAGATCCAAACCCTATATTCGGCCTGTTCTTTCTTAAAATCGCACTTTTAAGTGAGGGAAACTAAATTTTGAAAGGTAGAGAAACGCGTTCAAGATATAGAATAAAAATCCTCATATCAGGTCAATCGAGGTGCGGTAATTATTCTATTGAATTATACGATAACAAAAAAAGACGCAATACATTCTACGTGGAGCAAGAATTAATCTGTATAACAGCACAAAAACATAAAAGTCGAAAACCCTACCATAGATATTTTGTGCGTATTATCTAACAATTTACTAATTTACCTATTTATTTAAAAAAAAAATAAAATTAATTTGAAAAAAAATTTTAAGGAATTTATTTAATTTCTTCTTGTACACATAAATTCACTAATGTCGAATTTTTACATAATGGACCTTGAAATATAATTATATAATGTCTGTGTGTCTCAAATGTCAGAACAAAAGGAAGACAAATAGAAACAACCAGATCTTACTCAAGGCAGAGAGGAGAAAGTTCTTGGCAAATCTGAAAATTTATCTATCGTCTTTGAATGCTTTAAATATATAATTGTCATGTTCAATTAGACAATTTTTTGTACTGTTCCAAATTTTTAGCATATCGCATTTGAGGTTTTGCAAACTCCTTCCAACGATATGACGGTCATGTTTAGTACATCGTCGTGCAAATACGTTTTTCACGCCAAAAACAAACAAACATAACGATCTCTTAAAACTCTAAAATGCGTAATAAACTTCGCTTCTTGAAGGACATGCACTCATACATAGCAATAACTTGTGACATATTGCGATTTGTTACAAGTTATCGCTGCAATCAGAACAGAACCGTTCAATGAGAAAAAAAGATGGGATAAAATTAAGACAAATCATTTACGGAGATACCCGTGGACACAAGGGAAAGCATTAATCTAAAAAAATACGCATAGGAGAAAGCAAAGTGTTAGAATGGGAGTGACATCAAGAAATCAGGCGGAGTTTTTTATCTCAGGGCAGGGGGAGCATATTGAACGCAGTGAGAGAATGCGAATGAATGGGATGCAATCCATTGAATGTGCGTGTCAACATTCAATGGGAGCTATCGAATTAAATCCTGCAGATTGAGGGTAGGGGAGGGGGTTATAATGCAGTAAATGCATAACTTACTGTTTACGATCTAAAGAAGAGAGTCAGTCTTTTGAAAACACGAAGATCCATCAAAAAAGTGGGGTCCTAAAGATAAAGGAGATAGTATTGATCTAATGAGAAAACATACACTGAAAAAAAAGTACGTGGCTCAAGCATGATTATTCTTGAATTTGCCGCCAAGAATCTGTTTTATCTTGTTTTAAGCTGGATTTTTCTCGATACAAGCAAAATATTTCTTGGGTTAAGCAAAAAAGTAATTTCTGTTAAGCAGCAAAATTCTTGATTTAAGAAAAAAATACTTCTTGGCGGCAAATTTAAGATTCTTTTTTTTTTTTTTTCAGTGCACAGTGGAAGAAACCGAGGCATTCATGGCTTGTGATTAATCAATGTTTTAGAAAATTGTTGTCTGCTTCCATTTGAAAACACGTTGAGAACTAGGGAGTATATTAATTTTGCGTAGAAATGAATGAACGCGAGTACAGTATGTGCTTTTCTGTATTCAGGTACATTGGATGCATTTGCTACTATTGGTCCCACGCGTGGCGCGGATTCAGTGCTAGTTCTACATAAAACGAAGTCAAAAGCGTACCTACCGATGAATTCGTATGGCACGCTGAAAATATGAGCGACCTTTTGGACCAGAAACTTTTTGGGGATTTCCATCATATATTGAAAAAAGAAAACGGTCTCATTTTTGTAAAACGCCATAATGAACAGACGTAAAGGTACTTCTCACGGCAAAACATTGATGATGCGGGACTAGAATAAAATCCATCATACGAAAAAATTTTAAATTTCATCTTTATTTTCATTTTTCTTTTTCTCTTTCTTTTCCTGTTTCTTTTTATCTTTATTTTTCTTTTCCTTTTTATCTTTATTTTCCTTTTTCTTTTTATCTTTATTTTCATTTTCCTTTTCATCTTTATTTTCCTTTTTCTTCTTATCTTTATTTTCATTTTCCTTTTCATCTTTATTTTCCTCTTTCTTTTCAGCTTCATTTTCATTTTTCTTTTTGTCTTTATTTTCATTTTCCTTTTCATCTTTATTTTCCTTTCCCTTTTTATCCTCCGTCTTATTTTCATGTTCACTTTTTTTATTGTCTTTTTCTTTGTCACTCTCATCGTCCTCTTTCTTAACTTGATCTTCATCTCCCTCGTCATCATCATCATTGTCATCTTCATAATAATCAGCGTAAGGTCCTGATTTTTCTTCCTCCACCTTCTTCTTCGACTTCTTCCCTCTTCGTCTTTCACTCCTGCTCAGCTTCAGTTCCTTCTCGAACTCCTCGTCACTTGGGATGGAGGGGATGGTGAGGCCTACCATTTGCGGGTTCATGCTGATGCCCTCCCAGTCTGGGGGCACCTCAATCGTCGTGTGAGCGTAGTAGTCCGTCGTTGACTGAGGCACATCCGTCTCAACTGTGAGGAAGTTGGCTGCCACCGGCTCTCTCAGGCTATATTTTTCGGCAAACTTTAGTGTCGACGAGTTCCCTCTTGCCCTATTTATTGGCTCCCTGAAAATGAAAATCGAAATGGTTACATAAAACAGGAGGAATAACGAGGAGAGTGACTTTTTAAAAACTTCTCCGCTTATTTTGCAGTCACGGGTAAAATCTTACGATCTGTTTCTTGTTTGATAATATAAAGGCATAATTAGAAGCAAATGACCTTTTTTGTCCCTCCTATCCTTATGGATAAAAGTAATTGCGTCGGATCTCGGAAAAAAAGAGCCAATTCACCCAGGAAATAAGTCAGGGTGTGTTCTTATTTGATTGTGATTTGTTAGTTAAATCTTGAAAATTAACCGTAAAGTATAGTATTTGTATAACAAATCGAAGTTTTACGTGAATGAGTGGGTCTTTCTTTAAGAAATATGATAGTTTACGTCATCAACGACAGTGATGTATGAATGCATACCTTCGTTTCCGTTATATACGCTTCATTTATGACTGATGCACAGGCACACATTTGTAATGATTACGTTACGTTCAGCATGAATGAAACCATGGACACATAAACCATGGAATGTACCTACTCCCACAATAGCGGATGTAATCAATCATAGTGTTAATGGTCAGTTACATCCGACACTATTGGGTGTGCTTGGTATTTTTTCTACTAGGTATCAACTAATTTCTAACTCTAAATTTTAAACCACAATTAATTAG
This sequence comes from Bemisia tabaci, assembly GCF_001854935.1. Classification (NCBI taxonomy): domain Eukaryota; kingdom Metazoa; phylum Arthropoda; class Insecta; order Hemiptera; family Aleyrodidae; genus Bemisia; species Bemisia tabaci. Next base: position 316,852 of record NW_017547915.1, read on the forward strand.
TACTCAGATCAACAAATGTGCGTGTCCTTCAGGTTCTGAAATTCATTTTACGGAAGCAAAATCGACCGTGACTGGTTTAGTTTCTTGTGAGTATGACGTTTGTGATTAACATTCAGCTTTCAAAAAAACCAAATATCTTACATTTTTGTGAGTTTCCTTTCGTAAAATTTGATTCTTCTACTACCGGGTTGTTGGAATACTACAAATACAATCCGATGTGAACCTACAAAATTGTAGGACAGACATTATTATACATACATAATTGAACTATTAACATACTGATATACGAATAATTTCAACTAAAACGAATCTTTAAATAAATTATGTAAAAAATTTATCGGTATAAAATAAACGATTCAAATCCAATTTTTAAGCATCAAGAAGTGAGTCTGAACTTTGTTGAGTTTGAATACCCTAAGACTCCGTGGAATACTGAGACTTCAAACACGCATTTCTTGAAATATAAAGAACTGCATTCATGCGCCTTGTCCTCCAAGCTCCTCGTATGCAGTTGGTGTGTGTTACTTCTTATGATACATATATACTTCAGAATCGTGCTTAGGTCTGCTGATTGAACGGCAACATGGTGCGATTTAAAATCGTCCCTGACGTTCTCGAAGGAATTTATTATAATCAGCCTTAAGTTTTAGTACTTCTACAGTTATTCAGTTGATTCTTTGCTGAACCAAAGCTTCATAAATGCTTACCTTGGTCTAGAAAATCGCCTGCACCAATATATGGGAGGTACGTCCGTCCTTTTGCTATGTCAGTTCCGGGAATGTTACCGACAAACCAGTGCCTAAAATCCCGCAACTTTGGTTTTTTCTCGTTTGGAACATCAATACCTATGAGGATTTTAAATCGAGTCTTAGAGGAGTAGAATCAAATAAGTTTTGCTCTTGGAGCCATCGTTTTTTAAAAAAGTGACTTTAGTTATTTTAAAACTTCAGCATGTTTTCTGAAGTCCTCATACTCTTGGAAAGTCGATTTTAATAGTGGTCAATCTTCGTTTTCAACAGAAATTTTTTTTTGGCCTCTTTTGTCACTGGAAGTTAAAGTTTTTGTCCGTACCGTAGACCAACTAAACAGGCTTGTTTTCCTATCAATACGTGCGATAATAATACCGTTTTAAGTTTTTTTGCACTCATAGAGCTATATTCTTGTAGAAGAATAAAACAAAATATCCTTCAAAGTTTTTACTTTCAAAATTTAGCCCCCAAATTGCTCTAAAGTCCGATTTCTAGAATTTTGCGCCATCATTTTTCTCCTAAAAAAGCCAGGAAATGTAATTAAACGCTTAATTTTAATTAATTTCTTTAGAACTAACTTAGAAGATGTGGTAGACAACTTTTTTAAAGAATTCCTACAGGTTTGCTCTTTTTAAAGCTACAAATTGTACAATTTTTTACTGGTCTACGGTACAGGACAATAACGTTACGGTACGGACAAACGGGCTACGGTAAGGACGAAGAGGTATTCGTAAATATTACTGTATGCAAGGGCCGAATTATGAAGAACTGAAATTCATTGGGGAATAAACTGCTAAGTTGTAGCATAGCTTATAAGTGCCACTTTTATAAATAATTACAGGCAATAAAGGTAAAAAGAGTAAGTAAATCAGTTTTTCAAAAATAATGAACTGCTTTTATTTTAAAGTAAACGCATTAAATAATTAGGGACAAATCTTAGAAGCTGAGTTCTTAAAACAAGCTTGACAACGTTAGAACGTTTTAGGTGCACTTTTACAAAATAAGAGAGAAAACAAAAAGGTAAATTTATCGAAAATGTGGTCACAAATCTCCTTAAATAAATATTTAAAGGACAATAAGAAAAAAATAAGTTAGATATTAACGAATAAATATTAAACGAATAAATTGCTATGAACTTCAGACGAAAAAGAGGACTCAAAGTTCTAAAAGAAAAAATGAAAAAAATAAAAAGATGGCGATCCTTATGCAATCATCGAAAAAAAAGCCTCCTTCTTCTAAGTCGCGTCGTACTTAAAAAAAATATGTCTCTCTTTTTTTTTTAAATTCCAAATTTTGGTGATAGATAAAATAAAGTAAAAAGGGATGATCTATCAAACAGCGCACCGATTTTTGGATGACTTTCGCATTTTGTCCGTACTTACCGTAGACCCGGCCGCATCGCGCGTCAGCTACGGGCTACGGTACCGGACGGCTACGGGCTACGGTACGGACGGCTACGGTGCGGACAAATCGTGTGATTATTGGCAACGGTGCTCGGGCATATTCACGCATGTGGTTGAAATTCTGGATTTGAGGTTAAGATATTAGAGCGTATCAAAAAATACCAAAATTCGAGAGTTTGAAGTGATTTATGCATTAAAAAGGTAGGTATACGGTAAGGACATCCTAGATGGTCGTTAAACCTAGAAACTCATAAAAAACGGTCAAAATTTACTGTTTCATTGCGGTTTTTTTTCCTCTGCTCGACATCAGCGTGTGATAGTCACGATAACGCAAAAAAAGTAAACGAAGTTCATAAGTGCTGCACTCTAACGGACGAAATGATGCTGAAAAAAGGGGGCTACGGTACAGGACGCGAATTCCGCAGACAAGTCTGCTTGACGCAAAGACGGTCAATATTTTCACTTATTTGGATGAATTTAACTGAAAATAATAAGTTAGGTACAAGTTGAGTGTGAATTTACAGCAGAAGTGGAAGTATTTAGATGCAAGATGATGGTTATGAAGCGTTAAAGTTGCGCACTTGAGTCGCAGACAGGCTACGGTACAGGACATTTCAGCTGTTTAGGGCCAAAATTCTGATATTAAATGGCAAAAACTGCCTAAAGCTATGTTGGAACCTGATTGAGCGTAAAATTTTGAACAAATTTAAAAAAAAAAAATTCAGATTTTTCCATTTTGAAGGGCTAAAAAGTCGGGAGACATGGTAGAGCAAAACTTATTTGATTCTACTCAGAGGCATTGAATGAAAGCAGCGCACGTATTGAAATGTGTATATAAGACCCAAAGGGAGGGCAAATTTATCTCACTAATGTGCAGTTAAAGTTGTAAGTATAAACTCACTGATGACGGTCTATAATGGACATTATTGAAATATACGCAAACTGATTGCGATAGACGCACTCGTACGACAGTATGATGGGGTTTTTAGCCAACGTACGTTAAAAATTCAGCGTAAAGCTGAAAATCTCGATACAGAGTGATAAAGCTCGTTCTAGCACAGTTTTCCCTCAAAGAGATGTGAATGGACGTAACTAGTGTTGCTCCAAACAGCACATCTCTTTGAGGGAAGACTGTGCTCGAACGAGCTTTTTCCCTCCATATTGAGATTTTCAGCTTTATGCTGAATTTATAACGCACGTTGGCTAAAAACTCCAACGTACTATTATTAAAATAGGTCTAATATAAATAAATTTACTAACGAACTAAAATACTCTCAAATTTATTATATCCAAACGAATAATATACAAAATATGCGAACAAAAGTAAAATAATGAACCCATATTATTATGCTCACGTGTTGAATGTAATGCTGGGAATCATCAACATTTTGCAAAATAACATGACACCTTGTAGTATTGAAAGTAGAGTTTGAAGTCAGTAAATCCAAATATGAGAATCATAGAATACATGCAATGAAGCAACGGATATGGATTTTTGGAGGAGATCGGCAGGAATTTCTAGAGATCGGGCAACGATAGATTGCGTCAGATCATGGAAGTCGAAAAGTTTTGTCGGGTGTGATTATGTTAACAGGATGGCTGAGGAAAGGCTGCCGAAAAAGATGCTCGATTAGGTTACTCATGAGGGTAGGCAAGGGGGATGCCAAGCGACAGGGGGTTTTAGAGGGATGAGGGAGTGCCAACTCCCTGAAAGGTCCTGGGAGGATAGAGGAATTTACAAGATGTCGCGGAGTGCTAGAGAGCACTGTAAAAGCGGCTTTCATGTATACACATGGCATCTTGAATCGACATTCATGATCAAAGTAATCTTTTCAACATACTTTGAGCCGATTTTCATTATTTTAATTTCAACAGTTGATCAAAAAAGTATGTGGAACCCTCTTGCTTTATTTACTTAACATTTGGATCTGAAATTATCTTCAAGGTTTCGATTTACTCATTGAAGCATCCGTGCGATTGGCTGGTCTGATGTTCTGATTCAGTAGGGGCACCACAGTGGGACGAAAAGGTGTCAAAACGGGACATTCGCACAATAGACGATAATTTTTCGCCGATCTCCTCAAAACTTGACATTTTCGGTCTTTTTGGGAAAAGGAATCCAATATTATGTTCAGTATTTGGTTCATGGTGACAATCCTGCCAAAAAGTGATGTTGCCAAGTCTCTGTTTTAATCTAATTGATAAACAGATTAGCATGATTATTGTAGAGATTTAACGCGCGTGTCGTTTGCTTTGTTTCATTGAAAAAGAAAATGAATTCACTTTTCCTGAAATTGAGAAATGCTTTTATTAAGAAACAACACCCCCCCCCTACCATCTTCTTACCTATCGCAAAAACCGCATCGATATTTGACTATAGGGGAATGAGTCCATCAATGGGCAGACATTAAAGTGAATCCGAAAATCATAAACGAATAGGTTGCTCCCAAATATTATCATTCTTTGACACAGATGCTTTTTTCCCGGTTTTTTTCAAGGACTTTATTCTTCCCTTTTTGAGCGCCATTTTCTAAAATCCTGATTATACGAAATATGCAACAAACACTCAAAAGCTCTAATCTTAAGATTTCAAGGCGAAATTCCATACTTTAGAAACTCCGAGTTTCTTCGAGGTCTTTTCTGCACTTCTGAGATATCGTTCATAAGAATGAGGATTTATTGCCACTCAATATATTGCAAATTTTTCCATCGAACATGGTGGAATACAAATCATGGGATACTGTCAAACTGTCTATATTGGTTGAAATTAACTTTTTAATTTCAGCCTCGATTCTAAGCACCGTTTCCATCACGACATCATCCGATTCTTTGCAAATTCAAAATAAAAAATTGCTCTACAAAAAAATACGATAGCAATCAGTATCCTAGATATCAGATAAGCATTGCAGCAAGCTGATAAGCAATGCAGCGGCGGCGCGGCGCGGCGGCCAGCAACGCAGCCCGTTGCACTCAACCTCAACCGTCAATTGGCCTGTGAAAGCGCTCGATTTTAAGCGAACCGCGCTCATGTTTTCCCTTGTAACTTCCAAAGTCGGAAGAAGTCGGATGAAAACTAATATGATTCTGAAAGCTAAGGATACGGAGAATCTCGATATTCAAACCGTTTCTTGGACAAGTCTGGACATTTTTTTAAAACTCTAATTGAAGTTTGAATTTTAGTTTTTTGACTTGTCGATTTTGAATTCACTCTCTGACCCCCAGGAAATTAAAAGTAATCATCACCAATGACGTAAACGAATAGTATATGTTTGTATTCAATTGTTATAACAAAAAATTGCATTTAAAATCATCTCGGAAGCTAGAGGAGCAACATTTGTATACGTGCGCTTTTACCTCTTTTTTTCATCTTTCTGAAACACGCGTTTCTCTACGCATATCATTTGATAATTCCTCAATTAAATTGTTAAAATCTTTATTATTCTGGAAGTTTAGACCCTACAGATAACTTCTACACCTTTGGCTCTTGCTTTTAATGATTTTCATTTTTACCGTGAATGTCCCGTTTCTGTAATGAGCTCGTCCCAATGTGGCACGCCTCCTGACCGTATCGCAGTCCAACCCTCAGATGTGTTTCACGCCTCAGGCGTTATGCGTTACTCTTATGATTTTATATGATGTAGTATGATAGTATGATAACTCGTCTTACCTATCGCAAGCAAACAATAAAGCGCTTTTGTTCCGTTAATTGGCCAGTCTAAAAAAATAGGAGGCTTCCTGATTTCATCTGGAGTGAAGCTGTTTCCGAAAGACATCTCTTTGCCATCAAAGCTACCCTAAAATTTCAAATGTTTAATTTACATGGAAGCGATGGAAAAAAAAACAGCAACAAATGTGTCATATCGCCTACGTAGGAATGAGAATTCGATTGCATATAGAAGAATGGTCCACGCAAAATAAATTTACGTAGCTTCAGAGTGCTGCAGAAGAACAGCTATCCTCAGTTATTAACATTGAAATTAAATTCGATAATCGACCTGGCGGATGTTGTGTGACACAGGTGCACAAATTTACCTGGCGCGAAATTAACTGATCGAGAAAAACCCTTAACTCACAAGGTATCCTTATCAAACCTCGGACCATAAAAGAGAAGCGAAAAATTACATCCCGTAAGTACATTCGGACGTATTTATGCTAACACACTGAAAAAAAAGTTACGGGCTTTATAGACATAAAGTTAAAAGTAAAGTTATAAAGTTCCGGGTGCTGGAGCCGTAGCTTTCATTGCTCCGGGTGCCACGCCCGGAAATTTCGGCCTCTGAGCCCGGAACGCGGACGGTATCTATACTATAAGCTCCGAGACCTCCTAATTTTGCGAAACTGGTGACGCTTAGTTCCAGCGTTCTACCGGGCCGATTTTCATGATTTTTGCGGCTATCGACGGGCAATTGTCTTTAGATAAGCCGACTCTTTTCAGATTTTCAAAATATGGCCCAGGTTTTTTTATATTAAGTGGTAAAGTTGCGAATTCTCCCATATAAACAATGTAAATTTATGTGTTTTGTCATAGTTCGTTTGAGCATTCTACTGGGCCGATTTCCATGATTTTTGCGTAAATCGACAGGTAATAGGCTCTAGATGAGCCCGCTTTAATCAGATTTTGGAAAAAAGAACCCAGGTTTTTTTAAAATCACGTTATAAAAGTGAGTGAATTTATAGAGTGCTCCGGAACTGCTACCGCTATGCGCGGGAGGATGCGCAGTGGTCGAGGAGGTTGCGCAGTAGGTGTGTAGCCTGCGCATCAGCTCTACACTTATGTACACAAGATTTCCGCCGCTTCCCTCAAGATGAGCGGAGGCCGAGTCGTCTACGACGTCGGATGTGTCCATATTGATCAAGGAGTGGGTTCGAACCCCGACTCCAGAGATACTTAGTAATTGCCTGATTTAAATTATTCGTTGTTTTACTGTAATATTTCATCAAGCAGTCATTCCAAAACGCATACTTTTGACTTCAAAAAAATTTGTTTTCTTTATTCATCAAAACCAAAAATTATTTCATTCTATTAAGTATACCTCATATCGAATTTTTTTAGGGGGAAAAAAAAAACTAATACTAATAGGAGGGTAAAAATAGGACCGCGAAGCGGCCCATTGATGGCGCGGAGCGCCTTCGGGGGGTTGGGCCGCGTAGCGGCCAGGGGGCGTAGNCCCCCTAGTGTCTATATATAGCCCGTAAAAATGGTTTCCATGGCCGAAGTTTGTTTTCCGTTTTTTTTTTTTTTGGAACTATGTGCATAGGGTTTGCGTGCAACATAGTTCCTTTCAGCATGTATTTGTCCATATAAATCTAAAATTTGTGTTATTTTGAAAATGAGGCATTTTTTAACATTATAAAATTGTAGAGCATACTGCCACTGACATTTCGACATTTTTTTAAGAACCAAGAAAATTAAATTTTCGAGTTTTTCCTTTAATGAAAATGTTTTTCTACCTTCCCTTTAAAAAAAACGTGAGCAAAGTGGCTGCGAAGATATGTGCAAATATACTCACAGAGAGAACATACTTCGGCATATATGCCAACACTTTCGGAACAATTTTATGCTTTTCTAAAATCTCTTTCTTGTCTTGAGGCGTCTCTTCGAGAATCGAGGAGGTAGAATCCGGCGTATCGGCCAGAGCTTTTATCAAGTCAATGATCAAAACCTTTGAGACCACGACGTAAAATTTGATTCCCCAAAACATTGTGTGTTGGTTATAAAAGAGGTGTTTTAAACAAAATCTGTTGCACTCAAACCAAAAAAAAACAGCACTACAAGTACAAATAATCAATTTGAAAAGTTCCAAAACGTCCGGTATTTATTGTTAAACATCATATCACAGCAAAATACTACAGTAATGAACTTGATTACTGAAATAACAAAATAGCAAAAACTGAACTCACACACACCAGATCACATACCTACTTCGCGAGGTGTTTTTTTTTTTTTCAACAGAATCGGTGGCCAAAAATGATTCTTATTCTGATCATAACTCTGGAATTTTGACGAATAAGGATCAAAATAATGAATAAAAATTTTTAATGTGAGAATAATGTTTTAAATATAATGTTAATGTATCCAACACATTTGCTCATACCACTTCAACGACTATCATTTTTAACTCTATCAATTTGTATTCAACTCCTTGTCGAGACTTTGTCCTCGAGTTGATGGTCGTGGATCACAATTGAATAACACTTTTCGATTTTCTTCAGAAAGGGTGGAAAAAAAGCATTTAAACTGAATGGTAAAAAGTTGGTTTTTAAAAAATCTGTAACAAATATCATACAGATTCATCGATGAGGATTCATTCCGTGAGATGCATTGAGGCCGAAATTTATAATTTTAAGTAGACCCATTCTGAACAATGAAAAGTCACTACTGCCTTGCAATCTTGTAAGCTTCCGGTTGTACCGGACAATTTACTTAATTGATTGAAATGGACTTACTCTGTCATCATTTATGACAACATTTTTCGGAAGCTGCTCTCAGCTGGGTTATCATGTCAACCAATCAGAACTCACACGCATCTGATTAAATAATCTGGGTCATTTAACCCTAATTGAGAGGAAAATAGGATTTCTAAAATGACGACTTCAATATGTCAAAGGACTTTTTGACGGAGGCCTTAGTAAAGTCATATCACTAATATTTTATCAATGCATGAAACCCGTTCCTGAAGGGTTACTGAAAAAGGGAATGTTCCCTTATGGCACAACAGTCAACGCCTGCAGAAGAAGAAACAAGCAGAAAAATCCAACATGAATATGTTGGAAAAGCGTGCCGAATAACTAAAATGTTGGACACATACCTACTATTTTCACGTCTTTGTTATTTGCATCAATTGGTACTTTTTGCTATCAATTGGGGAGAAAATATTGATTCATGAACGTTGAATGTAAATTGATTTTAAAGATTCCGTCCAATTATCTTGATTTTAAGCTGATATGCGGCATTTCGCACGACCGTGATTTGGGCGAACTGCCGTGCATCGAAATCGCGTTGAGTTAATCTCTTCCCTAGAGAAAATATTACCTCGCAGCGAGCTCGCAGACAGCGCGCAGCATATTTTGGACCTCGCGGTTAGGAAACTCCTCGCAGTTAGGTGATGACCTTGCCAAGACCTCGCAGTGAGGAAGTCGGTTAGGCATGGACCTCGCCGCGAGGTGCTGACAGCTCACGGCGAGGACCTCGCCTCGCCGATAGGTTAGGAGACCTCGCCGATAGGTGAGAGCACCTCGCAGATAGGTGAGAGGACCTCGCAGTTAGGTTGGCTCCTATCCACTGGGTGAGAGTCCTCACAGTAGGTATATTAGCCAGCAGGTAACCTGACCACAGAGGTAAACACAGGTTCAGAGCCTCATTAAAAATTGAGGATCAATTGCAGCATCTAATATATACTGATAAAAATGTTAAAAAAGTTTTTGAATTTGAAAGAAAAATTGTATTTAATTCAAAAGCACATTCCTTGGCTCAAAACAATGTGGGT
>NW_017547915.1:338513-366615 GCF_001854935.1 Bemisia tabaci
TTTTTTTTTTTTTTTTTTTTTTTTTTTTTTTTTTTTTTTTTTTTTTTTTTTTTTTTTTTTTTTAAATTAACGTTGGGGCCGTCTTTATCCTGGAAATACGTCACGAAAACGAGGGATACGATAAAATTAGCAGCATTGTGAGTGACAAAGATGAAATAAAGAAAGACGCATCATAAATTTTCTAAAAATATGATCGTCCACGAGAATGGACCTCAACTCAACTCACCAAAGATTTATACGAAAATATCTCTCCCGCTTGTTTTATTCAATGATAAACGTAAGAAAAAAAAGAAATTATGATAAGCTCTCAAAAATTGAACTTCGAATATCGTGCCGAGAAAAAAATGTGTTCTGAGTATTGTATGAGCGAAGGAAGTGAGCAAACTGAACGAACCTTTGATTTGCATACAATTTGTGTGTAGAAGAATAAATTAGCGGAGAACTTGGTGTCAAAGACAGAGATGAGAGATAAAGAGTTAGTGCGTTTTATTCTAACGTCGGGCTGTTGTCCTAGTGGTGCATGGGTTAGTATGGGTTATCGATGTATTGAGGAGCTATTGAGCTTAAATTCGGGCACCTCTCCTCCGAAACGGTGAGACTTTCACTCTATCTCTCCATCAATCATATTTGTCTAACGACCAGAATTGAAACCGCGACGACGCTTCTCTCCACTAGCTTTTAGGGGCAGGGGTAGGAAAGGTTAATAATTAATACACGCACCATACAGAAATGCGTATTTTACGATAAATGAAAATATGCATTCAACATAAAATATAAAAGTAAGAGATATAAACGCGAAACTCAACAAATCCCTCGGGCATTGTTAGTAGTGTGACTTATTTCTATGTAGATCATGAATATGTTTCTTTCGGCCCTTTTTATTCTCTAGTATTTCTTTACAGCTCTCCCACTTAATAGCTATTTCATCCCTTATCTGGTGACAGGGGGGAATGCCATAACTACATGACGCTCCAGGGAGTTGGTGGGTCTTCATATTTTTGTAACCGAGGCTGACTTGGTGGGGGAGGGGGGCGGGGTCGTCAAGTTCAGCCTCGCGTAACGGTATGTACTGAAATTCAACTTTTTATCTTTAAAGTATTATATGCTGGTCTTCTGATCTTGCTCTTCCTTGTTTCTTACAGGGACTTTTAATAATCGGAAACTATGAAACTATGCCTCCCCCCTTTTATTCATTAAGTAAATTTATTTCAAGGTTTTTTTTGTGAGAAGGGGGGGTTGTTGCGGCAAATGTTGCGTAATTATTTTGGAGATGTCTCGACCAGAGTTGCGAGGGGTGAATGGGCGTCAAAAATCGGAAAATTCGCGTTACGTATTTCATGAACAGACCTTTCGTGGAGAATGGAAAATAGAGGAAGAGGAATCTATACGGATGGATATTTTGCAATGCATTAAGACATCTTCGGGAAAAAAGTCTTTTATTTTGAAATAAATTTGCATATTTCTTGATTTAAATATGGACAAGGTCTTTATATCAAAGCTGCGAATAAATTCATTAAATGCGTGTGTCTTTCATTTAAGCAAATACTCTGGCAACTATTGAGCTAGTGCAAATGCTATCAACCTGTTTTCATTTTTTTCCATCTTTCTCCGCCCTAATACTTTTCTTCTTTCTTTTTATCTTTCTTGACCGAGATAATCGTCAAGCTCCTTTATTCCCCAGTCACCTTATGAGGTATTATAGGTAAAAATGAAGGTATTGATACTCAAGTGGCAAATAAATAAATTAAATGCGTGTGTGTTTTCTTTAGGAAAATACTATTGCAATTTGCTATAGTTCGAATGTTATCAACCTATTTTGAGTTTTTGCCATCTTTCTTCCTCTCTATTCCTTTTTTCCTTTCCTTCTCTCTTTCTTGATCAAGATACTCGTCATGTTCCTCTATACTCCAGTCGCCGACACCCGGGCCCTCAGTTTCGGGTGTGAAGTCCCAAGGTTCGTAAGTGGTCGATGGGGGAGGCTGCACCCACTCGGCCAAGTAGAAGGACACCGCCCATGGTTTGCCCAAGTGGTACTTTCGAGCAAAATCTCTCGGCGAGAAATTTACCCGGTCGTCGTCGCCATCGCTGAAACAGCAGATCAATTGAATCACAATTTTGAACAAATTGAACTTCCATATTATAATAAATTAGACTAATTTTAACAGAGGATTCGACCTATATTGTGATCTGCACCCCAAGATTAGCACACGAATAAAGGGCCCTTGTAAGAATGAAGATAGTTCTTTTAGATTTAAAGACGTCTAATTTCATGAAATGGCAAACAAATCCACATACCTCGCGGTCTGGCCGACTATTGGGTTGTATTGTAATGAGCCGATGACTGGCAGAATAATCGTAGACAAATTATTTGAGGGCACTGTCTTAGCTACATTGCTCTGAGATATCAGATACGATTCTTTTTCTTAACAGAGAGTTTTGGGTTCTCTCCTCCTACCTTACTCACCCCTCACAAAAATCATAATCTCAGTGAACTCCGTTCTTAGTTTAAGAAAGGTGAAAAACTTCAAAAAGTTCGGTAAAAATGCCAATTTGCAATCTTAAATTGGCCTAATTCGTGATCTCACATATTTTGCATTGGTCAAACGAAAAATAATGAGTTTAGAGAACGTTTGTCCGTGGATAGATTGTTTCAAATCAGATGCAAAGATCTTGTCAATAAGTATGGTGCGAACTTTTTAACTTGAGAATTTTGTTATTTTATACGAATCGTTATTGCTCAAATACTACTAATTTACAAGACATGTAGAAAAAAGAACATACTCGGGATATAAATCCGGCTCCTTAAACCTCACTCTTCCTTTCTGCTTGTAGACCAAAAAGATGTACCTGTGCAGGCCTGAAAATGATAAATTTATAAAATTGTGATATTGCATGACACAAAACCAAATTAAGTTAATTTGATTCGATGGACGCCATTTATTGTGTCAAAACGACGCGACATGCGATATATCGCAACGATTGGTTTCATTTTTTCAGCTACTCGTAATTTTTCTCAAATTTTGAGTTCGCAATTCTGTCGTTAGGAAACTAAAGTATTCACTTACCAATTTTGACAAACAAATTCAACTTAATACAAGCGTGGTTTTTTAGAGGAAAAATATCGCATTTGATACTGATATCGAAACTGCATTCGAATGCGATATTTTCCCTCTAAAAAATCACGCCTATATTACGTTGAATTTCTTTGTCAAAATTGGTAAGTGAACTCTTTAGTCACATGAAAACAGAATTGCAATCTCAAAATTCGAGAAAAATGACGAGTAGCTGAAAGAATGGAACCAATTGAAGCGATATATCGCATGTCGTTCTGACTCAAAACGTAGCGTCCATCGAATCACCCTAAGCTATAAATATTATTTTGCGGGATTTGCATCTACAAGAATAAAATGCCTCAACTGCATGCCGTATACATACCAAACCGCAATTGACTGATTTATAGTGACTACGATATTCAATATAATATTGAACTCTTGGTTCAAATCAAAACAAACTAACATACTCGTAACATCATGTACGAATTATTCATGAGTTAATTGTGTTAACTGTGTTACTTGTGTTAATTGTGTTAATTTATCAAAAACTTATTCATTGACCGGTTATAAATCAATGGAAGACGAGAACACACGATTAAACACGAGAACTTTCGATTGTAAGAAACACTTGGACGCATTTTATCACCATGGACAGCATGGCGCAAAGGACGCGAATGGGCGCGAATCAGTAACCAAGTTCTGTGTTTGTTTACATTTAAAGCAAGGGCTCAAATGAAGTAGCCACTAAATTAGTCTATGGCGAACATAGCGAGCGATACCTCCGGTATCGAGAAATTATGAATTTCCAACGATCAAAGCGAGCTGCGCATACCGTCGTGATCGCGCAATGCGTGAAGTATTCCTTTTGTCTTGCAGGCGCTACTATGCATTTGGCGTTAACAGCAGTGTTCGGCGCGACAGTTTTAACCCGCGGAGTCAACGTTTTTCAAGCGGTTACAAACTCACACCCAAAAAAAAATCACAAAATCTGACTAATTTTCCTTTGTTTTTTTACAAGCGGTCATGACCGGTCATAGATCAATTAAAGCCTCATTAAACGCGAGAACATTCGATTGTAAGAAATGCTTGGACGCATTTTACCACCATGGATAGCATGGCACAAAGGACGTGAATGAGAAACAAGGTTCTGTGTTATTATATCGAATGGCGCAGCCACTCAATCAGTCTATAAGACGCGAAAGTTTGACCTTCACGATAAGCGGTTCCGGCGGCACGGTGATCATCGGTGAGGAAGTGATCAGCCAACTCAACTCGTTTGTTTAAGTACAGATACACATTTTCCTCGAATTGTCAGAACGTGGCAGATTACGGACGCGCGTTTAACGAATTAAACGGTAACTGAAAAAAAAATGAAAAAACAGTTTTACCCGTTCCTCTGGCTGGTGCAGGTCCCTGATATCTGGTCATGTGTTCACACTCAAATATATCTGGGAGCGGATACTCATCATTTGAGTCTGGCACGTTTCCTAGCAGCCAATGCAGGTAACAAGATTGCGATCGGTTCTCACGAGAGGGGTAGTCCGCGTCTAAAAAGAGGTGAGATTACAAGAAATATGTGTGTTAAAATGGACTTACTGCAAATTTCAGTTACAGGAAAATGAAAAGTTGTTTCTTACAGGAAATGGCTCAAAAATCGCGATGAATGCACTTGGAAAGTCTGCGAAGCACACTCCCAACTTCACAATCTGTGCATGAAATAATAATATGCGTTTGTGCAAGCTCCTCGTTTCATCCAACCCGTACGCACTCGAATGCTGCGCAGTATTCAACATGACCGAAAAATTGTCTCATCTCACGGGAAAATCATATGACCTTTGAATCGACGTATTTGGGGATCCAAACCCCCCTTAAAAATAGTTTGAAGTGATCCCTGTGATTTCTATTCAAAAGTGCTTACGACTTGGTAAATCCCGGTTTTTTTTCTACAAAAAAAGTAACATATAAATACCTATAAACATCAATGTGTACAGAGTTCCATTTTCAGTGTGCCACTGGAGTTGGAAGGGGAAACAGTCCAAAAGGTTAGGATTAAGGATATTTCCCAGGCCAATTGTACAATTTTTTGCGATATCAGTTGTATAGGTCGCCTGAAAACCATCATTTCTTCAATAATTAATCTTGTTTTTTTATGTTTCATTTTTTCTGAGATACGAGATCACGTAAATTAATCGTAAATGCCCAACGGCGTAGTAGATTCCCTTATGAAAACAAAGGAGTACACCTAAAGCAAAGTAAACATTGCAGTAAACATTGTAATTTGTGCACTGAAAAATAACATGATGATATTTATGCCTGGGAAATAAAATACATATACAAATAAACTAACCTTTATAAAGTGTTCTGGGCATCGTGGTATCACTTCAGGAACGATTTTGTGCTTCTTCAGAGCAGCTGCGATTTCTTCTTTTGGTTTGTCTTGATAAACGGGGACGGTAAAATTTGGATGCTCCCAAAGCCATACTGAATTCACAAGACTTATCAGTACACAGCCTCTGAAATTCCACCATCTAAAAAGGAAAATGGGCAAATGCATCCTGATATACGGATGCAATTTTTTACCCTGGAACTAAAAAATGGAAGCCTCCTTAAAGCACGCACATAGGATGTGGGTGTATGGGATTGTACGCATGACAAAGTCAAATCAGTGTGTGAAATAGCAAAAGTAATGCTGCGTCCTAATACGAATGTAAGAGTAATATTAGCTTTTTTACGACTTCTTCCTGTATTTTAAAGGTATTCCTCTTAAATCTGTTGGTTACAATTTTTTTTCGTTGCATTATTTGAATCACATTGAAAAGAGAAAAGCAATTCTCCAAGAATCGTAAAGTAATCGAACACTTCAGATGGTCAAAAGTTCTAATTTTATGTACGTTATGTTTGTTTTGCTTACCTGTTCTAATAATATTGCGATTGTTGGTAAAAGGTGTGAGAGTATTTCGATTTGAAGTTTGCATTCCACTGTCGAGGGAAAATTCGCTTTTTTGGTTCAAAATATTGTGAGTGGATTTCTCAATCACTATTCATACACCTTATCCAAAATAAAAGTAAAACGAACGATTCGATATGTCAATGGAGAAATGTAGCGCCTTATATAGCAGAGTTTTTATCAAGTGACGTATGGAATATCTCTTTAAATACGTCCTTATCACTTCTTAATGGAGGCCGATTTTTTATCAGTCTAGTCATGCCAAGTTGTTTGAGAAAGGTTAAATCTTGATGCCCAATCGGGTCTCTTTCTTACGCGGCTGTTACTCACGTAGTCCTTAAAGCACCACTACGAATTAAACAAACGCAAACAAACACAACATGGGAATAGAGCAAAGGAAAGGTCACGTATTGACAACGGCGCAGAGATGCAACTATTTCTGTTTGATGGATGTGCGTGTTGCGTCTGCAAAATTGAAGGCGCGAAGGTCGCGAAGCGTAAACTCCCAATGCTCCGCTCTATGTTGCCATTGCAATGAGGTGTGGCTCAGAATCTGGAGAAGAGGTATAAGAGGCAAGGCTCGAACACGTTTCTCATTTTTTCGGCTGTGTTGATTTTTTCTTTTTTCTTTTTTTCCAATTTGACGGCTCATTCTTTTTTTATAATTTATTTGTAGACTTGCATGTAAAGTTTGTAAGTACTTACCGGCACCATACAAGTAGTGCGGCACGTATCTTTAGCAATTCTTGGGTCACTTTGACCCGGTTTGAGCATCGAAGGGATAATGAAACGTGAAACATCTCGTTAACTAGCACAATCAATTGATGATAATTTTCATTGATGGTAAAATAACAAAATTTGCCGTGATTAAAATAATTTCTGGATTTTCTCAGGATAATTGGACCGAATTCATCAGATTGGAACCAACACACAATAAGTTGAAACTGAGGAAAAGAGGTTCGAAGTTTTATTCCTATTTCTTGTTTTCGACTCTCAATTTTTTGAAGGAAAAAATATACGACTGGTGAAACTCAAGAACATTTTAACTCAATTTTTTCAAAAATCTGGGTTGGTTCCTGCCTGATAAACTCAGTCCAATTAAGGTATATGATTTTTTAGAACATATTAAAATAAAGAACTACTTGCATTGACATATTTTTTAAGATTTGTGCTTTTAATTTTACAAGAAACTGATTGCAAGTAAATTGATTAATTAAATTTTCTGTTTAATTTACATATTTAATTGACATTTTCTAGTGTAAAAATCCAAATTTTTAGAACCTCTAGATTTTGCCTTCAAAATAAAATAATTTTTTTAATAGCTGCGCTTAGCTGCATTGCTAGCTGGTGATTAGTTTTATTTTTATTAGTTATACTAGCGTATGGCGCTCAGTAGCACGAAAACTATATTTATCGTCTTCTAAAAATCCTTGTTGCCCCCATCTACACGGACCTTGAAATAGTGCCCTGTAAAAGTCCAGTTAAAAAACTTACGTCACCTTTGACCAAAAACTTACATGGAAACTTCCATTGGAGAAAAAGGAAACATTGACCCTATTTTAAATAAATATTCATGGCTACTTGGTAAGAACTCCAAGCTCTCCCCTTCCAACAAACTCTTGATCTATAAAACCATTATAGTCCCGTTTGACTGAACTGTTCCCAGCTCTAGGGAGCTGCAAAAAGGTCCAACCTCAAAATAATTCAAGTAGCTTCATCAGGACAAGTATGTTCTCCGTTCTTACATATATGTTTACTTAGACGTACTCCACGGTTCCGTGAACCTACCGAAGGTGGATGACGGCAAACCGAAAATGATTCATCTTTACGTAAACCGACTTTTTAACCATACTTATTCCCATGTTCTCTTTTAAATCAAGAATTTACACACATCTAGACCTAAATGAACCCATATACTACACATTTTTTACGCTCATGACAATGACCCTACATTACTCTACTCACAAACTTAGCTGACATGACTTAAACAGTTCTTTCCGACGATAACAATCCATCCATGCTATAATACTTGCTTTATGACATCTATCAAAATACCCTTCGATACCTTAATTTACTTAAATTTAAATCGTGTGTTTTAGTGTAGTTTTTCATGTCACTGCTCGGTGACATATCTACTGGGCTCTCGCTCCAACCCCGTCTACAGCATTCAACCAATCAATGAAGTTGATAGGCAATTATTAGTTTACAACAACAGAAAATGCCAGCAGTGGTTTCTAATTTATTGCAAAATGTAACTGAATGGATGACGTATAAATTTCAATAAATTAATTACTTTAAAAAGTGTTGGCATCATACTTTGCTCAGTTCAAGTATCAAATTAAGAGAAAATGTAGGAAATTTGACCTGATACAATTTTTTACATTGTGGAAAACAGAAAATGAATTGATTTTATGCTTATGTCAAGATAATATCTACATATATATGTACATTTGCTTGTAACAGTTCATTACTGTATGATTGACCGAATTCAGGTCCAAGTAATTGTCTCGCTGGCTCCGTGCGATGCGCTGAAAAATATTCAGGACACTGATACGAAGAATTTTGCATTTAAAATGTAATCATCCTGAACTCATGGTAGAGGTTACATAGTGCTCATCCCATTTCATCTGGAAAAACGTGACAGCGAGCGGTGCCCCCAGATCATATTTTTGAGCAAAATGTGAGATATTGAATTTTTTCCTTCCTTCGTTGTTAGGTCTGAAAAATTAAGTTTTTCATTTAGCGGATGAAATTTGCTGAAAATGCCCCTTAAAAGGAGTTTATATGAACATGTCTCAACAGAAATGGAGATGAATAGATAAGAAGATATATTTTCAATCATGCAATTAATTGGTGATACTGGTGCTCTAAATATTAGTGATTATCTCTGCATTTCAAAGCACAATAATTGTTTGTGAACTTGACAATGGGACAAATTGTAATCTTTTGGTGAAAAGATAATCTTTTGGTGTCGAAGTATAGCAAAACTCCCTAAAATTGGAGTAAATTGCCTGTCTCTCCATTTGCCTCCCAGATTTACAACTATCCTGTTGTACTCTCAGACAAAATCTTAGTGCAGATAGAATTGATATCTTATAGTTTCTAGAGGCTTGAATTTTTGATAGCCAGTTCTTAACATAAATATTTCAAGTTGGATACTTACTTTTTGGAATTCGATAGTTCACCTTCAAAATTTATGACACCCTTTGGTTGCTGGAAGACAGTAAACACGTACCTGTGAACGCCTTCAAACGAAAAAACAGAAAGACATGCAGGTAATGTTACGAGACTCAAAAGTGACGCAAAAATGCATTCATTTGATCAAAACAAGAAACTTTTTAGGCCTAATATCTTTAAGACAAAAAATATGTGGCGCAAGACATACTTATTTCTGGTCTGTCATTCTGTATTTTGATCAACATTTTGGACAGATCAGAAGTAAGAAATTATACACTGCAATAATGGTCAAGAAGGTCAATGGTCAATGATCTATACAAAGTAAGAATTTCAGAAATTTGTAAGAATGTATAATACGATTTATTCAACGAGACTTACTGAAATTAAATCCCTACCAAGATTAACGGTTTTATTTAAGATTGTTTTTGAAAAATTTGAATTTGCCGCTCTCATGACGCACTGGAGTCTACTTAAATCAAATCGACTCAATGGTTTGGGCAGGCTTCTGCTTTTTGGTGCAGTATGCTCCTTCCCTGTCTTGTATTGGTTAAAGTGCAAACAATGTAGAAAAGCTGACAACGAGTCAAAATGCCGAGAGTAAGGTTGCCATATTTTCATAACTACTACAGACACTGCCATGGTAACGTTTAAGTGTGCAATTTAAATCAATATTTTTTTCTTTCTTTCTTTGCACCGCTTTAAAATAAAATTATTCTACTACTACTATACTACTACTACTTTCTTTCTTTTTTTATGGCCTTAGATGCTAGAGCACCACTTTAAAATAAAATTATTTTACTACTACTACTACTTTCTTTCTTTCTTTATGCGCTCCACTAATCTCAAAATTTAACCTTTCCACTCAACCCTTTTGTATTTTTACCGATGTAACCTTAATTTCCATGTAAATTTATTACTATTACTGCCTTCTTTAGAGGTGTAAATGGCCTTAGATGCTAAAGCACCGCTTTAAAATAAAATTATTTTACTACTATACTACTACTTCTTTCTTTAAGTGTGTTTGAATTGACGCCTCGAAAAACGTCGATATCCTCGTTAGAAGTTCCGTTTCGTAATTTTCGATGTAAAAATCTACTCTCTCTAAGATAATTAAAGGTATGCGTACTTTCAGGTTCATTTCCCAAGCTCTCTCAATCTTGTAAGACCCTAAAAATAATGTCGCGGTCTGAAGCTTGCATAATTTTGCTTTGCAGCCTGCATCTTCGAACATTTCGGTAACAATTGACCCTCGTTTGTCGTTATTTTTTACAATTAGTCCACAACAAAAGTGTTACACAATTAGATCAACAGATATTGTGATGTATTTTGATTGTTACCTGTGTCTTTTTCTGGCAGAGGAGCGTAATAAGGAATGATTTCCGCTCCTAGAGATACAGCAACCCCTGGAATGTTGCCAACCAAATAATGCAAAAATTCGCGGTCTACTGGTTTTGTTCGATTTGGTGAGTCCGGATCTGAATTTGAAAAATCATAGATTTAAATTATTCTCAACTACGTTTCATAACAAATGGAGGATGAAAAATTAGAACAAACACAACTTCAAACCCTCGTTTGTAAATTAAAACAAAACAACATGAGGGGTGTGAAGGTAGAAGGCTTATTACACTTATGTTATTCAACCGACTACTATTGTCACGAGTAAGAAAATTATGAAAACATTAATTATAAGAAAAATTTTCTGATGAATTTTTCAAAGTAATTTTAATATAAGAGTGAGTATATACTGCGTAATTTGGTTTTTTTTTTCGTGGAATAAAAATACATGAAAAATTTGAATGTTTTCTGTTAATATTTAAAACTTTTAAATTAACTAGGAAAATTATTTACACTGTTTTCAGAGTCTGTGTGTATTTTGCTGAACGAACATTTGATACTGAAACATCTTTGAACGAACATTTTGATACTGAAACATCTTTGAAAATTTTAATTTACCAATTAAAGCGAGAAAGTAGTAGCCTTTTTCATGCGCCGGATAAGATACTTGAATTGGAGGAAGCATGACCTGGCTTGGAGTCAGTTTTTCAGCCGGTTTCAATGAAAAGCCATGATGGAACGTAACCTGGAGAGCAAAGTCACTTAAATTTAATCGATTTTTTTCTAAAGGAAATTTTTAGTGGAAAATATGCTTCCTTCTTTCCATTATTGGAGCACCTATGTTGAGTTTTTGAAGTATCCCCTCTCGATCGCTCAGCAAAGGGTAAAGAAAGAATGAATACTATGGAATGAAAAAAAGTCACCCCAGAAACCAGTTTTAATGTTAACGCCTTAATCATTCGTAAAATGGCGTCGCCTTGTTTTCGGTGAGGGCTGCTCCTACCTAATCGGGCAGAGCCGAACCCCTATCCGCACAGATCTGGAAGTTCTGGCACTTACCTAAAATAATGTAACGGTATTTGAACTACGTATTTAGAAATTATAACAAAACGGATTTACATATTTTCCTCCAATGTTACTCATGGTGATAATTGTTTTATACTCATTTTTTTTTTTCAAATACACAGTGACTTCTCATCTCTAAAACGATAACTCAAGGGATCGTCCGATTTCCGCGGCATGGACAAGTTCTCGTCATGACATTAGTTAATCAGAAAAAGACAAATTAACTCCAACATGAATGACTTAATAGCCTAAGACACCATTCAGGGCTGCCAAATTTCTATCTTAGGAATCTCTCCCTTGATCCTTGCATTGCGGGTTCACAGTGCGCCCTGTTCGGAAATGGTGTTCACCGCGGGTCGGCCCGCGGAGAAGTTACGAATTTTCAACGATCAAAATGCGCACCGTAGTAAACGCGCAATGCTTGAAGTATTACTGCAGTCTTGTAGGCGCTAAACGCGTCCCGCGCCAACCACACTGTTTGGCGCAATGCGTAAAGTATTCCTGCAGTCTTGTAGGCGCTAACGTTAACGCGGCGTTCCGCGCCGACCGCATTGTGTTTGCACAACGCTTGTACATAAACAGAAGAAAATTAGTTCGATTCATTTTTTTGTATCCTTATTTTAAATTACAGAACTCCATACTTAGTGTGCAAAAACTTAATGACAGTAACACTTTGAAAAATGCGCGATCGGTTTAAAGGGCAGAGTCAGCATTTTTCAAAGTGTTACCGTCATTAAGTTTTTGCACACTAAGTATGGAGTTCTGTAATTTAAAATAAGGATACAAAAAAATGAATCGAACAAATTTTCATCTGTTTATGTACAAGCGTTCAACATAATGCCTGCAGTTCTTGTTAGACTGCACTCATGCGTCAACCGTAAACTCGTAAACAACAGCAATAGTCATTGCTCACGCTCTTTAGAAGGCAGGTTCCTAGGTACGAACCTACACTTTGACATATGAGCCATGCTACCGTGATACCGAAGAGAGCCATAACTTTCAAATTTTCGAACGCAAGTTTCCTTCAAAATTTCTCTAAATTCTTTTAGATGATAATCACTGAAATAGCCAAAACAGCATTTTTTTTCCTTATTATAAATTGAGACATATGAGAACATCGCAAGTGCGCGTAGTTTTAGACAAAACAGCCGCAAGGACCACCATTATTCCTCCAGAGAACAAGTGAAATCAAATTTTCAAGTGACAATGCCCCCTTTCCTGCCAATTTTTAACCAGAAAATTAGTTTTTTGTGAGTCAAACGCAACCACAAAAGCTTGCAGGGATAGCAGTTGCAGTTGTCTTGCCTAACACTGGCCTAACATGAAAATGAATAATACCTTTTTTATATCGTGGAAATTAAATTGGTCGACTTTCAATCCAAACGATCCTTTACGATCCAACGAGTCTTTTGAAAGATTGGTGGGAATTTGACAAAGAACTGAGGCTGCTTTCAATAAAATTTTCCACTTAGACGCTGGTGAGCCCATTTTCTCAAAACTTTACTTTTAGTCTGCGTGAGGAATTTGCGTTTTTTTAGCTCCCCGCTCCAAAAACGATACCACGGCACAGGTGATCATTTCAATAGAGAAGTCGTTCTATCCAACCTCTTTGTACTAAGATACTACACAATATTCAACGTAGCCGACACCAATCCTCCAAAACACATGTGCCTGGACGAGATTCTGATCTTTTGTTAACAATCCAGCGTGTTCACATTCGCGATTTCTTTGCGTTGATAAAGATCCGCTTTGGTTGACCTTGTGCTCCTTATTGCAATTTGCGCTCGGAAGCGTCGTTTGTTTGGGTATTGCTATTGCAAAAGGGTTGAATGGAATGACTCCTCTAACGAAATGTTCACCTGTGCCATAGTATCATTTTCGAAGCGGGAAGCTAACAAAAACGATATTGTGAAGTTAGGAGTGCATTTCAAACTTTGCCAATGGGCTCATCGTGATTTTTGAGACATTTACTGATAGCAACAATCCTTATTTTTGCTCCAGCAAAAGTTTGCAACAGGCCCATCACAATACGACGGTGAAACTACCAAACCACGTATCTAGTTTGCGGTGTTTAAAAATCTATGCTCACATTTTATTTTTTTGAAGTCGACCAAATCAATATCATTCCTTGAAAGAATTTTCACCGCACGAAGAGAAAAAATCACAGAAATTTTCAAGACTGGACGTTAAGTAGTTCTCATTTAAAAAATAAAGTATGACAGGAAGTCTGCGACGTCGCAAACCGAGATACGTGGTTTGGTAGTTTCACCGTCGAATACAATTTAATTCAGGGAACCAATTAACCGATTTCCTCGCGATAGAGAGGTTCTCGTTATAACGGAGGTCATTGAAGAGAGGAAACTACTGAAAATGTATTTTGTCTCCTTTAATTATATCATTCTTGCATTGGCCTTTGCAACAATTCATGCAAATAATTCATGCAGCAATGATTACCTGAATTTCATGAGGAGGTGCCTCCTTTATCACCTCAGGAACCACGCCATGTATAGTTAACTGGGATTTGAGGAAGCTACATTTCTCAATATCGGCTAAAATAAGACTTCTTTTCAAAACTATACTTATTAAAACGACGAAAATCGTCGTTATATATTTTGAAAATCTTAATGTACAGTCTGGAACAGTCTTCATGGTATTTTGTGGTTTAATTTGAATGAGTTTTACCTGTAAAACACAAGCAACTTAATAAGACAGCCCATTGATACATCTTAAGGAGTACATGAATCTACGCAATGTGTATTGTATACATATATCAGATCATTCTATTGCATATCTTTTAATCGTAAATCATGTATCAAATATAAACTGATCTGCAAACATATTTACTATTAGGAGAGTAGGTATTTCAGCTCTGAATCAAAAAGTTCATAATATGTACGATGAATTTTGAACTCAGGTATTCAATTGATTAGATTCATCGTTTTTCGGGTGAATTAAATTAAAACAAGAAATATAACTTGAGAAGAAAAAATCTTACTCTATAGTATAAAATCATAAGTGTGCCGTGTCACGCTGTCACGCTGAGGGTGTATAACGCTAATCATGTCACAAACCGGTTTCTCCTCCACTCCCCGCTCCCCTCCCGCCGCGCACGCTCACATGCTTCCCGCCGTCTCGACCGGGTTTTCCCTAACTCTTAATGATATTTTAACGATCTCACGATATCTGCNAATTTTCACCGCACGAAGAGAAAAAATCACAGAAATTTTCAAGACTGGACGTTAAGTAGTTCTCATTTAAAAAATAAAGTATGACAGGAAGTCTGCGACGTCGCAAACCGAGATACGTGGTTTGGTAGTTTCACCGTCGAATACAATTTAATTCAGGGAACCAATTAACCGATTTCCTCGCGATAGAGAGGTTCTCGTTATAACGGAGGTCATTGAAGAGAGGAAACTACTGAAAATGTATTTTGTCTCCTTTAATTATATCATTCTTGCATTGGCCTTTGCAACAATTCATGCAAATAATTCATGCAGCAATGATTACCTGAATTTCATGAGGAGGTGCCTCCTTTATCACCTCAGGAACCACGCCATGTATAGTTAACTGAGATTTGAGGAAGCTACATTTCTCAATATCGGCTAAAATAAGACTTCTTTTCAAAACTGTACTTATTAAAACGAAGAAAATCGTCGTTATATATTTTGAAAATCTTAATGTACAGTCTGGAACAGTCTTCATGGTATTTTGTGGTTTAATTTGAATGAGTTTTACCTGTAAAACACAAGCAACTTAATAAGACAGCCCATCGATACATCTTAAGGAGTACATGAATCTACGCAATGTGTATTGTATATATCAGATCATACTATTGCATATCTTTTAATCGTAAATCATGTATCAAATATAAACTGATCTGCAAACATATTTACTATTAGGAGTGTAGGTATTTCAGCTCTGAATCAAAAAGTTCATAATATATACGATGAATTTTGAACTCAGGTATTCAATTGATCAGATTCATCGTTTTTCGGGTGAATTAAATTAAAACAAGAAATATAACTTAAGAAGAAAAAATCTTACTCTATAGTATAAAATCATAACTGTGCCGTGTCACGCTGTCACGCTGAGGGTGTATAACGCTCATCATGTCACAAACCGGTTTCTCCTCCACTCCCCGCTCCCCTCCCGCCGCGCACGCTCACATGCTTCCCGCCGTCTCCAAACCGGGTTTTCCCTAACTCTTAATGATATTTTAACGATCTCACGATATCTGCACATTAGAGGCGCTTCTCTGGGGGGTTGGACCGCGGAGCGGCCAGGAGGCGTAGCCTGTAGCCCCCTAGTGATAATATATTTTGGGACGACAAGAATTATATTGGCCTGCTGATCATCTTTCTTTCTTTCTTTCTTTTAATGTGTAACCATTTCATAATATTCACAAGAAAAATGCTAGAGATTTTATAGTGAATTTCTTAATAATTCTATTCATCTTGATATAATTCTTTTAATAGGAAACAAAGGTATAATGAGATTCATTCTTAATTACCATCGTATTAAAATGAATTTTTCCAAAAACAAAAAAAAAAAATAGATTCTAAAATTTATAATGAAGTGAAATTATTTGTAGAATTAAAATTGATAAAATGTTTACAATACCTGTTTGAAATTTTTAAGCTCAAGTTACCATGGTGTTGACTCCGATGGGGCTCACTCATGAATTCTAACACCGGGAAATCATTTTTCAAACTTAAGGAGGCATATTGACTACCGGATTTGATTTTGTACAAAATTACTTCCTCATCATAAACAGCACAGGAATTAAGAAAAAAAGAATACAATTCACTAAATCTCTGTCCCAATACATTCCCAAAAGAATCCTAACAAGAGGAAACGCTCATGTTATCAACCTTACACACGTTTTGATTGACTACCGGATGTTATGAAACTCTTTCCCGATGCCTTAAATTAACCAATTACAACCGCACAAGTCATGCCGTCAAGTCGGTCGATGTCAAATTGGATGTAAAGAGGCAGATTAATTAGAATCTTGATAAGTATGACGACTCTCTTTGAATGAATGGCATTCACCTATACCAGTGCACCATATATTGCTGTGGATGGACATACAAAAATTGCCTTTGTTGTTTTCAAAAGTTAGGACATATTTTACGTCCATTTGAGGATTAAAACTTATTAATATTACTAATTAATACTTGTAAAAAGCAAGGGCACGTAAACATTACGACCATGAGGTAAAATGGTACGATATAAATTATGTCCTCTGAGAAAGAATGAATTACCTTGTAATAAAACACACTTGTCGGTTTTCAACGAAGAATTGTTTAGCGTAAAATATTGTAATGTTTGTAAAATAAATTATTTAAAACTGCATGTCACGACTAACTTAATTTATGTCAGAATGGGAAAAGCGTAACACTGAGTGAAATTACATTCGATTTTCTAACGGTAGAGTTTAAATTTAATAGAGACCATTAAATTAATTAAACATATGCATTTACTCTTTCATCGAAAACTCACAAAAATCATGTCACTTGCTGTTGACATAATTTATAATTTAACCTTAGTAGTATGATTTATCAGCTTCTTGAATTCCTCGTCGACATAGTCGTAAAAAAGATCCTCTGTTGTTGAAGTTATTGGTTTGGACAAATTTTGCACCATATTTTGCGTCCAGTGGGCCATGAAAAAGTTTGCTGCAACTGGTCCAGTTAAATTATATCTTTTCGCAAAATTTGTCGACGAAAAATTCGACCGTTTTTTGTCATCATGCCTACAAATCAGCGAAGAGCAACATTAAAACATTGAGAAACATATTCACGAGGTGAAGAGATATAAGGAGCCACTGCGACTAAAAATCAGAATTTTCCTTTTTTGACAAAACTTCTTTGGTATATTTTTCCTTCTTGCGCATTTGTCTATGGAATATGGTCTATGGTCCGCGCAAAAAGGAAATTTCCTACAGAACAACTCAGGCCAATCGGATAGAAATATCAAGTATTGAGGAAAATTTCTCACCGACATCCCATGGATTAACCTGCGAGCAGTATAGTTCATTATAAATCCTATAGAAGTTGTGGAGTCGCCTTCATATCCGGCAATATCGCACTTTAGTCCCAGTACATTATAAATTGGCTTTTTCTCGGAACGACGTATTTCGAACTGTAAGCTCCAAATTAACATTATATCAGTTTGATTTGAAATTATTGGACATTTTCTGCTCCATAGTCCTCGCAAAATACTCTTCTGTGATCTGATATTAATAACTCCATTTTGATTTTTTGTGTTTTGAGGATCCTTTCCCCGTGGACGCTCTTATACACGTACAAAAAAAATTGGAGAAAGGAGTTAAATATTATCCTGACTCATGCTTTCAAGAAAAATGAGAGTAACACTCACACGGGTGGAAGACGATCCTCCTCAAACCTAATAAAGTCTGTGCTAGGCTGCTTGTATACAAGGAACACCATCCTGTGGACACCTGTTCCAAATTAAAGGTTTTATTGTTTGCATTCACCTACTCAAAAGTAAACATTTTGGGAATTCGTTCAATTTGTGTCGGTTGAGTTCGAATAAAATGATTATTAGTGTGTGATTCTATCTTTACTGCATGTCAAATTTAACGCATTCTTCAACAAGCGTTGCATCGATGCGCTGTGAAGGTGTTTCCCCGTTCTTTCGATGCCGCAATATTTCTTTAATGAACTGCGTTTTTGGGATAGAATTTCGAGTTTCCCTGAATCATTCTTCAATCTGATTATATAAAATACTGCACAGTGCTTTAGTGCATAGGTCGGGAAAATCGTGCTTTGAATCGACGAATACCTAAGTATTTTCAAATTTATTTTGAAAATAGGTTCCTAAAGACGCACACGTAAAAATATCTATGATTTTTTTTTTTTTTTTTTTTTTTTTTTTTTTTCACTGTTAATTTTTAGATTGGACCACAAAAAGTGATTATCAGAGGTCTCCCTCCAATTCAAAGATGAGTGCACTGTTACGTGAGAATAAACTTCCAAAACCCGTTCGCAATAATTCAAATCAGAAGGAACATGAAAAAAATGCTAATTCTACGGATTTGGCGAGCAGTAAAAGTCCCTAGAGACCCTTTTCACCCATTCGCTGGCTGGAGAGGTTTAGTTTTAGAACCTTTGAGGAGATGAATAAAGACACCGATAGTCCTCAGAAAGCTGGAAGTACATTGGAAAATATTAATGACGTAATTTAATATGTACTGACCATTCATGTGTTCAGGTATAGGTCCGACATAGTCTACAATTATTTCACCGGTGTGCCAGTTATCCTCATAAATATTGCCAACTAGCCAATGCAGATACTCTCGTTTAGTTGGATTCTCCCTTGTAGGAACATCCGGATCTGTTCAATATAATGACGAGCTTTAATGATAAAATCAAGATATTCTGGCTATCTTCTTGTAAAAATTTACCTGGCCGAAACTTCGATCAATTGAAGGAAATTAAGTTGTGTTATTGAATGATACTTGACTACTATCTCATACATGGTCATATCACGAAAAAAATATCCTGATGTTCAATGTTTTTAAAGCAGAAATGTAGATTTTTACTCACTGCGTAACTTGTATTTGATTGTTTGACATTATAAGATCCTTTCGTCAAGTTTTTCTCTTGTTTTTTTCCTATCATTCCAATCGTAAGTTTGGTCATAGGTTTTTGGAAATTTTTAAATAATGTCTGGATTAAATGAATTGCAATGGAGCCGATTATATGTGATTGATGCAACAATTTGCGAGTTCCTTCCTATCGCGTACTCTTCCGAGGAAATTTCCCGGAAATGACTTTTCTTTTTTTTTACTTTACTTATTATTACTTTACTTATTACCTGTCATTATAACAACATAGATAGCATCAGTTTCATGAGCGTGCCTAACAAATCTAGGAAATTCCACTACGTCATTTGCAACCATATTGCACCCTGTCGTTAAATTTGCAGTTGACCACAGCACCTATGAAATGATAGAAAACAGCTTAGTTTTGACAATAGTATTTTCGGTATGTTTGGTATGAATTGTTTAGTAATGGGGCTGAATCTCAAGCTCTTTTGTACAAATGAGGGGGAAAAGTCCATTCAGTTCTACCAGAAGCCAGAGGGCGCCCGTATTTTATTGTGATATACAGAGTAGTCCATCGATATTGCATTCGTCTCTTGTATTTTATATCTAGAAAGGTTGAATGAGAGCATCAAGTATTTATTATTTCAAATACTCCCCTTCCTCCCCCGGTCTAACGTTCTTATCTCATTAGTTTGTCGGTCACGTGAATTAGGAGTCCCATAAAAAGCCGAGTTTGGAACCATATGGTTTCTGAAAGATCAAATAAGCCAAAATGCAAAATTCTGAGCTGAGTGGAGAAGTATGTTCCGTTTCAACCAATTAAACGAAAGGCGATTACCCTTTGATTTTGGTGTAATAGATACAATATTTTTTTAGTCAATCTTAAGGCGAGAATTTACCTTCGGACGTTTTGGTATTATTTGCGCATGATTACATTATTGAATCTATGACATTGCGACAATTGATTGTTGACTCATATGTTTTTAAAGTATTAAAAAAGTATATTATTTTGAACAACCACAGAAAAGAGCCAAAGTCCTTTAAATTTAAACACTCGAATATTTCCCAATCTGAGGCTTTTGCTTAGAATTGGATCTGACAGGGGTACTTCTCGGAAAATTGGCTGCACTGAGAAAAAGCTATATGGATTATAAACCAATTAGTGGTTCATATGGAACACCACTAATAGTAGTAAAGGCAAAATATAATAATAGCACATTATACGTTAGTGATTACCTTATTATGGTTCACAGACCGAGAATCGTTAGTTCATTCACGACTGTTAGTGGTGTTCCGTTTGAACCACTAATTGGTTTGTAAGCCATATATTTTTCTCCGTGAGCCCCCCCCCCCTCCATCTGTGCTTAAGAAAGTGTCTCTCCAGAGCTCCTCTCTCATGATGTCTTTGGATCAGCCACTGGGTATTCTTTGCAATAAATTATAATCTTTCTTAAGCTATTTACCTTTGGATCGTACCTCAGCTCTTTCACCAGGACAGTCTTTGATGGGAATAACATCTGGACAAATGCGTTTTTCTTTCAAAACTGCTATGTTATACTCAGGACCCTGGCAAATTGCTATCGGAAACATGGAAAAGAAGATGATAGGAACAAAATGATGGCTCATCGTGTTAATTCCTTAGAAATAGGATTCTATCTTGATCAGCACTCCAATCAGTATGCCAGCCGAGGAACCGAAGGATTGAGCCGTTTGTCCTCGACAATGTAGAATCCTATCCACATTTCGCTCTCTAAATATTTGGGCATTTTTTCAATTCATAAAAATCATTATTAGTTGTTCATATCTGTCAAAAGGTAAAGGCAGAACTAGAAAAAAGCACAGGAGCGTAAATTAACACTTTCAAATGGATCTGCTGTACACAAAAGAAACATTGAACTCAGTCTTGAGCGATAAAACCGCTCAAACATCACTCTGATGAGTACGAAAGACCTTATGGACATATCTACGCACAGTTTGCGTAATACTTATTACACATTTTTAAATTTACCGCGTCTACGGGCACTCTTCTAGTCACCAACAATCAAGTTTGCCCAATGCACAAACCTATATATAAACAAAGCACCTCGAAAACTGTTTCTCACAATACTCCTCAGTGTAGAGGCTTGACAAACAGAGTACTGGCTTAATATAGTCAAAATGGAGGAGTAAGAGGAATTAATCTGTTTTATTACGTATAATTAATTGGAAGTACCTTACCAGTCTCGCCGTTATTAACATGAATTCACTTTTTACTCCACCCACACTTCAAAATTGATTTGGCACGGATAAAACTTTAGCAGTCACTTATGGGCGCACCCTTCTTATGATGTGTTGCGCCCTTATTTCACTTGTTTTTGAGCTCGCCCACTCGGGAGAGCTCTTTGCGATCGATTTCTTTTAGCATTGGTAGTGTCCGTGGCGACAAATGGATGGTTCTCGTTGCCGTCGGAGGAACGGCCAAAATCCCATTGATTTCAAGGTCTAAAAGTTGAATTTTCGCGGGTTACAGTTTTCCTCCGTCGAACATTTCCGTTCCCTCATTCAACTGAGGATTAATTGTTCCTCGTTTGCTACACTAGAGAGCAGCACTTTCCAGTGGCCGAGTATATCATAGCATGTTGCTATGGTTTTATAGCAAATTACCTAATTGTATGTTATCATCCTCTTATCTTTTCAATGCAGTTTTTGTGTGCAGTTGTACTTGCAATTGTTATTATTTCTTAAAATAAAAAACATGGTGACCTCGACGTGATTTAATAATTTGTTCAATTAATTTTAAGTTACTAAGACTAAGATTGAGATTTGCGCATAATTAATGGATAATCCTTAAGATTGCCGTTATTGGTACCATAGAAGGTTAATTAACCTCAAAATAATTGCATGCTTGAGAGCTCGGTTGAGACTCGCATTGGGATCCTTTCAGAGTTTGTTTAAACCTCATATTAAGAATGCTTTAGGATTCGTTTGAGCCCCCCTCGCATTAAGAATGCTTGGGAGTTCGTTTGAGCCTCGCATTAAGAATGCTTGAGAGTTCGTTTGAGCCTCGCATTGAGTTTCTTTAGAGTTCGTTTTAACCTTAAAATACAGATGCATGAAGTGCTCTTTCAAGCTCCGTGCTATTTATAGTGCGCGAGGTGCTCCATTGAGCCACCGCATACATACAAAGGCGTGATGTGCTCCATTGAGCCACTCGCATACAAAGACTTGAAGTGGTCTTTCGAGCTCCACGCTAAAATTCAAGTGAGTTCCTTTTCCGCTCTTAGTGTATACCATAAGTATTGTGTAAGAATTATGGCAGAAACGTTCCTCCGAACCGTGCTCAATTATAGTTTCTTTGAACTCTGTGCCGATAAAAATTCAGAATTTCAGACTGCCAGCTTAACAAAGTATAACCTTAATTCAAGTTGGCGACTTGATTTAAAAAAAAAAAAAAATTAAAATTAAATCATATGGTTTCATTACATTGTTGACAAGTTAAGAAAAAGCTTATCAACGATGAAAGCCAGAAACAAAAATGCGATGGCAAAAATAGCCATTGCAACATTTGCCGCAAAATCACATTCATAAAAGATAATTCCATTTCTCTCTCTTTATTTCTCTTTATTTATTGAAATGTGAAAAATTTGACTTATGAAATTACGTCATAACATTTTGCATCGGCATGTAACCTCTGATAATTGGGTAAAGATTCATTTAATACGTATACAATTTTAGAAAAAAGCATTAATAGTTGTTAATAGTTTCCCAAAGGCGAGCTCTCCAACACAGTAGTGTTGGAACCAGCAGCTTGTTTTTTTTTCAATTAATTCTACACCTGCAATTAATTTGTAAAATGCAGATTTGAGAACTTTGGTGAAATATAAAAATTAGGACTTTGCTCCGTTTAAGACGCTGATGTTTTTTAAGATATCACCTATCTCGTTATGTCTTCATACTTGTAAATATGTGTTAAATTGTAATAGATCATTTTCATAATACGTGAAAACGATTCTAAAATTACCGTATTAAAAGGAGAGAGTAATTAAGTCAAAACTTAAAGAACCAGATTGCTTTTTAGCTGGTTTATAGCTCTGTGACTTTCACATTCCAACGTTATCGCAAATCGAAGCTTCGCACTATTCCATTAATCTTTCAAATCGTAGTGTTTAATCAATCATAGGTATAATTGAATTAAATGAAAGACAGTTGTGTGCAAATGCCCAATGTATGATTCTAAGAACTGTCGCTTCCGTCACGTTGCGTCAAGGAGCAAGTTATTGAAAGCTAGCACAAGAAAAATCAAAGCACCTTCAATATCTTAGCATGCAACACGCACACACACTGAGTACGCTTAGTTGCAACAAGGTGTTATTATGAGCGTGTCGTATTGTTGAGTTATATTATCTGAGGCTCTCTCGTTCTATTTCTCCTCTTGAATGAAAAAGTTACCATTTTTAGTGCTTGCCGTGCTAAGGAAGAACGCCGTATGAACATTCGAGAGTTGCCAAATTTCCTTCGATAAAATGTTTATTTTTGCGGTAGGTTATGAATATTTCTCCTTGAAATTTTCCGGAACTTCAGACAAAATTGCGAACAAAATTATCTGAAAAATTGGGAGGAAAATATTCATAAGTTAACCAAGAAATTCGTGTTTTATCAAATGAAATTTGGCAACGCCTAAAGGTTCATACGGCGCTTTTCCTTAGCACGGCAGAACGAGTGTTACATCTGGAAGTCGCCGTCTCTGAGCCCGAAAAGAACGTAATCGTAATGTATATAGCCCGTGCAGCTTTCACAGCCGGAATTTCTTTGAAGTGCAAATATCGGATCATTTCTCATCCTACGTAGAAATAAGACAATTTTTATGTTTCCAACTATAAGAAAAAGCTTTATTTCGGGAACTAGGGGAAGACTGTGGTTTTATAGAGGACATGCGGGCCAAATTGCTGCCGTTTCGGGGTGAAATATTTTGTTGAGGCTCGTATCGTCGAGTGAGGTGTCCCTGCTTGGGTTTTTTGGGTCGTAAATTCCACAAATGAGGTCCAAATACCCAAACAGGCCCAAAAAAGTTCTGTAAGAACCAAAATGGTGGCCAACATGGCTGCCGCTCAGATAGTGAGAACGGTAGAGAAGTTACCTTTCATACAATGATGAATTTTCTTGTATGTTTTGTTCTCCGCTGATTCCGGATGTAGTCCAGAATGTCAAGAAAATAAGTGAAGTGGATACGTATACCACGAAATTTGCAACGCTTATGAGCTTTCGCAACCCACACTTCCTTTTGGAGAAAATGTACGACTTACTCATACTCAAAAAATTTTGCAGTCATGGACACGGCAAAAAAGTAGAATGTTTGGAGGAAAATCCTGCGACTCAGCATGGAATTGTCTGTTTACTGATTGCAGGAATGCTTCACGTCTCTTGAAAATTCCATACACTGTGTATTTTGAATGAAATTTATGCAAATTCATCACACGGAACAAAATCTTTGATGTTTATGGGTAGATGTTATTGTCCATGGGTACGACAAATCTTCTCTTTTGCAAAACGCAAATGTTATTTTTCCGTTTTTTGCTCAAAAATAGGGTAAACATTTTTCGGTGCATATGATAGGGTGGACACCTACCTTGTACTTTTGGCTGCTTAAACCAGTTTTGGTTTACCTTATTGTTCTCTAACATTAAGAATGTTGCAGGAGTCGAAATGTCCGACAAATGCGTTTAGGGGGAGGAGGATACACTTTTGGAAAATTTAATTTCTCCTCGAAGTGCTACGGATACTGCGCACAGGGATTGGCTGATGGTGGACTTTTTGTATTGATTTATCTTAAACCTCAATTTATTTTAAAATTGTGGTGAGAATCCTGCTCTTCAAAGTTGGAATCCCTCTTCGTCCGCTGAACTCCCAAGGGTGGCCGAGGGGGCTTTGGGATGACGAAAGCTGCACTCCTCGGGTCAGCTCTCTATTTGTCCTCGTGGTCCTGGACTGTGTCCGGCCTAAAATAACCCAAGCAGAAAAAATTCTGACACGTGAAGCTCAGGACATCCTGTACATCCGACTGTCAAAGCCGGAAATGGTATCCATTTTCTCCTATCATGCTGCAATTTTCTAGAAAATCTTCATTCGATAGGGAAAAGAGGATATCTTTACCCTGGTAAAAATTGGCTTTAGGATCTATGTTCCTAAATGCCATAGACCTATAGCCAGCTATAAGATTTCTTATAGCATCTATTGACGGCTATGCGCAGTTTCTTACAGTATAATTTCTTTCTATTTCTTACAGATAAAGTTATTAGGCAATAAACTATTTAGCACGGCTGTTTGATTCCCTTCGCTTTCTAAAACCAACTATACGAATGCTATCGCTTTTTGTAACCGGATGTAAGAATTTCTATGGAAATTTGAACATCGGGCTCCTATTGCCAATTTCAGCAGGGTATCCGGGCTCAGCCCTAAGATTCCTCCTAGAGTAACTATATGAGATCCTTGCCTCATACTCAGCAATACGTCTGTGTAATTGAGGAGCTTTCCGAAAAAAGAGCACATATGTATATCGAAGTAAGAACTTCTATATAATATTTACAAGTCATGGTGGCAACTTGTATCACGAACGTTCACACGGGATGACACATGCCACCTGATTATACGATTTTTTTTTTTTTTTTTTTTTTTTTTTTTTTTTTTTTTTTTTTTTTTTTTTTTTTTTTTTATTCCCACAATAGAAATTTTGTACAATAAAGACTTTTAGACTTCATATAAGTCTTTTAAAAGCTTGTCTTAATTGTCTAAATAATATTAAACTAATTCTAGATACATTTTGTAAAAAGTACTACCTTTATAATATTAAGGAGAAAGAATGAAGACAGATTTACTTCAAAGTAAAAAGGCCTTATCAATTTATCTGTGTAGAATTGGGCGACCGGACTCGGTCAAAGCCCGAAAAACCTCCGATTACGTCTTAAGAGCGTAGGGAGGCACGTGTGGTTTAACTAATTAAGGAAATTTTGAGAAGCCCTGGATTCCAAGCTCATAGGGCTTGCGACGTCTTAATCTTCGACCACATCGGTCCCATTCCAAGAGCTCAAGAGCTTCAGGGTTGGGGTGTCGGTGTAGACGAAATTCGTATGCAGTGTACATCTTTGTGATGTAGTCCTCCACTGAATCAATGTTGAGGTCCGTGCGAATATCTACATTCCTCTCGTACCATCTTGCTTTAGTAATACTTCTCAGGATCTTCATTTGCATGATTTCTATTTTATCTAAATTTGACTTGGCTGCGCAACCCCACTGTTGGCAACCGTAACTCCAAACAGGCCTCAACATTGATTTGTAGAGGAGCAACTTGATATTTAGAGATAACCGTGACTTACGTCCGATGAGCCACTGCATATTGGAAAATTTCAGTCGCAATTGTGCTACTTTTTTTTTAATATGGTTGCCCCACCTGAGCCTGGAATCCAGGTGAAGTCCAAGATATTTGGCGACAGAGTCGTGTGGAATTTTATCTACTCCTAAAGAAAGCGGGATGTGAATATATGGACGATTAGTAAAAATTACTTCAACTGATTTTGAGGCATTTAATTTTGTTTTATCTCTCATTGTCCATTTATTTATTTTATTCAAGTGTTGCTGAGCTGTATGACGTGCCTCTCTATAGCTTATAGACGAGGTTAGCACGAGAGTATCGTCGGCATAAACTCCCAGTTTCCCCATCCTCCCAGACTGTGGGATGTCTGTGGTAAAGAGAGAGTAGAGAAGAGGGGAAAGACAGGAGCCCTGTGGAACCCCCGCTCGTATTTGTCTGAAACCTGATGTTGTATTTTCATATCTGACTCTGAACTGCCTTCCAGTAAGAAAGGACGATAGGAGCTCCACATGGTTACATGCCAGTAAGAAAGGACGATAGGAGCTCCACATGGTTACATGGATTATACGATGTAAAGTCAAATTAAAATTAAAATCATTACCTAAAATAAAAAATTAATGACTTAATGAATCACTTAATTTTGGATGTTATGTAAGATTAAGATTAAAAATATGCTGTTACTTTGTGTAAATATTAGTATGTGTAAACTTGAAAGAAATTTGCAGCCACTGGTCTCCCTAAATAATATGTATCCATAAAATTTTGGAAGGAAAAATTCAGCTCTTTCTCGCTACGGCTGAAAAGGAAAAGATAATATTGATTAATATCTTGCGACTGGATATATTATACATTTTGATAGATAAAAGTAAACTTGTAAGACTTATCGAATAAAATTAACCAGAAAATTTTCTGAGAATGCTCCCCATGACATAATCCATTAGATTTAAGAAGGGAAAAAGTTAACCTTCTTTTTTGTCAGCTTCGGTAAATCAAACTCCATTGTAAAATTATAGCGTTGCTTAAAAACAAAGAATACCATTCGATAAGCACCTGCAGGGGGACACGGAAATAAAAAAAAATTAAAATCAATCCCTTGCAGCGATTTATTTTATGTTTATAAACTGAAAATTCTAGGACTCTATAATGTATGTGAGTTTTACCTCATATTAATGTGAAGTCTGATAGCACATACTATATTTATGGATCGCACGTCGATATGACAGTTGACAGTGCAGGTGAATTTTCTTTTGAATAATACTACCTTGACAATCAAAACACGATGAGAAAAATAAATTATTTTTTGAGTGATAGATAAAAAATTATATTTTATTATACATATAATGGCTCAACCGCAACCCGTATCTTTACTGAATCATTAATATGACAGAATCAGTTTTTGTTCCTAGATAGAATGAGCTCGATTATTATGCACTTTAGTAGACGTGACTGATGAACAAACGCTCAGCAAACCTCTGATTAGTTCGCTTTTTTAACAGTTAATTTGACTATTACAGTCATCCATATGTAAGAAGAAACTTAAATAATGAGTAACTAAATAAGGCAGTAAAAATAAATATTTCCTCCTCTTATTTTGGTCATTGTTCTCA